>OZ035880.1:9692908-10231650 GCA_964034835.1 Muscina levida | reverse complement strand
CGCATAGAAAAAAGTTCAATTCAATTTTTTGTTTTGTTGCCAGACATAGCCAAACAGAAAAACACACCCAGCCATAGGTGTGCACACACACACTAGCGCACTAAAATGTGTAATGGTAATAGCTACAGCTACACTGATAGAATTTCAGTTTTTAACGTTTGAAGTAACGTTACAAGCAGCAGGATGTGGTTAAAAGGGCTACCGTCGACATCATCATCATCATTATATACTCATCGTTGCATTGGAAATCGTTTAAGTGATAAGGAAAATTAATCCCTATCATTGATGTTAATAGTATTGTGTAAGTTACGTATACTCAACAGGCCAAAAATGGCATTGCTCTCCAAGGACCTAGAGAAATAGAAAGTGGAGAATATATAAATACTAAATGCAAATGTATTGGATAAAACTATTACAAGTATGAGTAATGAAAATATTACACATTGGAGACCATATCTGTGTATGGTACGCATTATAACAATCTTTTTCCGGCTAATGCCTCATTTCGTTCAGTGTCCTTCTATGTCATTACATACATCATTTGTTTGTCTCCGCTACATATACACAAAAAACAAATGTATAAAATTGATATAAATTGCACGTGCAACATATGTATGTAGTATATATTGGGGGTTAATGCAAATATGTGTGTGTGTGCGCGCGTGCGAATGTGCCAGGACTTGCACATATGTGCGTCGGTCGTCCATCGTGTACACTTGATCAAACAAATGCTTCTGGATTTCAGTTCTAATGAGAATAATACTTCATTGAGCAATCACTGCAAATTGAAATCGAACAATAGCAAAGAACCACAAGGGAGTAGACAAAAAAACAATAACAGCAACAAAAAAGCAGCACTAATACATACGTACTACATATTGTGGATGGCACAAACCACATAGAGACTATACAATAAATAAAAACCAAGTAGATGAAAACAAACGACCGCACTAAAGGGAATTGGCATAAAAATTATTACGAGGCAATCAATTAACATATTATTGATAACAGTTCGCAGAAAGTGCTGCCATTGGTAAAACAAAGATTAATCAATTATACAATTACCAAACAGCCATCAGCCAACAGCGAACGTGATCACACAGAAATTTTCGAGAAATTATCAAATGAAATGGAAAATATTTAATAGATTTCACAGGAAGCTATCAATATTTCTGTTGACCTTGGTCTAGATGATGTTCAATTTTACACTTGATAGGTAGAAATTAATATGTATTTTGAAGTAATTATTAATATGAAACGTTAAATAAGATCTTTGACATACAAAATGTACATGTCAATAGGTGGTTTATAGTTCTTTGTGGCAATGTTGTGTACGCAATGTGTGTGAGAAAAGCTGTATTTTTTGGATTTGCTGTTTGATGTAGCAAAATCATATACAAATGTATTCCTTGATATGTCTGAACTGAAAACATGTTTAATGTAGTCAATGGTGCGCAATACACTTTAAGTGGCAATGTAGGGCGGGAAATAATAAAAACTGTTTTTTTTGCCTTAAAACTTTCTTTTTATTCCCTTAACCTAAGGATCAAAGTATATCGTCGGTATCCTGCAAAAAGGTCTCAAGTAAACTTTTTGTGTTTCAGAGATATTGATGATTTAAAGTATATGACCGCATGTGTTTTGATGCAATAACTACAAAACTACTTTTAAGAGACATGGGATTTTGTTTACAGGGCATAGACTATTTCATAAAAGTGTGGACTTCAGACCTTTTTGCAGGATACCGGCGATATATTATTTGATACGAGAGAAAGTGTGACGCATTAAAGGACACAAATAAAGGAAATATAATTGCAATCGGTATATTTATTTGGCCATATAACAATTTTCTAAAAAGGGGCGTGGCATCGTCCACTTTGAACAAACACAGTATTTTTTCTAGTAAGACCGACATACGTACCAAATCTGGACTTGGTACATATAATGGTTTAAAATGCACAGTCATTTCAAAATTCGTGTTGTATGGGGCGGTGCAACCCCATTTTACCGCCTTGCAGCTCGAATTTCCCAAAATCCCTTCTTAGTCCACACCTATATCATAAAAGGAACCAATATTTCAAATCTTACGGTTCTTTTTTAGCCGCTTGGTGATCTGTCAGTCCCCCAAGCCTTTTATATATAAAGATGCATATTTGCATATTTTCCCAAAACTACTTACGGAATATCAATATCAATATCAATATCAATATCAATATCAATATCAATATCAATATCAATATCAATATCAATATCAATATCAATATCAATATCAATATCAATATCAATATCAATATCAATATCAATATCAATATCAATATCAATATCAATATCAATATCAATATCAATATCAATATCAATATCAATATCAATATCAATATCAATATCAATATCAATATCAATATCAATATCAATATCAATATCAATATCAATATCAATATCAATATCAATATCAATATCAATATCAATATCAATATCAATATCAATATCAATATCAATATCAATATCAATATCAATATCAATATCAATATCAATATCAATATCAATATCAATATCAATATCAATATCAATATCAATATCAATATCAATATCAATATCAATATCAATATCAATATCAATATCAATATCAATATCAATATCAATATCAATATCAATATCAATATCAATATCAATATCAATATCAATATCAATATCAATATCAATATCAATATCAATATCAATATCAATATCAATATCAATATCAATATCAATATCAATATCAATATCAATATCAATATCAATATCAATATCAATATCAATATCAATATCAATATCAATATCAATATCAATATCAATATCAATATCAATATCAATATCAATATCAATATCAATATCAATATCAATATCAATATCAATATCAATATCAATATCAATATCAATATCAATATCAATATCAATATCAATATCAATATCAATATCAATATCAATATCAATATCAATATCAATATCAATAACACTTGTACAACAATCTAAAAGTTATGAAACATACTTTTACTCTGTAAAACGAGTCCTTTAGGGTCTACAAGTACAACGGACCTTGAATCTGTGCAACGAGCTTTAATCCTGTAGATCGGACCTTAAGTGTATACAGCGGGTCCTTTGGCACTTGTAAAGCAGGCTATAAGCCATTACAACGGACCATAAGTCTGTTCAAAGTGTCCTCGCACATGTAAGACCAGAGCCTGGAAATGGTTTTCCTCATTTATTTTATTTTAGTATTTCAAGGACCGTAAAGAATTTCACCAAAATGTCCTACCGATTTTATCTTCGAGTCCTTGACTCACGCCACTACCCGAATTACGAATCTCTTCAGACATTGACAAGAGCCACGTCACATCCGACCTGCTCCCGTTACCGAGATCCCGCCGATCGTCTACGGATCGTCACCCTGCACAGTGGGGAAAAAAAAGTTTTTTTGGACATTTGAAATTTTAAATTTTAATTTTTTGTATTATTGGAAACAAAATTGCGCACAGAATGTACGTTTTTTTTATTCTGAATTCCTTACCGTTATTTTTTTAACATTTATCAAAGACGATGCAAAAATAATTTTTGACATTAATGTTAAATATTTTTTGGACTACGTGTCCTAAAAATTACGAACTGACCTCAATCAATGTGAACATATGTTGCGAATAAAACTCAGCGAAAAAATAAGAGAAAAAAATTGTTTTGGTTCAACTGCAAGTAAATACGTGGAGTCACTATTTTCACACTTTAACTCGGTGTCCTGCTCATAATTATTGTCCGATTAAAACAAAACCTAACATATAGCCTGGAAAAGTTTTAAGAAAATCGTCTGTAAAAAATAAGCCAAATCGGTGAAGGTCGCCATGCAATTTATTTGCATATGTACCAAAATAATGCAGTTTTAAAATTCCAATAAAAAAAAATTTTGTTGTTACAAGTAGGCTAAGTGGTGTGCTTTTCATTTTAAAAGACCAATACCTTAAAATGATACATCATCTGTCAAAATAAGGAAATTTATAAAACGCATATACAAAATTCAAATATATTTGCAATATATAGGGCTTAAAATCGCAATATAAACATTTCTTATGTATTAGTAGGCTTAATTATGTATGCCTTTTGATATTTTGGTACATAAATAAAAATAAGAGGGTATAACTAAAATTTTTCCAATTTCCTCAGGAAATATATCGATTTTTGGGTTAACTTAGGTAGTGAAATTTAAAAAGTGTTTAAGCGTTTCACAAGTTTCCTTATTTTGGCAGATGATGTAACATATAAAGTTATTGGTCTTTTTAAATCAAAAGTACGCCACTTAGCCTACTTGTAAACCCAAAATTGTATTTTATCAGAGGTTTAAAACTGCATTATTTTGGTACATATGCAACAAAATTGTATAGCGACCTTCACCGATTTGGCTCATTTTTTACAGACGACTTTCTTAAAACTTTTCCAGGCTATATGTTAGGTTTTGTTTTAATCGGACAATAAATATGAGCAGGACACCGAGTTAAAGTGTGAAAATAGTGCCTCAGCATAATTACTTGCAGTTGAGCCAAAAAAAATTTGTTCTCTTATTTTTTTACAGAGTTTAATTTAAAATATATATTTACACTAATTGAGGTCAGTTTGTAATTTTTAGGACACATAGTCCAAAAAATATATAACATTAAAATCAAAAATTATTTTTGCATCGTCTTTGATAAATTTAAAAAAAATAACGGTAAGGAATTCAGAATAAAAAAAACGTACATTCTGTGCGCAATTTTGTTTCCAATAATACAAAAAAAGAATTTTTAAAATCGGTCAAGAATTGCGGCTAAAAATTTCAAATGTCCAAAAAAACTTTTTTTTCCCCACTGTGCCCTGTAACAGAGGGCAACATATCCTCAGGCATTAGAACCCACAAAACCAGACACCATCAACCAAACATATGTCCAGGCTCTGCTACCTGCCATCATTAATCTACGATCCATTACACTTTAGCTCATGGATCAAGGAGTTTATTGTTCTATATACCACAACTATGAAAGTTAAATATTGCGGTAGCTATGTTTATAAAAACCAACACAATAACAAACTACCACATCTAATGTATACTCCATACATTTTCATTCAACTAATATTCGAATTTTTTGCGTATTATATTAGCAGTCCACAGCATCCTTTTATTCTACTGTTTCTGTTATTTAACCAAACTAACAACAAAATTTCACCAATTTATTTTGGTTAATTTTCCGTTTCCTTAATCCACCAACCACTCATTACAATACCAGTGGCCTGTTTCCTTTTCTAACTTTTGGACATATTTTCAAATACGCTACAATGATTATGAGACCTAGAGACAAATGAAAACTGCCAAGCTAGACAATTGAATAGCGCCATTGTTGTTAACATTAATATGCCGTCATTACTAATAAACTTTAGTACGCCCAGTGACAATGTGCGTCATCACAATTGATTTGTCCATTCATCCATCAAACATCAGCAACATCATCACGACCATCATCACTATCATCATCATCACGACCACCATCATCCTCATCACCATCATCACTATCATCATCGCCATCACTATCATCATCATTCTCAACATCATCAGCTTCGTTGCCTTTAGCAACAATAACAATACTATCAATCGCAACATTGGCTGTAATATCAGCAGGAATCACAATCACAGCTTCAGCACTCTAAAAGAATAACACAACAGCAGGACTTTTACAGTTTTTAAACTATAATTGCTATGTTAGCAAAGTTCGCTTCCACAGGCCATACTATCTATACAATGAAACCCATTACCAATCCATCCATCGCCTACCACCACCTACACAGCAAAAGAAAAAAAAACAATTCCGAGAATCTGTGAGAAATTATTAAAAATTTTGATGAGAAAAAATATGTACGTTTCATTGCTAGGTGGGAGGGCCATCAAAACAAGAGATTCTTGTACTTACAATTACAAGACATTTTATAGTATGGACAGCACCCCATCCCCCCAGGACGTCTGTGTGTCCATGTCCTTCTCTCATGTCTAACTAAATGTTGTAATAACATTTTTTTTTATTTCATTAAATACATAATTTAATGACATTTAAATAATTTAGTGTTTCACATTTATGAAATGACTCTTCGTTCATTAGGCGCGCGCACACTTGACGTTATCAAGGGTCATTTAAGCATTTGCAAAAATATTTGCAGTAATGAATTTCTTTTTTTATCTTCTTCTTGCCGTTTTTCCGCTTGTCATCATTATTGACTGGGAAAATTTCCAAATTAAATAATTTCGAATGACCATTATTAGGGGCTAGTTGTATTACATTTTTACCCTATTATGGGTTGGACAAGCACTGTTGGTTGACACTGAATTTTGTAATTGTGTCGAGATAATGATGTGGTGCAAAATTGATGTCGTTGTTTTGATATTTAGGGGGGCACAATTTAAATTGTAAATAATTACATTTTAAAACAAAGAACAGTATCATTTTGATTGTGGCCCGATGTTTAGAACATGGAATTATCATGTGAGAGACCTAGGTTCGAGACCTATCTATATTTCTTAGATCGACTGCCCCCTTGATGTTGTAGATATCAACCTCTGCTTAGTCGAGTTTATAGACATGTAAAGTTAACAGAGCTAGAAAATATAAATCAAATATAGAGCATAACCGGAAAAACAATGTACACTCTCTCTTTCTCTCTATCTCTCTTTCTCTATCTATCGCTCTCTCTCCCTCTCTTTGTAATTCATAATTCCGCCTTTTAAATTGTTACCAATTAATTTTTTACAAAAAAGAGCAGTGTCGTGCTAACTGTGGCCTGATGGTTACAACATGTGACTATTATGAGAGTGACCTGGGTTCGAGACCTGTCGATCTCTTTTTTTTATATTGATATTGTCTATATCAACTTTTTAATACTCAAATCAATTCACATCACTAGTGAACAGAGCTAAAAATTATCCATCAAATATCGAACATAAATAAAAAAACCATGCACACTATCTCGCTCTATCTCTCCCTCTCTCTTTCCCTCTCTTTTTATATCTGCAACAGCAGTGTATCAAAAAGTACAATATTTTGCACCAGAAAGATCCTTAATTGTATAATTTATTGCCCCAAAAGATCTTTATGGTACCAAAAATTACAATTTTATGTAACAAAAAGTACACAATAGTACCAAAACTACTTTTAATTGTTATTTAAACCTACTGCATTTGTGCTGTACTAGGCCTAAAAGTACAATTTCATGTACCAAAATGCAATGTACCAAAAAGTACACTTTATTGTACCAACAAATATAAATTATTGTACGAAAAAGAAAAATTTATTCCTCAAAAAAGTACATTTATTGTTACAAAAACCAAAAAGTACACTTTATCCTTTAGTGTAACAAAAAGTACAATTTATTGCAACAAAAATTATACAATTGTAACAAAAAGTACTATAATAGTACATAATAGAACAATATATTGCACCAAATATTCATGTACCAAAAAGTACATATTATTGTACCTTTTATATAATTAATAATTTAATTTACAAAAAAGTTAAATTTATTCTACCACAAAGTACAATTTGTTGTACAAAAGAGATCTTTAATGGAACCATAAAGTATATATTTATTGTAACAAAAAGTACACAATTGTACCAAAAAGTACATTCACTTTTCCAAATAATACAATTTATTGTAACAAAAAGTACTTGTATTGTATCAAAAGGTACTTTTAATTGTTAGTTAAAGCAAATGCATTTGTACTGTGCTGGGCCACAAAGTACAATTTCATGTATCAAAATGTACTTTATCGCACCAAAAAGTACAATTTATTATACACAAAACTACAATCTATTGTAACAAAACGTATAATTTATTAAAAAAAATAGTACTTGTATTGTACCAAAAATTACTTTTGTTGTACCAAATAGTACTTGTATGATACCAACAAGTACTTTTAATTGTTATTGAAAGCAAATGCATTTGTCAAGTGACATGTCAAACCGACGAAACTCTCATATATTCGCATACTACATACAAATCAAAAGACGAGTATTGATCGCAAACCGCTGCTACTATGCGCTAAGCAAGTGATTTAACGACAAAGCGCTCTCTCGAAAAACAAAAATCCAGCTCTACCAGACTCTGATCCTACCTGTCTTGCTCTACAGCGCAGAATCGTGGGTAATGACACAAGCGGATCAATCTATTCTGGGAGTCTTCGAGAGAAAAATACTCCGCAAAATATTTGGACCCATCATCGTGAACGGCGAGTACCGTCGTCGAATGAATCATGAGCTGTATGAGCTGTACAACGACATCGACGTGGTCAAGCGCGTTCAAATAGACCGATTGCGCTGGCTTGGACACGTTGTACGAATGGACGATAACGCTCCGGCTCGAAAAGTCTTCGGCAATAAACTCGATGGGCGGCGCAGGAGGGGGCGACCAAAACTCCGATGGATAGACCAGGTGACGGAAATGTTAAGTAAGCTTGGTATGACGAACTATCTACGGAGCGCAAAAGACCGAAGCGCTTGGAATGGTTTTCTACGTGCGGCTACTGATAGATGAATTTATGTTGTTGCTGCCAGTAAAGAAGAAGAAGAACATACGCTAAGGCTTCATTGCATATGACAATAAGAGCAAAAGAGAACCAACATGGTTGTGGGTTAAGCCCAGACTGATTTTCTGCAGAACCGATGTAAATTGTACATCGCTGACTCATTGCTGTAAGTATCAGTTAAAAACTTTTATTTTGGGACAACGAGAAAAGATCACCTGTTACTTGGGAGCTCTGCTAGTTACAGCTTATCAATGTTGAGTGTGAACTTTCTCAAACTTGAGAAGCTCTCCCATATCTTAGTCGTAGAATACAAAAGCAAATTTGTTGTTTTGCTGCATTTTAACAACATTTATATCGATCTTACACGATATCGCCTATACTGCCCGCCATCTTAAGGAAATTTAAAGCAAATATCATAAAAATTAGATTATGATCTGTTACTATATTTCTGTGGTACTGCTTAGCTCACAGTCCTTAGAAGTCTTTGCGCGCCAACTAACATAAGATTTGAATAAATTCTAACTGCCTTTAACCAACTGTTGA
The DNA here is from genome assembly GCA_964034835.1 of Muscina levida. Lineage (NCBI taxonomy): Eukaryota > Metazoa > Arthropoda > Insecta > Diptera > Muscidae > Muscina > Muscina levida. The sequence continues at coordinate 10,222,544 of OZ035880.1, read as the reverse complement.
ATCAATTTCATTATATTTTGCAGCTTAGCTAACCACAACACCACAATTCACAAATGCTGACTAAAGAATATTGTATCACCAGATATCTTCTTTCTCTTCTATCCCTACTCATAGGGACGTGTAGGTTATCTATCAACTGAACTCTGTAGAGATATAAACACGTATCATGCTGACCAGTTATTATACCGTAAGCCCATAACCTTTTGGCCAGTAATATTTTGTAATGTTCTGCTATTAGAAATTCCTGGTCGTATTTAATGTGCCCATAATGTAATAGGTGGGGGGAGGGACAAAATCTGGGGAATGCCTATCATTTACTGTTTTATTCTCACTCCTTTTTATCGTATAAAAGGGTAGACAAAGGATCTTTGGTAGCATCTTTGATGGTCGTACACAGACACCCACACATACACCTCTATATACTTATATACATACTATAGTATAGGCCATTATATCTACACTTTTATGTTTATTGGTATAGCAATTTACTCAAATACTTTTCACTTTATGTGAGCAAAATCTATTTTCTTCTTCAGAAGCAATTACTTAAATCAAAGTTGGCAAATGCTATAAAATTCAACAACGCAAAAAAATCACATAAATGAAAATACGAATCTCTAGAATGTTGATATGAGTGTCTCTCGTGTTTGCGTGTGTTGGTTGTGAGTGTAACTTTTAATGTGTTAGTATTTGATAGCTCAGATAAAATATATGCACACGTATGTATTTAATATTAAAATGGTACACAGAATGGGCGGCATATTAGTTTTCTCATTGTGTTTGTATATCGTTCGTGATTTTCGATTGAACGCTTTTAAAATAGAGCACTATTGGGGTATGTATGTGTGCAGACATGCAGATATAACAATTTAGTTAGATGTAGTTGAGAACTAATACAAGACTATCTGCTGGCATACGCAATCATTTGATTGCAGTTAAACGTTAAGTAAGTTGAGTATTAGATTTTGCATTGATTTTTAACGCATATCGATAAATGTGGACTTCAAGATGAATGAGTAAAAATAAAATACTTCTTCAAAGCCAAACATCAAAAAATCATTAAAGCCTAACTCATGTTAGGACCGCATTGCACAACTGTGGTTGAAACTGTTCCAAGTCTATTTGTTTTCTTATTTACAATACATGTGATTGTGTTGTTTTAGCGAACATGACATTTACACGACAACGCTGTATGTTTGGTAATGAAACAAGAAAAAGGCAAGGAAGCGTAAGCTAAAGAGTGTAAATTCTAATTTAAAATAGTATTGTATAACACAAATGCACTTGAATATATTCAGCGAGACAGTAAATGATTCAAAACAAAATGTTTTTGTACAAAAAGTACATTAACTGTACCAAATAGCAGTATTTATTGTACCTTAAAGTACTTGTGCCGAAATGTTCTTCTATAGACTACAAAGAACAATTATAAAAAGTCATTTTGTTGTACCAAATGTTCTGTATTTGTCCCAACGAGAACACTTTTTTGTACAAAATGGTTCTTCTTACTGTACTAAAAAGTACAATATATTGAACTTTTTTAGTACTTTATTATACCAAAAAGTACTACTATTGCACAGAATAGTCCAATTTAATGTACCAAAAAGTACTTTTATTGTACATCAAAGTATTGTACAATAAAGTATTTTTAATTTACCAAATAAATAAATTTATTGTACCAAATTGTACAACGTATTGCACCAAAAAGGACTTCTATTGTACCAAACAGTAATTTTGTTATATCACAATTTCTTGTACTAAAAAGTACATAATCGTAACAAAAAGTACTTTTATTGTACCAAATATTACTTCTATTGTATCTTCTTATACATCAAACAGTTTGTCTATTGCAGCCAATAGTACTTTTATTGTACTAAATAGTTCTTTAACTGTACCAAAGAAAACTTTTCGTTTCCAAAAAAAGTACTTTTTGGTACAATAAATGTACTTTTAGGTAAAACAAACTATTTGGTTCGATAAAAAAAAAAATTGTACCAAAAAGTACTTCTATTGCACAAAATAGTACTTTTGTTACATCACAATTTCTTGTACTAAAAAGTACATAATGGTACCAAAAAGTACTTTTATTGTACCAAATAGTACTTCTATTGTATATTCTATTGCATCAAACAGTTTTTCTATTGTAGGAAATAGTACTTTTATTGTACCAAATAGTTCTTTTATTGTACCAAAAAGTACTTTTCCTTTCCAAAAAAAGTTATTTTTGGTACAATAAAAGTAATATTTGGTAAAACAAAAGTACTATTTGGTTCGATAAAAATAACTCTTGTACCAAAAAGTATTTCTATTGTACTCGATAGTAAAATTTATAGTACCACAAAGTACATTTCTTATACCAAAAAGTACTTTTACCAAAGAGTTAAATTTGTTGTACTAAAGAGTACTTTTATTTTACCCAATAGTTGAATTTATGGTACCAAAATATACATTTGTTGTACCAAAAAGTACTTTTACGGTACAAAAAACGTACAATTTATTGTACCAGAAAGTACTTTCATTGTGATTTTTTAAAACCAAAAAGTACTTTTATTGTATCGAAAATTGCAATTTTATGTACCAAAAAGTACTTTTATTGTCAAATAAAGTACTTTTAATTTACCAAAAACTTTTTGTACAAAAAAAGAAATGGTACCACAAGGTACTTTTATTGTACCAAACAGTACTTCTATTGTACCATAAAGTACTTTTGTAGTAAAAAAGTACTTTTGTAGTACCAAGAAGTACTTCTGTCATTCCAAATATTACTTTCGTTGTACCAATATGTACTTTTATTATGTCATATAGTACTTGTATTGTACCAAAAATTATTTTTTTCCAAAAGTACTTTTTTGCATCAAAAAATTCAGTTGTTGTTGTATCAAAAAGAAAGAATTACATTTTGCTTCTCTCCCACGTACAAAAACGGCAGCAATTGCTGTCACTCTTCTTCTTGTCGTCGCACCAACTTTACATAACAGTTCTATCACCTGTTCCTCCAACGAAGTTTTGATCGGTCGTCCTTCGCCGACCATCAAGTTTATCGTCATAGACTTTTTGAGGTGAAGCATTTTCATCAATTCGTACAACATGCCCCAGCCAGCGCATTCGGTCTATCTCAACCCATTTGACTAAGTCGTTTTCGTTATATAGCTTATACAGGTAATGGTTAATATGATGACAGTAATCGCCGTTAACGATGATAGGTACCAATATTTGGCGAAGTATTTTTCTCTCGAAGACTACGCGAATAGATTGATCCATTTCTGTCATTACCCAGGATTCTTCGCTGTAGACCAAGACAGGTAGGGTACAGCTGGTTCGTCGAAAGAGGCCTTTGTCATTCAATCGCTTGCTTGGCGAATAGTGGCAGGGCTCTTGTGTGTATCAAAAATCGCGCTCAAACTCAAAAATAAACAAGAATTTTTGTTTTAAGAAGTATGCCTAAGAATACTATAGCTTAGAATCTGTTAGAAAGCTATGTAAGGTTAAGAATAAGATAGTACATTTTTGTACAATATGTATGTTAAGACATTCAAAAAAAGAGCTTTAACTTTAACTTTGACTCAGACTTTGTTCCTTCCACGTGAAATTCCCGGACAACGACCTATATAGTGGCAAAGCATTGCTGGCCCATATAATTCTTTCAACACCACCAACTTAATTACTTACTTCGCCCACAGGACTCACAAACATGAAGCCGCATCACTCACTACCACTTTGCAGCATTCCCAGCGTTCGTTTTTGCCTATATATATAAAATTCTTAGAATTTTTTTTCTCCACATTTCAACACTGCAGAGTAATTCATTGTGATCGTCAAAAATGTCCAATAATAGTTATGTCTGGGTATCTGAATGTTTGAATGGCTTCAAACAATAGACGCTGATGTGAATAGAGAACCCTTTTTTTGCTGTCATCAAAGAATACCTTTATTGGGATGTAGGAGTGAACATCTTTATCTGTATGAATGGGCCTCTGAACAACAGTTTTGTAGAAAATTTCAAAAGGACAAAAGAAGGCAAAAATTAAAGCAAGAGAATGAAGACGATACACAGATATGTATGTATGTATGTACAGAAGAAGACGATGACATCTTCAGCGTTTACTAACCAACATATGAAAGATATTTTCTTAGTTTGTTGGTTTTTTTTTCCTGCAATACGTATACGTAAAGTACAGAATTTTCATCATTTATGTAGTTGTTTCTGCTGCTGATGTTGTTGATGTCGTTGTTATTGCTGTTGTAGTGGTTGCTGTTGTTGTTTAAATGCCAACCCATTCGCCTGTCATTCCGTCATATTCGTTTAAACTACCGCACACAAACATACACACACACGCACTCGCACACCAGCGCCCAAGTGCAGACAGTCATTTCCCTTGTTTGTTGTTATTGTCATCGCATATCCTTTTTTTTATTTTCTGTCACTTACTCCATTCTGCTGGTGTCCCCTTTGTTGTTGTCATTGCTTTTATTCATTTCATTTCCATTATTCCATCCTTCTTTTTTGTAGTTGTTAGTGTTGTTGTTTCTGTTGATGTCGTTGCTGCTGCTGATGTCGTTGCTGTTGAGTTTCCTTACTGCTTACTTGCTCGTTTGTTTGCTTGCTCGCTTACGATATTGTTGGGCGATAAGATATTTTTATGAATTAAACGACTTTCCGCTTGTGATGGCATGTGGAATGTTGTCAGCCTTAAAAGTATGTATGTATGGGTGCGTGTGCTCCATGGCTGTTTGTGTGCATTTATGCAATGTCCTTTTCACAAGCGCGCGTGTTTGTGTGTGTGTGTGTGTATATTATAGTAAAACTTCACACATGTAAGAATTCCCTATTCAACCTTATGACAGTTTCTTATAAACGCACACCCATACGACACTAACACTCTTACATGCTTATAGGCATACGCGTGTGCGAGGGGGTTGTGTCAAAGTTGAATGGCTTTGATGTCGTTGAATGGCGCATTTCCTTAAACTTGTTGTACACAATCGTCTTTAATTTCTGTAAGTAAGAAACAATTGTCAGAAAATTGAAATCGACAAATACGACACAGTCAATGAAATTTCAATCGTTGCCGGGTTTAAATTATTGATATTGTGTTGTAACGCTATAATTTCAGAGAAGGAATGGCCTAAGGCTTTTGCATAAATGTATGAAGTGGTCTTTGGTACAAGAGCTAAATTTGGTAGTAGAGCTAAATTGTGGTACAAATTCAACACTGAAATGACTTTGCATCGTTGTGCTGACAGAGAAAAATGTGTTAGTAATTATATTGATTTTAAGTACAAAAAGTAAATTTTTTTACAATAAAATACTAATTTTTGGCGCAATAACTAGTTGGCACCTGACACAATAGAAGTACTTTTGATGCAATAAATGTTGTTACTATTGAAACAAGAAAATTTTTTTTATACCAAATAAAATACCTTTTGGTACAAATGAAGTACTTTAAGGTGCAATAAAATAAAATAAAGGCACCTTTTCGCAAAACAAAGAACTTTCAGGCGCAAAGTACCTTGTGCTACAATAAAATACTTTTTAGTACACTAAAGTACTATTTTCAGCAAATTCAAGTACTTTTAGTCAAAATTTGGCCAACAAAATTACTTACTGAGTATTTTTTTTACAACAAAAGTAAATTTTTGTACAACAAACGTAATTCTTGGTTCAATAATAGTACTTTTTTATAGCACAAAAGTACTTCTTAGTACAATAAAATTACTTAGTGATACGTTTTATTGTAATTAAAAATACCTTTTGGTACAACTAAAGTACACTAAGATGTACTAAATTTACTTTTTCAACAATTTGGTAACATAAAAAGTACTTTTTGACAAAACAAAATAACTTTTTAGTACAATATAAGTACTATTTATATGACAAAAGAGCTTTTTAGTGCAACAAAAGTACTTATTGATGTAACAAAATAACTTTTTATTTCAACAAAAGTACTTTTTAATGCAAACAAATTTTGTTTGGTACAACAAAAGTACTTTTTGATATAAGAAAACATCTATAAAAGTACTTTTCGATACAACAAAAGGAATTTCTAGTACAATAATTGTAATTTTTGATACAACAAAATAATTTTTTTGTACGATAAAAGTTGTTTTTGACATGACAAAAGAATAGTACAATTAAAGTACTTTTTGATACAACAAAGGAACTTTTATAAGTACAATAAAAGTACTTTCTGCAACAAATAGTACTTTCTAATACATTAAGAGAGAGGGCGTCGGGAGTGTGATGCAAGGTAAAGCTTCTGATCGGTTTAACTTGGCAAACCCAGAGTGATCCTTGCCAATTGCACATCAAGTCTACTCACACAGCTCCGTATTCGTGGTACTACTGCGAACGGAGTACCTCCACGTGGTGACGCCTGGAAACGTGCTTCTGACACCCGTCAGAGCACGGCTAACTGTGAGGGGCGAAACCTAAAACCCAGGCACGTCAGCTCAGAGTGAGCGGTACCCTGGTCAGCGTCTGACCCAGAATGAGCGGCTGCAATAAAATCCTGGCAGGAGGAGAAAACTGCGACGTGGTGCGCTGGGCTTGCAACCCGCCACTGACGTATAACTGATTGCAATGAAAAGAAGTAAGATAAGAATAAAACGGACCCCCTGCGACGTGGTGCGCTGGGCTTGCAACCCGCCACTGACGTATAACCGATTGCAATGAAAAGAAGTAAGATAAGAATAAAACGGACCCCCCAAAATGTTGACGACCACCGCAAACGAATTAAGGACCATGATTTGAGGATATGCACCTGGAATGTTAGAACACTGTATAGACCAGGTGCCTCCATCCAACTGGCGGAAGTCCTCGAAAAATACAAGGCTGACATAACCGCTTTACAGGAAATCCGGTGGACGGGACACGGGTGCTCGCGCAAGAAGACGTGCGACATCTACTATAGTGGCCATGCGGACAAGCACGAGTTTGGTTGTGGATTTGTGGTTGGCAAGAGACTGCGACACCTAGTCTCAAGGTTCAACCCGGTGTGTGAACGTATAGCCACCATTAGAGTCAAAACTAAGTTTTTCCACATAACACTTATATGTGCCCATGCTCCGACAGAAGAGAAAAGCGATGAGGACAAAGACGAGTTCTACGAGAGCCTAGAAAATGTATATGACCGTAGCCCTAGCCATGACATCAAAATTGTACTAGGCGAGTTTAATGCTAAAATAGGCAGGGAGTCCGCATTTGAGCCTACAATCGGAAAATTCAGTATGCATACCGAAACGTCGAACAATGGCATCAAACTGATTGATTTCTATGCGGCAAGAAATATGGTAGTTAGCAGCACTAGATTTGACTATAAAAATCTTCAACATGGTTATCTCCAGATCAATTGACGAGGAATCAGATTGATCACGGTGTATCTGGACGTACGAGTGATCAGGGGTGCGAACATCGACTCCGATCACTTCCTTACCGCAGTTAAGGTACGCACTAGGCTAAGCATGGCGAAAAACGTACGTAACCAGGCACAACGAAAGCTGGACATCGGTAAACTGCGGACCACAGAGGTAGCGGACGCCTACTCCAACCACCTAACTCAACTGCTGCGGAATGCTCCAACCCCTGATAATATAACCTCGCAGTGGCAATATATAGCCGACTCCATAGAACGAACTGCGAGAAGCGTACTTGGGTACTCAAAGCCGTCTCAAGAAGATGCCTGGTACGATGATGAATATCGCAATGCCACGAGAGAGACGGATGCTGCATACAGGGCAAAACTGCAGCCAATGGCAACGCGAGCTATTCGTGAACGGCACAGGGAGAAGAAACGAGAGGCAACTCGTCTTTTTAGAAGAAAAAAGAAGGGTTCCCCCGAAGTAGAGGGGAAGCCCGAAAATTCTACAAGAGAGTTAAAGCGAGAATGCGTGGAACAGGGTTGCCCTCCTGCAAGGACAGCGATGGTCAGCTAGTGACGGACCCGGATAACGTTCTGAAGATATGGAGAGATCACTTTAGAAATTTACTGGATACTGACACCACTCCAGAAGACCCCGCTCCAATCCATGACGATGGTATAAACTGTCCACCTCCGAGCCAAAACGAGATACGTATGGCCATCTCCCGCCTTAAAAACAACAAAGCTGCTGGAGCCGATGGTATCCCTGCTGAATTGTTTAAGGCTGGCGGGGAGGAGCTGACTAGGAGCATGCATCAGTTTATGGAGAACATCTGGCAAGAGGAGAGCATGCCCGGGGATTGGAGTCTCAGTCTGTTATGTCCCATATACAAGAAAGGAGATCGTAGTGAATGTAAGAACTATCGTGGAATAAGCCTATTACCAATTGCGTAGAAGGTCCTTTCAAGCATATTGTGTGAACGTCTAAAGCCAATTGTAGAAAAACTAATTGGACCCTATCAGTGCGGCTTTAGACCTGGCAAATCTACGACGGATCAAATATTCACCTTACGACAAATCCTGGAAAAAACCCATGAAAAGCAGATCGACACCTACCGCCTCTTTGTTGACTACAAAGTTGCCTTCGACTCTCCGATAAGGAATAGGCTTTATGAGGCCATGTCTGAGTTTGGTATTTCTGCAAAGCTGATTCGACTTTGCAAATGTACCTCAGACAACACCAAATCCTCGGTTAAGATTGGTAAGGATCAGTCTGAACCATTCAACACGGAGAGAGGTCTCAGGCAGGGCGATAGCCTGTCCTGTACACTATTTAATATAGTTATGGAGAAGGTGATGAGAAAGGCTGGTGTCAACATGTCTGGCACCATATTCCACAAAAGCCACATGCCACTAGCCTACGCCGATGATATAGATATCATTGGCCGAAATCTGCGGGACGTTACTGCAGTCTTCTCATCCCTAGAAATGGAGTCGTCAAAAATGGGTTTAGCGGTCAACGAGGACAAAACAAAAATAATGATTTCGACGAACAAAGAGTCCTCTCGATGGGGAAGCAGCGTCAACGTTGAAAATTATTGTTTTGAGGTAGTAGATGAGTTTACCTACCTCGGATCTTCCGTCAATAAGAAAAATAATGTCAGCCAAGAAATTAAGCGGAGAATAGTGCCATGTTTTTACGGACTTCGGCAGCACTTTAGTAATACCACCTTATCTGGGAATTCTAAGAAACAGCTTTACCAGGTGCTAATCTTACCCGTTCTTTTGTATGCTGCCGAATCATGGGTGCTTACGACAACGGACATACAAAACCTGGGAGTATTCGAGAGAAAAGTACTCCGAAAAATTTATGGACCTATCTGTGTCGACGGCGAGTTTCGTTATCGGATGAACCATGAGCTGTATGAGCTTTACCACGACATCGACGTAGCTAAAAGAGTCAGAATGCAACGACTACGATGGCTGGGTCATGTTGCCAGGATGGATGTAAATGCTCCAGCGAGAAAGGTGTTTGAAGGCGAACCTGAAGGACGGCGCAGAGCAGGGAGACCCAAACTCCGTTGGAAGAACCAAGTGGTAGGCGACGTGCCACCATCTGGTAGGACTAACTGGAGAACACACGCACAAGACCGAAGCGTGTGGAATTCTTTAGTACTTCAGGCCTCAAACTTATGAACCATGTTTGTAAGTTGTAATGGGCCACTTAAGTAAGTAAGTAATACATTAAGAATTCTTTTTGATACAACAAAAGTTATTTCTGGTACAATAAAAGAACTTTTTGGCAAAATAAAAGTATTTTCTGAAATAGTAAAAGTTCTTGTTGGAAAAAAAATACTTCTAATGCACTAAAAGTACTTTTTGATAACATAAAAGCTAAACACAATTTCATTTCTATACAATAAAAGAACTTTTTGGCACAATAAAAGTATGTTCATATACAACAAATAGACTTTTTACTTTTTAGTACAATAAAAGTTCTATATGAAAAAACAAAAGTACTTTATTATGCAATTAAAGTACTTTCTAATACAATAAAAGTTCATAGGGACCGGCCGTGGCATAGTGGTTAGAACACGAGACTACCATGCGGGAGATCACAGGTTCAAATACTGGCTTCAGTTATCTTAAAAAAAAAATTCTTTCATTGTCGGCTCCCCTCGAATGTTGTCGACAGCAACTTCGCAGTATTAGTGTCGAGTCAATTGGTGTGTCTAGTAAGAGCTTCTCAAACAGTGACGTTCGCATTCTTCGATACCCAAGTAGGTGCCGTTAGTTGTGAATCTAAAAATAGAAAGCGTGTTAATTCACAACAACGCGAGAAGCTATCCCATACCTCATTCATGGGGTGTAAAGGGAAATTAAGTTAAGTTAAAATGCAATAAATGTAAATTATAGTACAATAAAAGTACTTTTAGGCAACATTAAAAGTACATTTAGGCAAAGTGAAAGTAATTTGTAAGACTTTTAAACTTATGTACAACAATTGTAAAATTGTCTACAAAAAGTACTTTTTGATGCAATAAAATAGCTCTTTGGTACAAATTAAATTTTTGGTACAATTAAGTACTTTTTTTCTATAACAAAATTAATTAATGGTATTACAGTAGATTTTTTTTAATTATTGAACAAATCAAAGGGGTTTGTAGCAAAGGGATGCAAGTGACCAAAAGTTAATTTCGAGATATTCGAGATAATCTCGATATTCGAGATTCAAATTATAGGAATTCTGTTTTTCAGCTAGATATCATCACTGGTAATTAAAATTGATCTCATCTCATGTTAGTAGACAGAGATAGTGTCAAGGAATACAACCGTAGTTTTACCTCAATTTTTGTCAATTTATCACTTGGTCTCCCTTAAATATAGTAATTGATTTACGTTAAGAGACATTTTTGATAGCTGGATTTAGATAACTTATATAATGACCTACTTCAAGTTCTATATACTCGATAGTGATTTAACATTATCTCCGACTGATCTGCTTTTACTTTAAAAGTAATTTTTTGAGATTGACTTAACTTCTTCTTGACTTACTCGTCCTCATGGAACATTAAGGTAAAAGGAAATCATACGAAGTTTGAAGAGTGTCACTCTTATAGTACGATGACCAATGTTTAAACTTCATGGTAATATTGGATCCTTTCTACCGAACAATTATTCCGAAATGCAATTAATTTATACAGTCTGTATGGGAGGTTCCACGCCCACTGTTTCATCCCACACCTATTTGTAATCCAATTATATAGATTATGGAGAAAGTAACTCGAATAGTTATTTCAGACTTTCACTATTTATACCTATTCAGATATCTTATTTCTATGTAAAAGATTCCACGAACACCGATTTCAATACTTCCAATTTTCGGCCAACTACACAGAGTAGTGAATAAGATACACACACAAAGTTATAGTCGTAATACTTTAATGTTACTCCATTACTCAATCTAAGAGTGATCCTTATATGTGCGGATTATTATCCACTTTGTGTGGGTGCTGCCACGCCTACTTCAAACATACAAAAATTAAATACCATAATTTGGCGCCCAGGATTTGATGGTAAGATTTCAATAATACCGGTTAGGATGTGCGTCCTCTTGTAAAGCTAAATCAAACAAACAAGTACATACAATATATGACACAGTACAACATTTTTTAGAACGTGAAAGTAGCCCCAAAAAGAAGAAGTTCTGCATCATTCGTTTTGTCAAGTTACATGCCATAATAATTTAATATCGATTTGAAGTTAGTAAGTATCGTATAGGGGAATAAATACTATATGGTGGTGTATGATTATCATCAGTAATATTCCACGTAAATGATACCCCACGGAGTACAACAGTTTTATTGTAACTTCTACAAAATAAATCCAGTTCAAAATCATTTAATGAATGTATAATTGAACTGACATTATCAGTATGTAATTAAAAAACTGCGCCAACCTTCAGAAATTTTAATTTTAGATATTTTTGCCTATGGCAACTATTTGAGGAAGAAAATATTTGTAAGGGTAATTGTAGTTAATACCATAGCTGGCGATAAACAATTTTGCTATAACATACATGGTACCTCCTCCGACATAGCTCCCATCTGAATAACTCCTTACTCTTTGCATAATAATCATGCTAATAACATATTGTAGCTAATAGGAAACAATAGTTTTCAACCTACCTCAATATTCCGGCAAAACTTCCATTAACCCCCTGTCTTGTAACTATAGTTGGTTGTGTTCCTACACACATCATACCTATTTTAATGGTAACATAAACAAATTATACCTGCAGTATATGGATTCACATAAACCGCACAATTTATGCCACAGAGACGTTCCTAAACTAACCGAGCGAACAATATTCTTATGGGCTTGTTACCCAGTGCTAACGTTTCTTAGGTGCAGATTCGCTTTTCGCATTTTATTTTGTTATCATTATAAAGAAAGGCAGAAATGTTAATAGTGGCTATGATGTTCAAAGGCACTTTACCCATACTCTGCCTACTAGTTTTCCTTTAATACTACCACTCTTCGTATATCCCTCTCTCTCCCTCTTTCGCTATCTACATGTGAGGCTTTAACACCAATACACAGGCAGTCTTATGGGTAGTGCTGTAAGTAGAAAAATATGTATTTGCATATGTTGCCATATTAAAGCTTCAAAGTTGATAGTGCTCCACTTTACGCAAAACATGTAAGTGCCATGTTAGTGCTTTCGACACAAAACAACGAAAGGGAAAATGGATGAATGTTACGCCGGTCCTCTTCCCTAGTTTAGGCGCGCGCGTTCACACAAAGAAACTCGTAAAGCCAACAGCGGGTTTTGTTTCTTGTTTACACGCCTGATAACCGGGTTTAGAGAAGAACACACAAAACACATAAAAACGCAAAATAGAACCAACACTTTGGTGGCATTCATATGTCACATATGTATATTTCCACAAGATATAGGTTAAGGACGTTGGTTGATGTACATATGCATCGAAATACATACATATTTGTATAGTCAAACACACACTGGCTCAGGCACAGGCACTTACATGCATCCATGCATACATATGATGTTGTCTATGCGATTTAGACAATATCACCAAAGAAGTGTTTAAAACACTTTTGGTGAAAGGCAAAGCGTAGGATAATAAAAGACCGACGAAAAATTTCCATTGTCTGCTGCTATGTTATCACTAAGGGTTTGTGGGTGACAGGAATAACTTATCATATTTTGCTTCATCTGGGTATGTTGCGTTAGTAAGTTGTCTTGTTGGCGTTTCAGCGGAAATGTTTTATTAGCCTCACCTTTAATGCTATCTTATTGTCATAATTGTAAAGAAATTTAAATTCAGAGAAAAAAAATGTGAGGCCAATTATACCTTTTGTTAGGTATGACAATACAAGTTCTTTAAGTCATGTGTTATTTTAATACTATTGACTCGGATCACCACCTAGTTGCAGCCAAGGTAAGCACACGATTAAGTAATGCTAAAAACGCTCGTAACCAAAAGCAAAAAAGCTAAACATCACAAAGCTGCATACCACCGAGATAGCCAATGCCTATTCCAATAAACTCTCTCAATTACTTCAAACAAACCCTCTTAGTTCTGATGTTCCCGACGCACAGTAGCAGCATATTGCGAATTATATGGTTATGGGTTTTGGAAAACCACGCTAAGACAAGCCCTGGTACGATAACAGTCTTCCTGTAAGGACAGAGAAGGAAATCTGGTCACGGACACTCAGAGTGTGCTGCAATTATGTAGGTAACACTTTCGATCTCTACTCGGTCCCGAAGGTAGCATAAGCGATGAAATCAGACCAATCATCGACGACGGAGTTGATTGTCCGCCACCGAGCCAAAACGAGATCAGCATGGCTTAAAAATAATAAAGCTGGGGGAGCCGATGGACTACCGGCAGAGCTTTTTAAAGCCGGTGGCAATGAGCAGAAAACATACATGCATCAGCTCATGCCGATGATTGGAATCTTGATGTTCTATGTCCTGTGCTAAAGAAAGGTGTACCAACTATCGCGGGAATAGCCTTTTACTGATCGCATACAAAGTCCTGTTTAGTATGTTATGTGAAAGACTAAAGCCCATTCTGGCGAACCTGTTTGGACCTTACCAGTGTGCCTATAGACCTGGTAGATGCACGACCGACAAGATATTCACACTACGACAAATCGTGGAGAAGACCCAAGAAATGCAGATTGACTCTTACCATCTGTTCATCGATTACAAAGCTGCATTCGACAGTCTGATACGACAGAAATTGTTGAATGCTATGGCTGAGTTTGGTATCCCCGCGAAACTGATTCGACTCTCCGGGATGACACTGACTGACACGAAGTCTTCAGTGAAAATTGGCAAAAATCTGTCAGAGCCATTTTCTACCAAGCGAGACTTTAGACAAAGTGGTAGTCTGCTATGCAATCTGTTTAACATCATAATGAAATTGATCGTGCAGATGGTAAAAACCTCATGCAGCTCGCGTATGTCGAAGATAAAGATATCATTGACCGAGAAATGTGGAATGGTACATCGGTCTTATCTAACATTGAGAAGCAGTCGGTAAAGGTGGGTGCGGTAAAAAATAAGGACAACTCAATATTGTTTCAACGAACAAAGAGTTAACTCGTTTGGGACGCTACATGAACTTTGGCCACTATTACTTTGAAGTGGTAGATGATTTTGTCTCTCTTGGCCCTAACGCTGCTCCGAATGGATGAAAATGTTCCAGCTGGAAAAATCTTCGACAAGAAACTCGATGGGCGGCGTAATAGGGGGCGACCAAAACTTCGTTGGATGGACCAGGTGAAAGAGCTGGAGGTGCTGCCACGAAGAAGAAACATTTGTTTTTACCCCCAAAAAGACAAGTTTGTTGTGAATCTAAAACAGAAAGCATGATAATTCACATCAACGCGAGAAGCCATCCCATACCTCATTTATGTGTAAAGGGAATCGTGAAGGTGTAAAGGCAAGTTAAGTATTAAGTAAGCTCTTAAACTATGGCTATGTTAGCGGGAACAGACAGACGGACGGACGGACATTATGAAATCGACTTAAAATTCCACGGTGATCATTTATATACAAACGGTGGGCCAAATACAAGTTTATTTTTGCAAGTGCCATTCTAATTTTCCAAGACCTTGTTTATGGTTGTGATTTTATTGTTTCTTGATTGTGGGCATAACGTCGGTCCTTTACTATTCGGATAGCCGTGCGCCTTTAGTTACTGGTTGTATTGGACCTTGAACCGAATAATCCGAGAATTTTTTTGCAGAATTCTCCACAAGGTAGTACGTGAAATGTTTAGTTTTTGATGGTTTCAAGTTGATGTTCGTCGATTGAGTCTCACACTCTCCACTACAGCAATCACATTTTCGTGTGTGCGCACTGTACGACGACGTAGGCCATGAGAAGTGTTGCGCGCTTCCTTTCGGCCATTACGAATATATCACAACCAAAAAAAGTACATCAAAACAAAATTATAATACATAATATCCTTAATTTGGATTTTATTTCTATTGGGGGACCTAATAAATTAAAACACAGTACAAAATTTTTCAGTTCATTGATTTGGGACTCAATTCTGAGAACTGCACGTGAAAGAAGCCCCAAAAAGAAGACGTTCTGCATCAATCGTTTTGTCAAGTTACATGCCATAATAATTTAATATCGATTTGTTGTTAGTAAGTATCGCATAGGGTAATTTGTCACGTTTTTGAGTCTTTAGTTTGACGTAACTCCAGAACCACTGGTCCGATTTCACTTTCACATTTATCAAATGATTTTCAACTGGGTTTATTTTGTAGCAGTTACAATAAAACTGATTTACTCCGTGGCGTATGATTTACGTGGAATATTACTTATGATAATCATACGCCACCATATAACAATATAACAAAAGAGCATAAAACGTGACAAATTCCCCTATACGATACTTACTAACTTCAAATCGTTATTAAATTATTATGGCATGTAACTTGGCCAAACGAATGATGCAGAAATTCTTCTTCTTGGGGCAACTTTCAGGCGCAGTTCTCCCAATTGAGACCCAAAATCATATGTTGCACTGTGAAAATCATAATATTTGTAATGAATGATACTCAAATTGGTTATATTGCTGATAGCTATGTGTCAATACTGTTCAAATGAGGATGACGCGCTTTGAACCCCATGGCGAGTTCATTGCCTTTTTATTAAATTTTAATATTTCGTAATTGCTTTTAACTGCCAATATTTAGGAAAGAGACATCAGCCACAACAATTAATTAAACTTATTTTAAAGGCTTTCAACTTCACTGAAGAGTTCTCAACAACCTTGAAGAATTAGATAAGCTCTACAACACTGTTACAAAGCTTTTACCATCAGCAGCTCTGATGCGACCTAAAACATCTTCAACAACTCGCAATTAAATAAATTAGCTATAATCCCATGTGTGTGTTTATGTGTAAATATTTGCTGATCTACACATTAAATACAGTTCTGTAGCTAGTGAAACTTCAAAAGCCTTTCACTTTCACAAAGACCCAACCCCAATATGACTTGTTAAGCAATTCTCCTCGCTGCTAGCTCGTATCATGTTATCAACAGCAACTTACACAATGCCTTTAAAAAACGGTTACCCTAGAGAATTTTAACTTTTCCGTGTCGAGTAAAATTTGTCTCATAAATGCAGCTGTATTAAAATCCTACTGCATGCATATTATAATGATGGTGATGATGATTCCACTTCATAGTTGTAGTGGTGCTAAGAGCTAAAACGAACGCATGCAAACACACATACACACACACTCGCGCACAGACATAAATACAAAAAGCAGGTAAAATATTTATACTCCATATACATAAATTTAAATACACAAACGCGTATTCGCATCCACAGCGTGTTAGTGCATATTCTATATATGTTAGTATGCTGCTGTATAACTGTGAGTCCTTCAAGCCCAACTTATACTGTGTGCATGTGTGTGTGGTAGGTTGATTGTATAATCTCATATAAAGTGAGGACACCCACACACACTCGCTTGCCAAGAGAGACATTCATTCAGAGAAGTTTTGCAGAGACGACCTTTGCCTTTGGGTGTTTGTCATTTCATGGCCTCTCGTTTGTCTGCTTGTTTGTTTATTTGCATCGCTGTTTGTTTTATTGTATGCGATGCCATGATAATTGTGTTACAAAAACAACAGTACAACTATACAGCGACAATGGCAACAACAGCAGAATCAGCATCAGCATCATAAACATCAAGTGAAATGCTTACAGCGAAAGTGAAAACGCTGAATGAGAAGTTAAAACACTAAAGAATTGTTGCTTCGCTGTGTGTAGCATTACAAAGTTGAGTTATGCAAAGTAAATATTTCTTTGTATGTTATTCTATGTGTGTGTGTGTGTGTGTGTGTAGTTGCATGTAGGTGGTGTGTATGTGCTAAATCAGTACAGGTAACGTATAGGACAGTGTATAGGAAAAGGGGGTAAATGCACGTGGGAATATGCCAGAGGTGGTGCTCTTGCTCTACAGGCATCGCGTAGTCAGTAGCGATTTTTGTCATCAGGAGGGGTGTATAATAACTTCTTGTAATAGTAGGTAATACCCTAAACAGTTACACTTTCTCTTTAGCTACCCCCCATATCAATGACCGCGAACTGAGACTCATATTTAGTATACTTCATATACAAATGTAGATATTTTTCGAAAACTAATATTTCTCTCGTACCATCTAACCGGATAACTAGAGTGCTTTTAAATTTTGTTGGTTTACTTATCTTGTAAGCCGGGATAACTTCTTAGAAAACCAAAACATCTGCCACACCTCTTCTGGTACCTTCCAGATATATGACCGAATTCACCCGTATAGTTTTACATACATATATTTTTTGTAAGCACTCTAAATTTAGTTTTTTTGCTAATATTGATATTGATATTGATATTGATATTGATATTGATATTGATATTGATATTGATATTGATATTGATATTGATATTGATATTGATATTGATATTGATATTGATATTGATATTGATATTGATATTGATATTGATATTGATATTGATATTGATATTGATATTGATATTGATATTGATATTGATATTGATATTGATATTGATATTGATATTGATATTGATATTGATATTGATATTGATATTGATATTGATATTGATATTGATATTGATATTGATATTGATATTGATATTGATATTGATATTGATATTGATATTGATATTGATATTGATATTGATATTGATATTGATATTGATATTGATATTGATATTGATATTGATATTGATATTGATATTGATATTGATATTGATATTGATATTGATATTGATATTGATATTGATATTGATATTGATATTGATATTGATATTGATATTGATATTGATATTGATATTGATATTGATATTGATATTGATATTGATATTGATATTGATATTGATATTGATATTGATATTGATATTGATATTGATATTGATATTGATATTGATATTGATATTGATATTGATATTGATATTGATATTGATATTGATATTGATATTGATATTGATATTGATATT
This sequence comes from Muscina levida, assembly GCA_964034835.1. Lineage (NCBI taxonomy): Eukaryota > Metazoa > Arthropoda > Insecta > Diptera > Muscidae > Muscina > Muscina levida. Next base: position 10,204,121 of record OZ035880.1, on the reverse strand, counting down.
GATATTGATATTGATATTGATATTGATATTGATATTGATATTGATATTGATATTGATATTGATATTGATATTGATATTGATATTGATATTGATATTGATATTGATATTGATATTGATATTGATATTGATATTGATATTGATATTGATATTGATATTGATATTGATATTGATATTGATATTGATATTGATATTGATATTGATATTGATATTGATATTGATATTGATATTGATATTGATATTGATATTGATATTGATATTGATATTGATATTGATATTGATATTGATATTGATATTGATATTGATATATGGTGGCCTATATAATCATAAGTAATATTCTACGCAAATCATACGCCACGGAGTACAACAGTTTTGTTGCAACTGCTACAAAATAATAAAGTCAAAAATTATTTGATGAATGGAAAAGTGAAACTGTTGCTTATGTAGGGAAACGTTATATGAACAGATTAAAGGAATCGTAATTTTTAATTTTCTTAATTTTGTTTCAGCTAAATCGGACTAGTGGTTCTCGAGTTATGTCAAAAAAAAAGCCTTAAGCGTGACAAATTCCCCTATACGATAATTACTAACTTCAAATTGATATTAAATTATTATGGCATGTTACTTGACAAAACGAATAATGCAGAATTTCTTCTTTTTTGGGCTTCTTTCACGTGCAGTTCTCAGACTTGTGTCACAAATCAATGAGCTGAAAAATGTTGTACTGTGTTATTGATGCAGCCAACTTGACAAAACGAAAGATGCCGAAGTTCTTATTTTTGGTACTACTTTGAAGTGCAATTCTCAGAATTGAGTCTCATATGTGTTGTACTGTGTAATTTCTGTTAGGTGAGTAGATGAATTAAATCTTAATTACGAACTTTTAAATTTTCCATTAAACAAATATAATTTTGTGTATCCAAAAATTCTATCTACCATGACCTTTCCATATTGTTGTAACATTCCAAATTGTATTCCAAACACAATACGCGATAGCGATAGTATACGACCTTCGTTTGAATGCATACAGCAGCATACATGTGTTACATTTACACTAATGACAAAAGTTGCACAATTACATATTACAAGTTTACAAAATTTCACTGTAATTAGTGGTCTGGTGTACCCGTTTGCCAATTTGGCATATCTATCCCCATAGGTTTACAACCGAGTTGTAGAGTCTAGAGAGGTACTCGGTAGAATCTCGTAATATGTTGTCAGTGGTGGTAACGGTGGCGGAGGCGGCTGCTGAGGTAATGGTGCACATCGTGTGCATACATTTCCCTTTGGATGTATGATTATGTTTTTGTAAATAAATTAGCTTTCTGTCCTGGTAAGTAGATGGATATTTAATATGGTTGCATGTAATCTACAATGGAAGTGTAACTACACGTATATATCGATTAATGTTAGTTAACAACATAGAATTACTAAACAAATTTACATTTACCGTCAGTTACAGCTGTAGTTTCTCTTACACTTGATTTTTGACTAACACAGTGCAACACTTGATTTTGTGACTAACAAAAGAGCCTAAAACGTGACAAATTCCCCTATACGATACTTAATAATTTCAAATTTAAATTTAATTATTATGGCATGTAACTTGAGAAAACGAATGATGCAGAACTTCTTTTTTTTGGGGCTACTTTTACGTGCAGTTCTCCGAAATGAGTCCCAAATCATTAAGCTGAAAATTGCTGTACTGTGTAAGTTTCTTATTAACTCCACACGAAAAACTCCAAAAACAAATGTTGTGTACAAATTACAATAATATAGTAATTTTAGTTATCACCCTCTTTGCTGACATCTATTAACTAAACAGAAAATATTTCTTTATTATATTAATTCAACATCACCAAATACCAACTAATATTTAATACCCAGTGTTGATTGATCCCATGTCGTGACATTAATATTGTTTGGGTTAATGTAATTGCTTTTGCTTTACATCTAATTTTAATTTAATATCAAAAATTCCATAAAACTTGATTTATATCGTTCCTTTCATTTTGAGCTGTACACTCATAAATGAACCTTTATCTCTGCGTTTGACATCATTGATATTTGTTTGCTGGTAATTATAATCTAAAGCTTCATTGTATGTTATTCCAGGAATTTCCTGTCCATATATAGATTTTAATATAATTTCTAATGAAATCCCCAATTAATAACCCTCATACGCACTGTAGTGCATCAGCGGTGTACTACACATTCATGTGAGGGGGGAGGGGGGATGACGGCCCTTCACCAGGCTAATGAATACATTCTTCACATCATGCAAAATGTCCTAAGGCAAACGCGCAAGCGGTGATAATGAAGTTGCCTGTGGCGCAGGACACAAGAGAAATTATGCGGCACGAGGAAAAGAACCAACGCATTTTTATTGTTACGACAATGTGGTAACATTTGGTAAAGGCAGATTTACAAAATATTTCCCTTGGCACCGCAGCATATTGTGTAGGATTTTCATTATCTTCTACCACCATCAACGTGTCGTGTTGGTGTTTTTCTTTTATGCTGATGATTATGAGCATCTACTGTAATTTTTATATTTATTTTATATATTTTCTTTTTTTTTGTGTTACGACAGCAAATCTGTGTGCTCTTATCATTTATATTTTTTTTTTTTTGTTTTTTTGTCTTCTTGTATAAATTGCTATTGGCAAATTATTCTAAATTGAATTAAAATTTTTCTTAACGCATACCCAAAACAAACAATAATTTACTCGGCAGTATGCTTATGTGGTGGCCAGAGAGAGGAACGAACTTGCTGTTGTTGTTGTTTTACCAAGTCAAGGAATAAATTGAAATTATGCTTTATAATAAGGAAATGTTTATGATTTTTTTATGTACTCAAAGACGATAAAACAAAATGCAGAGTAAAAATAATTTAATACAGTGTCTGTACCGGCAACCACAGACTCACAGAGATATCCCTTCTAATCCTTAAACAAAATATTTGATAATGATGAAAAAAAATGAGTGGAAAGCATTTTTGTTACAGAATATAATTATCTTATTTGCATACCATAGTGTTTCTTTTTAAATTAATCATCGACAGAGGCAACTTTTTTGATTTTTATTTCATAAAATGCCTAAAAATTCAGACTATAGTAACAACGTCGCGGAGGAATTTCTTTTGAATGCACATTGAGGTTTTCTTAGCAGAGTACAGGGACTGATGTTATACACTCTAATAGTAGAATTGATAGACCCAATTGGGAGAGATAGACCGTCTATCATGCAGGTAATGAGTTACAGTTCTTTGCCATATTCGAAAGTTTCCCCATGTATCATTTAACGGATGCAAAAAGCATTTTCAATAAAAGTACATTTTGACATAAGAACTGAACTTTTTAATACAATAAAAGTACTTTTTGATACAACAAAACAACTTATTAGTACAATAAAAGTACTTTTTGTTTTAACGAAAGATCTTTATAGTAAAATAAAAGTACTTTTTGATATAACAAAAGAACTTTTTAGTGCAATAAAAGGGGAAGAAACTAAGATCGGGCGCTTAGGCCTAATAAGCCACTCTCCCTAAACAAAACCAATTATTATGCAAACACGAGAAAAGAAAAAACAAGATCCCGCTGAAATGTTGACGACCCCCGCAAACGTTATAAGGACCCAGACTAATGGATATGCACCTGAAAGGTACAAACTCTCCACATGACTCTATCTAATTGGCATATGTCTTTGACAAATGCAAAGTTAACAACACTGCCATACAGGAAATGCGATGGACGGTTCATGGATGCACACGACGAAAGAACTGTGACTTCTTTTACAGCTGCCATGCAGAAAGGCTCGAATTTTGATATGGATTCATAGTCGTCAATAGACTTCGAACTGTAATATCTTTTACAGCTACCATGCAGAAAGGCTCGTATTTGAATGTGAATTCATAGTCGGCAAGAGACTACGACATCTGTTCTCGCAAGTTTAACCCTGTTATTGACCGAATAGGTTGTAATGTCACAAGAAATAGCGTCATAAAGTCGATGAACCTAATGTCATTGGGCGATGTGTCATAAGGTCCACAAGTATAAAGTCTATGGATCTTATGACAACTTTTTTGTGTCTTAAGGTCTCCAAATATGGCGACGGGGCTCATTGGCCCCTCCAATATTTTGACAGTGCTGGTGACACGCCCATCAAATATGCATTTAAATAGTACCGGGGCTCATGGACCTTATGACCATTGACCGTATGATACACCACTACCGAAAAGCCACTACCACATGAAATACTTTTTTTACATCATGCTGATTTGTGTATTAGCCCCGAAGGAAAACAAAGATGAGAACGTTAAAAGTGCAGCTACCCTGCCCATGTCATTTTAAATGTTTGGGAAGATTTCAATGCTAAAATAGTAAGGAAAGATGCTCATGGTGCACCAGTCAGAAAACATGGTAACATGGTAGTGACTGGAACTAGATTACCGCATAAAGATATCCACAAGGCAACCGGGATATCCCCTGATCAAAATACAAGAAACCGGATTGATCATGTGGTAATTGACAGAAGGCGTTATGTACGTGCGTGTGATGCGCGGTGCAAATATTGACTCGAATCACCACCTAGTTGCAGCCAAGGTACGCACATGATAAAGTAGTGCTAAAAACACTCAAAACGAAACGAAAAGGAAGTTAGACATCACAAAGCTGCATACCACCAAGACAGCCAATGACAACTCTAACCAACTCTCTCAATTACTACAAACAAACCCCCCTAGTTCTGATGTTTCCGACACCCAATGGCAGCATGTTACCAATTCTATGACCACTGTCACAGCGACCGCACTGGTTTAAGAAAAACCTCGCTCAGACAAGCCCTGGTACGATGATGAATGTCTCGAAATGTCTGAGGAAATAGATGCTGTATACAAGGCAAAACTGCAGACAATAGGGACGCGTGGGGTGACGGATCGTTATAAAGGTAAAAAGAGGGAGATGAAACGCCTATTCAGGCGGAAAAATCGTCTGTGGAAGAAAAAAGAGAGCCAGGGTATCAAAAACTACAGGGATAGAGGTGGGGCCCTAAAGTTCTACCAAAGGGTTAAAAGCAAAGGTTTTGAAACATGGTTCCCCACCAGTAAGTACGGAGACGGAAATCTGTTCCCTGACACTCAGAGTTTGTTGCAAATACGGAGAAAGCACTTTCGATCTCTACTCGTTCCCGAAGGCAGCATAAGTGACGAAATCACACCAATCAGCGACGATGAAGTAGACTGTCCACCACCTTGCCAAAACGAGATCAGCACGGCAATTGTACGGCTTAAAAATAATAAAGCTGCGGGAGCCGATGGACTACCGGCAGAACTTTTTAAAGCCGGCGGCGATGAGCTGGCAACGTGCATGCCCGAAGATTGAAATTCAAGCGTATTATGTCTCGTGCTTAAGAAATGTGATCCAAGTGTGTGTACCAACTATCGCGGGATTAGCCTTTTACCCATCGTATACAAGGTTCTGTCTAGTGTGTTATGTGAATGACTTAAGCCCATTTTATCGAACCTGATTGGATCTTATCAGTGTAGCTTTAGACCTGATAGATCCACGACCGACCAGATATTCACACTACGACATATCCTGGAGAAGACTCAAGAAATGCAGATCGACGCCTACCCTCGGTTTATCGACTACAAAGCTGCATTCGAAATTTCGATACGACAGAAATTGTTGGATGCTATGGCTGAGTTTGGTATCCCCGCGAAGCTAATACGACTTTGCAGGATGACACTGACGGACACGAAGTCTTTAGTGCAAATAGGCACAAATTTAACAGAGCTATTTTCTACCAAGCGAGGCTTCAGACAAGACGATATTCTGTCTTGCAACCTCTTTAACATCGTAATGGAGAAGATCATGCCCAAGGCTGCAGTAAACAGGAATAGTACCATCTTTAACCAAGGCTACATGCTGCTTGCGTATGCTGATGATAAAGATATCATTGCATAGATCATAGATATCAAAGAAGCAGTCGGCAGAAGTGGGTCTGGTGATTAATGAAGACAGAACTAAGTTATTTGTTTCAATGAACAAAGAGTTTACTCGTTTGGGACGCTGCGTGAACGTTGACAGCTACAACTTTGAAGTGGTAGTTGATTTTTTTTACCTCGGCTTTGCCATAAACAGCAATAATAATGTCAACCTGGAAATCAAGAGACGAGTATTGATCGCAAACCGCTGTTACTATGCGCTAAGCAAGCTATTTAACGACAAAGCACTCTCTCGAAAAACAAAGATCCAGCTCTACCAGACTCTCATCCTACCTGTCTTGATCTACAGCGCAGAATCGTGGGTAATGATTAGGGTGATCAGTTCGGTTTTTAGAAACCGGCTACTCGGTTTTTTTCACTCATAAAAACCGTCGGTTTTTTTTAAATCCCTGTTTTTCGAATATCGAATAATCCGGTTATTTTTTTATCGAATCTCGGTTTTTTTGGCGTTCGATCCTTTTTATTTAAATTCATTCATTATTGTGTTAAATGTGTACTCGTACATGTTTTTTCCAGCTTCTGCCGGCTTCTGAGACTACAATATGGAAGAAAATATATGATTTCTATATCAGAAAAACGTATTCAAACACTAAATACTCTCATTTTGTATTTAAGTACGGATGAACTCCCAATTAGTGACGCATTTTTAAAATATATGATCGTTGATGCCACTGAAGATACTATAGAAACAGAACTAAATAAAGGTATAAAAAACGTTCAAAATCCTAAAACTACCATTAAAAACTCTACCAAAAATTTTCTTTTGGAAGATTTTTTATATATGAATAAGAGCGGCAAAAGGACTGTAATCCTTAACAGATTATTAAACGCCTTGTACACAATAAGTCCAACTAGTACATTGAGGGAAAGGGCATTTTCAATGGCAAGTTTTATAAAAACCAAAGAAAAAAATAGTTATACACCCAAGCATATAAATTGTATCTTATTTCTTAAATGTTACTTTAGGGAAAACTAAATATTAAATTAAATATATTTTAATATAATCAAGTATTTACTAATGAATTGTTATGTTTTGTTTGTCTTTGTTAAAATATCTAACTGATCTCAGTAATGTTTTGCATTGTAATAGTTGTAAAAGTTTTATTTTTTTAAGTATATTTGAATTATTTTCCGTTATTTTTCAATAAAATTTTTTTGTCAAAAATTGTGTTTTAATTTGTTATATGGCATACATTTGAAAACCGGGTTATCCGGTTTTTTGTGAATTTCAAAAAAAGCAACCGGTTTTTTTTAAATGCCATTTTTCGAATAATTCGAAAACCGGTTTTGGCAAAAACCCGAATAATTGATCACCCTAGTAATGATGCAGTCGGATCAATATATTCTGAGAGTTTTCCAATGAAAAATTCTTCGCAAAATATTTGGACACTTCAACGTTAACGGCGGGTATCGTCGTTGAATAAATCATGAGCTGTATGAGCTGTACAACGACATCGACGTTGTCAAGCGCGTTCAAATAGACCGAATTCACTGGCTTGGATACGTTGTACGAATGGATGAAAATGTTCCAGCGCAGGAGGGGGCGACCAAAACTCCAATGGATGGACCAGGTGAAAGAGCTGTTAACTAAGCTTGGTATGACTAACTATCAAAAGACCGAAACGCTTGGAATACTTTAATACGTGCGGCTACTGATGGATAAATTTCTGTTGCTGCAGCCATTAAAGAAGAAGAAGAGTATTTTTGGGTACACTACATTTATTCTTTGAGACACTTAAAGGATTTATTGAAACATTAAGAGTGTGTTTTGTTACCATAAAAATATCTTTTGGTTTAATAACCAGTTAGAAAGTTTCAGTCGGGCAACCGGACTTACATACACCATCACCCTCAGTAAAACAAAAAAATTTCTATTATGTATATTGATATTATTACTCCATCTCTAAAGTGGGCGGAGTGGTACATTTGTATGCGAGGTACCAAGGTGCGTGGGTAGACTTCCAATTTTTTTTTCCAAAACTTTATCCTGTTATAGCTTTACTAAATACAGAATTTGGTACGATTCCGTTGGGTGTATTGATATTATTACTCGATTTCTAAAGTGGGCAGAGTGATGTATTTGTATGGGAGGTACCAGAAGGGGCGAAGCCATGTAGCCCATTTGCAATACCGTCTTTCGAAAGTTATCGTGCGCTCCAGCAGGACAGCCAGACAGACGGACATGGCTTAAACGACTTAAAAAGTCATGAATCGAATTTGGTTCAAAGAAACCTAGTGACTCCTTCTATGTGTTACACTTTTGAGTCGTATCAAATGATTTATACCCTCCTATCCGTAGGGTGAGGGGTATAAAAAGAACGCGTTAGTGTGAAAAAATTACTTTTTAGTACAAGAAAAGTACTTTTGGCAACAACTAAAGACTTATTGACATTTGATTTCCTTCTTCACTATAATGAATGAGATCAAGGATAGCTTCTCGCGTTTTTGTGAATAAAATAAAAAAAAAACCTTAACCTCCCTTTACTCCCCATGATTGAGGTATGATATAGCTTCTCGCATTGTTGTGAATTAACATCCGTTGTATTTTTTGCGACGACTGCGAACGTCATTCTTTGAGAATCTTTTTTTAAACATGCTGATTGACTCGACACTCTACTGCGAAGTTGCTGTCGACAAAATTGAGGGAGCCGGCTATAAAAGACAAACTTAGATGACTGGAGACAGCAATCGAACCATGGATCCTACGAATGATAGTTGCGTGTTCTAACCATCAAGCCAAGGCCAGTACAGTTGCTATATCTGTCATGGTTTAAATAACACAGTACAATAAAAGATTTTGGGAGTCAATTCCGAGAACTGCACGTAAAGGTAGCCCCAAAAAGAAGAAGTTCTGCATCATTCGTTTTGTCAAGTTACATGCCATAATAATTTAATATCGATTTGAAGTTAGTAAGTGTCGTATAGGGGAATTTGTCAGGTTTTGGGCTCTTTTGTTATATTGTAATATGGTGGCGTATGATTATCATAAGTTATATTCCACGCAAATCATACGCCACGGAGTACAACAGTTTTATTGTAACTGCTACAAAATAAACCCAGTTCAAAATCATATAATGAATGGAAAAGTGAATCTGTTGCTTATGTAGGGAAATGTTATATAAACAGATTAAAGGAATTGTAATTCTTATTTTTTTTTAAATTTGTTTCAGCTAAATCGGACTAGTGGGTCTCATCAAACAAAAGAGTCGAAAATGTGACAAATTCCCCTATACGATACTTACTAACTTCGAATCGATATTAAATTATTTTGGCATGTGACTTGACAAAACGAATGATGAAGAACTTCTTCTTTTTGGGGCTAATTTCATGTGTAGTTCTCAGAATTGGGTCACAAATCAATAAGCTGAAAAATGTTGTACTGTGTAATCAAAAGACATTGACTACTGTCTACTCAAATACGTCCTTAGACATAACGATGCAATTGTTCATAATGGCCAAGGCTTTTTTTAAGCATTTGTCGCTATCATAGACCTATTTGTACTAATTTCTCTCTTTTTATCTCTCACAACTTGTTTCCTCTAAATTGTAAGGAACCTGTGTCGGTGACACAAAAAAGAAAACAAACATCACGAATTTTAATAATTTATTATTTAATTTTAGATAAGCATAAACGCAACAATACATTTTCCGGTAAAAACTGAAAAAACAGACACAAAAAAAACAACTAAATTCATCAGGGAAATGTTAATGTAGTTGCCAAAGTAATTTAAAATATACCTCTGCGTTATGTTGACGGACAGACAGCCAGCCTTTAGCAACTTGTTCTAAACAAAAATATTGTGGTAACTTTGTGCATGGCATGGCATACAATACATCTGAGATAATATTTATTTGTTTATCTCTCGCGCTGTGTATCCCGGAAATGTATTATAAGTGGTAAAGAGGGGAAGGGCGGTGGGTATGTTAGTTGCCCGTAGACATTTCCTGAAATTTTGTTATTTAATTTACAACTTCAAAATTTTTGAATATACATTCACCAGAGAATTACAAAATTTTGTTGTAAGAGTATTCGAACAAACGATGATTAGCTTCTATTTTAAGGAGATTAATGTTTTTGTACAAAGCGTTCAGTTTCCGGGAAGTAAGTTAATTAACTATTAGCAGGAAAATAAAATTATTTTCAGTGGGGGAATGTTTGGAAGTGAAGTAATTTGAGGCCTGAGGAGTAGACTTCAACAGCAGCTTAATTTTTATATTACGAAAAAAATGAAACATTAGATAAAAATCGAATATAGTCGAATCTACAAGTACGAAATTTAAAAAAAAAAATATAAATTTAAATCCATAAGTTTCAAAATGATTGTATAGTCTTAGGAAAATTCCCTTAATATTTGTCTAGTATCAATAACTTCGTAATATAAATCGATCATATAAATATAGATTGGTTATCGCTAGTATAAATTTATAGCACATAGGAAAGAGTCTGGAAGAAGAACCGCAATAATTTTAAACTTTAACTATTCACTTGGTATCAAACCACTACTAGGGGTTTTGCAGCAGTTAGAGGGGCATTAGCTTTGCCAGTAAAAAAAACCTATCCTACGGTACTATTCCATACAATATTATATAAAAAATAACTTATAGAAATCCTGTCTAATCTTTAAGCAAACGCGATATATTACCAGTAAAATATAATCATATATTGTATACTCTATTTTTTGTTCATATACATTATGCTACCATTGTTATTGTAGTCAAAATTATTTTTTATTGTTGTTGTGGTTTTATTATTTTCTACAATTGTTACTATTATAAAGAAGACTTTACCAAATGAACATATACATGAAAAATACACACACACATTTCTCGGATATACAAATCAACTTTCATCATTACTAACAGTAGATATCACAATATCATCTGCGCTTCCTCCCTCCCCTTACACAAAAAAACATATCATAATAACAGAGAATTATCATCCAAAAGCATTGTAGAACATTGTTCATGTACGATTGTGTGGTGGTTAAAAAGTACAATACGCAATATACGCACACGCACACGCTTACACGTGAACAAGTAACAGATCTAACAACAACAAACAACTCATAAAGAACTCATTTGACATGCAAATTTATTTATGTACTCGTATGTGGTATTGTACTCCATCAAACACACACACTCGCACATACATTACATTAATTTACGCATGCACTAATACCGAACGCAAACCCACACACACACACTTAGCAAACATGCCACAACACAAAGTAGATATAAAGACAATAGCAATGAAATGAACATTTGACATAAATATGAGAAAAGTATAGCATTTAAACAAAAGTCTTTAAGGACTCTTTAACAAATGCACAAAGTCTAGGGGGGGGCAAAAAAACTCTTGAACAAATGTCTGCCACATAGATATGCGACAAGGAATTTGTTTGAGTTACGTTATTTGCTATAAGAAAAAAATGATATAAATTAAACTCTACGCGGCAGTATTGTGATATATATCATAGAAAACGAAATCAGTAAAGTCATTGTCAAAGAATTGCTGTTAATCTGTAAGCAGATTAGTAGAAGATGATATTAAAGCTCTGCCGACTGTTAAATTTGAAAGAACTTCACAGAGGTCATTACAAAAGTTAACTAAAAACCTAGTAGTGTTATGGTTTGGACACTGTATATTTTAGTCGTATGATACAAAATTTATTTTCTGTACAAATGAGTACTTTTATTGTACCAAAACGAACTATTCACAAAATACTTTCGTTGTACCAAAAATAATTTTTTTTTACACTAATAGACATTTACGGCCTTATTCATAAAAACTTATAAGAGGTTTATAAACCATTTTTAAGCAATTTTCGAGAACACACTATTCATAAACGATTCACATCTTCAATAAGTTAAAGTAGGGTTGTCTCTACTTTAAGCATGCTATAACTTGACGTTTGTACAATTTATTGTATATTTATGAATTTGAGATCTTTATTTTGAGTTTTTCGATATTTTTCCTATTGGAAAGAGTTGTTGAATGTATTCATTGTGTAGGAAATTTTCTTCTTAATCATTGCGCATATAGAAAAGTATCTAAATTGACACTTTTCATTCATGAATTCCATTTTGAAAAATATTTCTCCAAAATTCTTCAAAAATAATTTATAAATAATGAAATAATATTCGTGATGTGTAAACAATCAAAACAAGGAAACAATGTAATCGGTATCCGATTATAATTTCAACATGAGAAAAAGAAAATAAATTTTTTTAATATAATTTTTACTTTAATGTCTTTCTTATTCTTTCTTTCTTTCTTGGGACCGGCCGTGGCATAGTGGTTAGAACACGCGACTACCATGCGGGAGATCGGAGGTTCAAACCTGGCTTCAGTCATCTTAAAAAAGAAAAAAAAAGAAAATTTTCTTTCATTGTCGGCTCCCCTCGAATGTTGTTGACAGCAACTTCGCAGTATTAAGCGTCGATTCAATCGTCGTGTCTAGTAAGAGCTTCTCAAACAGTGACGTTCGCATTCGTCGATAAACAAGTAGGTGCCGTTAGTTGTAAATCTAAAAATAGAAAGCGTGTTAATTCACAACAACGCGAGAAGCTATCCCATACCTCATTCATGGGGTGCAAAAGGAAATTAAGTTTTAAGTCTTTCTTATTGTCATGAGAATCGTAGTCAATGAAAAATTGAGCTACAATAATGTTCATAGTTATTATAAGTGGTAATACATGCTTTGTATCCGATTACAAAGCTTTTGTATCCGATTATAAAGCTTTTTTTTATACATCATTAACGAGCAATAACAGTCGGCGTTGCCACCGGAACACATTTGGCTAAAGGACTGATAACAAACGTTTATGAATACAATTTCTTATTAAAGGTTTTTTAGAGCTAAAGAATACTTTAGCTAGAGAACGCTTCATATACACTTTAAAAATTTATTATGAATATGGCCGTTAATCTATAAAAAATTACTTTTGGTGTATTTATATTGTTCCAAAAATACTTTAATCGTACCAAAAATTGATGTTAGTGTAAAAAAAGTACATTTACGGTACCAAAAAGTACTCTTATTGTACCAAAAAGTATTATTATTGTCCTAAAAACGTTTTCATCATATCAAAAAATAGTTTTATTGTATCCCAAATTTCTCTTATTGTACCAGAAAGCACTTTTGTTGTACTAAAAAGTACTATTGTTTTATCAAAAAGTACTTTTATTGTACTAAAAAGTACAATTATAGTATCACCAAGTACTTTTATTATATCCTAAATTACTTGAATTGTATCAAAATGCAGTTCTATTGTACAAAACCTTGTTTTATTAAACCAAAGAGAATTTTTATTATACTAAAAAGTACTTTATAGTACTTATACTAAAAGGTACTATTATTGTATCAAAATTTACTTTCATTAAATCCCAAATTACTTTTCTTTGTTTTACTAAAAAGTAGTAAATTTTATCAAAAACTACTTTTATTGTACCAAAAAGTACTATTATTATACCAAAACCACCATTAAAAAAGTACTTTTATTGTACCCAAATAAATGTATTGTACTAAAAAGTAATATTTTTATAGAAAAAAGTACTTTTATTGTATCTTAAAGTACTTTTAGTATACAAGACCCTTGTTTTATTGCAACAAAGAGTACTTTTATTGTTCTTAAGTTACTTCTAGTGTACCCAAAGTACTATTATTGTATCAAAAGGTACTTTTATTGTATCCAAAATAACTTTTATTGTCCCAAAGAGTATTTTTATTGTACCAAAAAGTACTTATATTGTTCTAAAAAGTACTATTATAGTATCAACAAGTACTTGTGTTGTATTCAAAATTTTTTCTATTGTACCAAAAAGTACTTTCATTGCACAAAAACCTTTTTTTATTGTACCATAGAATATTTTGATTGTACCAAAAAGTATTTTAATTGTACTAAAAAGTACTATTATTGTATCAAAAGTACTTCTATTGTGTCCAAAATGACTTTTATTGTACAAAAAAGTACTTTATTGCACAAAAGTCTTGTTTTATAGCACCAAAGTGTATTTTGATTTACCAAAAAGTACTATTATAATACAAAAAAGTACTATTATTATATCAAAAAGTACTTTTAGTGTCTCCTAAATTATTATTGTTAAAAAAGTACTTTTATTGTACTTAAATTACTTTTATTGCACATAAAGTACTATTATTGTACCATAGAGTACTTTATTGTACCAAAAAGTTATTTTATTTTACTAAAAAGTACCTTTTTTTGGACCGGCCGTGGCATAGTGGTTAGAACACGCGACTACCATGCGGGAGATCGCAGGTTCAAACCTGGCTCCAATCATCTTAAAAAAAAATTGTTCTTTCATTGTCGGCTCCCCTCGAATGTTGTTGACAGCAAGTAAGTAAAAAAGTGACTTTATAGTACTAAAAAGTACTATTTTTATATCAAAAAGTACTTTTATTGTACAAACATGTCATTTTATTGTACCAAAGAGTACTTTTATTTTAATAAAAAGTACTTTTTTGTACTAAAAAGTACTATTATTATATAAAAAGTACCTTTTGTGTATATAATAACTTTTATTGTACAAAATCTTGTTTAGTAGCATCAAAAAGTATTTTGATTGTACCAGAAAGTACTTTAATTGTACCAATAAGTACTACTATTGTACTGAAAACGATTCTGTGATAACTAAAAGTACGTTTATTGTACCCAAATTACTGTTGTTGTACCAAAAGTACATTGTATGGTTCAAAAATCTTGTTTTATTATAATTACTTTTATTGTACCAAAAAGGTTATTTATTGTACAAAAAAGTACTATCATTGTATCAAAAAGTACTTTTATAGTATCCAAAATTATTTTTATTGTACTTAAAAGTGATATTATTGATTCAAAAAGTACTTTTATTATATCCAGTATTATTTTTATTGTACCAGAAAGTACTTTTATTGTACAAAAACCATGTTTTATTGTACCAAAAAGTACTTTTTTGTACTTAAATGTAATATTATTATATCAAAAAGTACTTTTATTATATCCAAAATTACTTTTATTATACCCAATATTAATATTAAATATTATACTCGGCGGCACACCTCCATTCGATGGTCTAAATTTTCGATGACGCTGAGGCAATAGTTATGTTCTATGCCGTTAATGTGTCGAATTATCTCATCATTTAGCTCTTGAATTGTTGCTGGCTTATCGACGTACACCTTTACTTTTAAATAACCCCAAAGAAATAAGTCCAACGGTGTCGAATCACATGACCTTGGCGGCCAATTGACATCGCCACCACGTGAGATAACACGGCCATTAAATTTATCGGGCAAAAGAGCCATTGTTTCGTTAGTTGTGTGGCAAGTGGCATCGTCCTGTCGAAACCACATATCTTCCACATCCATACCTTCCAATTCGGGTCATAAAAGTTCGTTATCATCTCACGATAGCGAACACCAGTCACAGTAACTGCCTGACAGGCATCATTTTGGAAAAATTCGGCCCATAAACCGAACCAAACAGTCACTATTTGTGGGTGAATTTGTTTTTCGATAATGAATCTTGGGTTATCATTCTCCCAAATGCGGCAATTCTGCTTATTGAGGAATCCACTGGGGTAAAATCATACAAGTCTCTATGCATAATGTTCATTAACGACGAGCGTGAGAGGTGCAAGAGGTCGACGACGAGTTGAGTTGGACGGTTCTTCAGCCACATTATCGCGGACAGCAACAATATATTCTGCAGAACGAGCTGTAAGCGAATGCTCTGGTGTTTTTACATCTCCTACAGAACCGGTTTGCCTAAATTTGTGCACGATTCTTCCGATTGTATGATCAAATTGAGCGAAAAAATCACGAAGTGCACGATATGACTTTTTGATTTGAACGCCCATTTTCGTTGCTCGTTATCTCGTTGCTCTAGTATGTATCTTTCCATGGTTCAACTTGAGTTAGTCTGAAATTGAGAAATGTCAAATGAAATGCAGAAAAGCACTTGACGTTTAGTTGTGGTTCACGTTCAACATCGGCCCTTACAATTTAACCACCCTTTACTTTTATTGTGTCAAATTTATAGCATCCAAAATTTCATAGTACCATTTGTATGCCGATTTACCGTAACATAGTTTTAACTTCCACACACACACACTCATTTCATGTGCATGTAAAATTCTTTTTCTTAACATCAACTTTATGCAAATACTTATTTCTTCCACACCTTACGACTGCAACATCACCATGTGAAAATAGACCAAGCCGTCTGTGAATGTCATTTCCACTTGGCCCTTATTTTCCTCAGGCAAACAAAACACACCCCATGCGCTCGTCTCATTATTATGTTTTGCTTGTGCCTCTCTTGCTGATTTCAATAATAATAATAATATCACCAACGCAATAACTACAATCATAATAACAACAACATAACAGCAACATCAAACCAAGTGAAACAACAAACAGCAAAGCAAGTGAAAGAGCAACATAATAAGAAACAAAAAAAAAAATTACCGTTCATAAGGAAAACAAAATGAACGACAATGAAATTTTTACTCAAGAATAAACAGAAAAAGTGGCAAACAGAAATAAAATCTGTGTCGCGCACACACATTTCACTTGTTTTTGTTGTCAACGCATTTGTTGTAACTGCTACTGATGTGATGTGTTTACATTCATATTCGCACAAGCACACACTTATAGTAAAGCGTATATGCAGCCGCCGCCAACATCAGTGAGTAATTGTAAATGTGTGTTGGTACTTCCACTGTTTTGTTCTATGAACTTTGAAGATTTATCGGTAGGCATAAGCCAAGACGAAATGCTATGAAAGCAGACATTTAAAGTGGTGGAATTTAGTCATATGAACAATCTCTGTAATACACAAATAATTGTGCACATAGGAAAGTTTATTCCTACACATGAAATTCATAGGCAGCATATACTAAGTGCTATAGATTGTGTTTAGGAGTGTGCAGTAGACCGGGTCGGTCCCCATACAAAATTTTTTTTTCTCCAAAGTCGAGGGCAAATATTAAAGATAACTTTGAGACAACTTCAAAAAAAAATTTTTTTTCCTCCCCCACCCCCGGAAAAACAGCCAAAATCGTTTTTTTATCGCTACTTTTTTGTTTGCAGCTCAATCTTTAAATCCAAGGCATCGGTGTATAGGTTTCGAGGAGTACTACATTTGTCCTATAGATGTCGCTGACATACGACATCATCTTGTAATGTTGGCCTCATTTAGAGCAATTTCTACCCCTAAAATTTAAAAATATTTTTTCCTATAATTTAAGCCCTTTAAAAACCAAGAACATTTTGCTTTGGAAGTATACAGTTTTATTTAAAAACAAAAAAGTTACGTATGAAAAGATGTATTTACAGCATCAACACTAATATTTTTTCCTGTTGTTTGCATTATTATCGCAAATTATTGCATACTTTTTAGCGCTGACGGAAAATTTTTATAAAAATGATTCCATACTTTGTAGCTCAAATTGTTGCATAATCGTTAAGACTTATCGAAAAAAATTTAAATATTTCCTTGAGATAATTCATTTTTTATCTAGTTACCGACGAAATATGATTTGTATTACAAATAAAATCCCAAAAAGAGCAAAGATATGTATGTAATTACAAATATTATCAAGTTCCGTTCACTACTTTCTAGTTTTGCAAAAATTTTTCATTTTGATTAGTCATTCCAAGCGCTGATTTACTTACATTTCGCACAAATGTTGAGTGTTGCATATTGCATGGGAAGAATACAAGTGCAAAATTAAGTCTATATTTTATTATTTATACTTCCATTGTGGACCAGGTATCTTTACAATTTCGTTGCTTTAATATTGGTGACGCTGAATATCTTTATCCGCATGTTTGAAAACACTGTTTGCGCTAAAAAGTACGCAATAACTTGTATTTAATTTTTTTCGATATCGCTAAGAAGTATGGAATAATTTTCTGTAATAATGCAAACAACAGGAAGAAATATTAGTGTTGATGCTGTAAATACATCTTTTCATACGTAACTTTTTTATTTTTGAATAAAACTGTATACTTCCAAAGCAAATTATTTTTGGTTTTAAAGGACTTTAATCCTAGGAAATAATATTTTCGAATTTTAGGGGTAGAAAATGCTCTAAATGAGGCCATCATTACAAGATGATGTCGTATGTCAGCGACATCTATAGGACAAATGTAGTACTCGTCGAAACATATACACCGATGTCTTGAATGTTACGATTGAACCACAAACAAAAAAGCAGTGATAAAAAAACGATTTTGGCTGTTTTTCCGGGGGGTGGGGGAGGAAAAAAATTTTTTTTTTTTGAAGTTGTCTCGATGTGATCTTTAATATTTGCCCTCGACTTTGGAAATTTTTTTTCGTGACCCGGTCTAGTGTGCAGCATATAAAAAAATATTATTTACGCACAAACATATATTAAAATGTAGACTTTACAGTGTAGCACAAGGAGATTGTAATTAAAATTGCTGTTTGTTAAGTAAATTTTATATTTTTTGTGAAACAAAAAGTTGTAAAGCAGTTCTTATGAAACCTGAAGTGGCATAGTGGTTAGAACACGCGACTACCACGCGGGAGATCGCAGGTTCAAACCTGGCTCCAGTCATCTTAAAAGAAAAAAATAAATACAATTTTCTTTCATTGTCGGCTCCCCTCGAATGTTGTTGACAGCAACTTCGCAGTATTAAGCGTCGATTCAATCGTCGTGTCTAGTAAGAGCTTCTCAAAACAGTGACTTTCGCATTCGTCGATAAATAAGTAGGTGCCGTTAGTTGTGAATCTAAAAATAGAGAGCGTGTTAATTCACAACAACGCGAGAAGCTATCCCATACCTCATTCATGGGGTGCAAAGGGAAATTAAGTTTAAGAAGTAATATCATAGATTGTTAAAGGATTCGGCAGTTGTTGTATAATGATTTACTTTTTATTAGAAAAATTGCATATCTCATAATATTAAGATAATAAAAAACTAAATTTTTTTCAGTTAAATATTGTTTTAAGCAAGATTAATATTTCCATAATTTTTATAATAATTCATAATTTGTATTATGATTATTTTTCTGTGTAATTTATTCTTAGAAATAACACAAGTAGGCGTAAAACTTATTAAATTTGTTAGATTACTTGTTTTAAGACCGTCTCAAATAAGCTTTTTACCGATTATTCGACACTTATACTGCAAAGTTGCTATCGACAATATCAAGGGGGCCGGCAATTAAAGAAAAATTTAGATGACTGGAGCCAGGAATCGAAACACGGATTTCCAGCATGGTTGTCGCGTGTTCTAACTACTATGCCACGGCCGGTAATAATAATGTAAGTTCTGAGTATATATTCTCTTTTGTGCAACTTTCCCGACTTTTATATTGCCAAATGTATTTCAGTGTACGGGTGGAGGAATTCTATACAAACGCATAAGTATTTGTTTGTGTGCCATAACATCCTGTCGATCTTATAAATTTAACTTTCGTCACACTCTTGAATCATACAGACACATAGCTGTGACATACATAATATACATATATGTATGTTGCAGTAAAGCAAAGCAGAGATTTTCTAGGGAATGAGCATTAAAAGTAAAATTTATGAAATACACACTTACATTTGTGTTATTTCTAATCTTATTTGTTCTTATTCTCAACAAGACAGTAAACAGTCAAAGAATGTGACTGATTGAGTAGTGGATCATGTAATGGAAAAAAAAATATGTACGAAGTAAAAAAAGTTGGGAAGGTGTTAAAGTTGCGGTTATATAAGATTTCGTAGTATACATTTTGAAAACAAGAAATATAAAAACAAATAAATATTATAATTGTTAGGTAACAATTATTCCAAGAAGTATCAGAAATGTATACAATCTCTTGATTTTATTCTATTGAAAACCTTTGTAATACATTGACGACGTACTGTAAGCGTCTTTGGGACTTTTTTGGTTGCTTTTTGCTTTCAGCAAATAAGTGTAAACACAGTAGAAAACAACAACAATAACTCGTGTGACCTCCACAAATATGTAAGGGGTGTTTTTTGTTTTTGGGACATAGAAAAAATTTTAAACATACAGCACAACCAAATCAATTGAATGACCAATTTTAATATTTAAGAATAATATCTGGCATTTGGCATCAGCGACTGCGCCTTAACATTGCCATCCTGTAGGTCTAATTTTGAACCCCTTATTTGAGCATAGCCGGTATTATTTCTAAATGATCAATCTCCTGAAAATTTATTGAAAAACTCATGACCGTTTCAGTCGGCGCAGCGACGTTATGTTTTTTCTGTACACATGTCTTTTTTTCTATATACAAATCTTAACTTGATATTGACTTTATTATAACAACCAAGAACAATCGTATTGATAAACAAGTCAAGACAAAAATATATATATTGTTGGTTGTTGGAATTTTTAATGTTTTTAATATTTTGAATATTTTTTATATTTTGAATATCTTCTTATATATAAAAATGAATTGCTGTGCAGTTGTCTCGCTAAAACTCAAAAACGGCTGGACCGATTTTCAAAATTTTTTTTTTGTTTTGTTCGCTATAGCTTCCGGATGGTTTAAAAGGTTTTATTTTTTCAAAAAGTGGGCGGCGCCACGCCCCTTTTTTCAAATATCGCTCAGACGGCTTTTCTAATAGACCGATTGATACAAAAATTTTACCATGAGATACCGTTGACCTGTAGATAGTTCCTGACTACATTTGGTTGTAATTGGATAAAGGGGCGTGGCACCGCCCATACAACTTGAAAATTAAAAAGGCTATATTTCATGAACTATCAGAGGTATGAAGATGAGATTTGGTATATATGTTGTTCGTACAGTTAGAATTACAGACGAGGTGCAAGTGGGCGGTGCCACGCCCTCTTTTCAAAAATCGCTCTAACGGCTTTTCTAATAGACCGATTGAAACGAAAATTTTACCAAGTGGTACTGTTGACCTGTTGATAGTCCCTGGCTATATTTGGTTGTGATTGGATAAATGGGCGTGGCACCGCCCATACAACTTGAAAATCAAAAGGGCTATATCTCATGATCTATCAGAGGTATGAAGATGAGATTTTGTATATATGTTGTTCGTACAGTTAGAATTACAGACGAGGTGCAAGTGGGCGGTGCCACGCCCTCTTTTCAAAAATCGCTCTAACGGCTTTTCTAATAGACCGATTGATACGAAAATTTTACCAAGTGGTACTGTTGACCTGTTGATAGTCCCTGGCTATATTTGGTTGTGATTGGATAAATGGGCGTGGCACCGCCCATACAACTTGAAAATCAAAAGGGCTATATCTCATGAACTATCAGAGGTATGAAGATGAGATTTTGTATATACGTTGTTGGAGCAGTATGAATTACAGTAAGGGTAGAAATAGGCTGTTCCACACCCTTTTTAAAACAAACGGTTAAAACTGTCAAAATTCCACAGTATATTGTTGTTCGCCTAGAGATATGAACAGTAAGGTGGGCCAATTTTTTTATTCGCAAAAATCGTAACCAAAATCGGAATCTATGATGAATTTTAAGATAATTTCACCAAAAAACTTTGTGTCATGAAGCATGAAGATTTCAAATAAAGATTTTTTTTGTTTTTAAATGAGCACAAACCGAAAACTTCAGATATATATATTTTTGAGACCTTCAGCGTAAAACTGACTTCCCAACAAACTAAATGAGGTATTACAGAAGCAAATCTATGTATTGGTTAAAAAGTTATGGCCTCTGAGAGTTGGCTTACAGAAATTAAATTTTTAAAAATCATTTTTCAGAATATAGGGCGGGATCCCAATAAAAAATCAAAAATATACTATTCTTTTCGTCTTGGTCTCCAAACATTGGAATGGTAGGTAAAAGTTAGAGCCGGGGCCCATAGGTCTGAAGTAACTGAATAATTGCTCATTGCTAATTTCATCTCTACCTGAAATCTTTATGCTTCTCAGCGCAAACTATGAATTGATTTTAGACATATAGTTTCTTAGTGAAATTTTCTAAGAATTCTTCGTACATTCCTATACTGATATACGATTAACACGTTCTTTTTGACGCGAACTAATTGATTCAGGCTATTTCCAACTAAATAAGTTAAAAGTGCCGAGGCGCTGCCCACGCACTTCAATAGTTAACTGTTTAACTGTATCAAATAATGGTCCGTACACCAGGCAGTTGAGGATGCGCAGACTAAAATAGTGATTTTTTTTTTTAATTTACTTTACAGGTATGTATTTTTCAATTACTTTTCAGGAGAGCGAATCGGTAATAAATCATATAGATAGAAAAATTAATCAATATTCATTGTAGTTACACTACAATGGTTAAATTTTTATAGTATATCAGAGGTAACACCAGCAAACAATTGTAAATAACCTATGCAAGGGGTGTTTTTCTTGACATATAGAACTTCTGATAGGTATAAGTGTAAATTTAGCTGTCATACTAATGAAGTGTGATAGACTTTCTTTTAGTATACCTTGCAAAATCACCATGCAAAAACTAAACAAGAACAACGTTTACAAATCTTGCAAATTTATTTTCAAAATGCACGTTCTGTTCGCCAAACTTATGGAGCCCTTTGTTAAGTTGAGGGTGCATATAATGATCCATCTGAGCAGCTAATAGAAGCCATCGACGCTGTAGACGTTAGTGTGACAGGGGACTCGAATTTATCGAACCAACGTCTTTCTTATCAACTCGGTCTCTGCAAATGCTGAGGAAAGATCTTGGCCCACATTCATATAAAATCCAACTGGTAGAAGAACTAGAGCCAGTGGGCGATCAATTGATTTTTTTTTATTTATCATGTCATTGCACATTATTTGAAGGAGAAATGGTTCCAACACGACGGTGTAAAATGCCATACAGCGCGTGAGATCATCACTTTGTTAAGCCAAACATTGTTTAAGCCAAAAAATGGTAAAACGAGTTCAATACAAAGATAGTATTCGGGAATATTATTGATCCGTTTGAGAAGAAGACATGACAAAAGAAATTTTTATGGCTAAAGGCATGAAGCTTCAAACGGAATTTTCATTTGCGGTCAATAGGAGAAGGCATAACAAAAATGAGATAGTTAGTATACAGATGGGTCACGCTACTACGTATTAAAATAAATAATTTTGATCTTTAGAGGAATGTCTGTTTCCGATTTGTGAAATAAATGGTTTTTCGCCCTACATACATAAAACTTAATCTACATGCCGGCACTATAGATATGACTTTGCTGATGAACTTTTTATTAGCATTTACAACAATCAAACTTAATTGGTTAACTTTAATGTTAAGGAGTTACTTTAAATATGTTACATAAGTAAATAAACTCAATATATTATTGTCGAGCTTAAGTACCGTTTTCAAAGTACTTTGTAGACCTAAATGTGAAATATATTACAAGTTAATATGCAATAGCGAAGCATTGCCGGGCCCACTAGTTTTTAATATTTTCAAGATTCTCTTGTCTGTTTTGATCGATCTGTGTAGAATATGAATATGTTTTTCATTGTTCGGTTTGAGATCTATTCTATTATTGCTAATAGAATTTGTTTTTACAAGAGTTGTGTGAAATAGATTATGTTGACAGCTGGCAGGGCAGATAGCTATTTCGATGGTTGCCAAACCATCATCATCAGTGCCGTTTGCTGTGCCTTATCCACTCATTATCACAACCTTAAGTGTTAAAAGCTTCACACAATCAATGTGAAGCTCACACACACCGGTGCGAAAATGGTATCAACGAAGACAACGTCAACATAATCCACACAAGCTAGGGAATGAGCATTTAAAGTCAAAACAATTCTATAATAATAGAATAGATCTCAAACCGAACAATGAGAAACATATTCATATTTTTAATATTTTTAATATTTTTAATATTTTTAATATATTTAATATTTTTAATATTTTTAATATTATATTAATTTACGTTAAGTGTATCGAAATGATACAACAAATTCGGCTCAAGATCAGAAAAGTGTTCTTTATTTATTGTTTGATATTTTTGGTCAAATTCAGTGTGTCACGCACTAGGATGACGCGTTTCGAACTCCATGACGAGTTCATCTTCAGACTCCTTTGTGACGAACTGATGCACAATGGTACATCATCAGCTGTATATATATCTACAATTATGCCAAACGTATGCATGTGAAGTAGATATCAGCCGAAAATGTCCAACATAGTTATGAATTTGACCATTCACAATCAAACATGAGAATGGAGGATATCTTATCCCCACGATTCCCTTTTTACCTCACAAAGCTCAAGCTTTACCATGGTTTTTCACCACAAAACTCAAGCTTTTTTTTACAAGGTTTGTTGTTAAACTAAGCTTACTATTGTTACTGAGCATACAGTGTTTGCTCACTACAAACTACTAAGCATATATAGTTTATTAGGCCGTGCCGTGCCAGTGTATGTGTATTTGTTTTTTGTTAGTCGATCTTACAGTACATTATATTAATTTACGTTAAGTGTATCGAAATGATACAACAAATTCGGCTCAAACAAAAAACAAATACACATTTTTAATATTTTTAATATTAATATGTTTTTCATTGTTCGGTTTGAGATCAGTTTTCTATTATCGCTAATAGAATTTGTTTTACAAGAGTTGTGTGAAATGGATTATGTTGACAGCTGGCAGGGCAGATAGCTATTTCGATGGTTGCCAAACCATCATCATCAGTGCCGTTTGCTGTGCCTTCTCCACTCATTATCACAACCTTAAGTGTTAAAAGCTTCACACAATCAATGTGAAGCTCACACACACCGGTGCGAAAATGGTATCAACGAAGACAATGAGTGGAGAAGGCACAGCAAACGGCACTGATGATGATGGTTTGGCAACCATCGAAATAGCTATCTGCCCAGCCAGCTGTCAACATAATCCATTTCACACAACTCTTGTAAAACAAATTCTATTAGCGATAATAGAAAACTGATCTCAAACCGAACAATGAAAAACATATTCATATTTCTAACAGATCAACAATAACAAACAAGAGCATATTTTTAATATTTTTAATATTTTTAATATTTTTAATATTTTTAATATTTTTAATATTTTTAATATTTTTAATATTTTTAATATTTTTAATATTTTTAATATTTTTAATATTTTTAATATTTTTAATATTTTTAATATTTTTAATATTTTTAATATTTTTAATATTTTTAATATTTTTAATATTTTTAGTATTATTAATATTTTTAATATTATTAATATTTTTAATATTTTTAATATATTTAATATTTTAAATATTTTTAATATTTTTAATATTTGTAATATTTTTAATATTTGTAATATTTTTAATATTTTTATATTTTTATATTTTTATATTTTTATATTTTTATATTTTTAATATTTTTTTAATATTTTTAATATTTTTAATATTTGTAATATTTTTAATATTTTTATATTTTTAATATTTTTTTAATATTTTTAATATTTGTAATATTTTTAATATTATTAATATTTTTAATATTTTTATATTTTTAATATTTTTAATATATTTAATATTTTTATATATATAAAAATGAAATGGTCCACGTATGTCATACCATCACTTGAGAACGGCTGGAGCGATTTGGCTGATTTTTTTTTTATTCGATTCGAAATTTTGCGTAGATTGTTTGTGTTGTAAAAAATCAAATCCAGGTGGCGCTAGGGTGGATTTATATCGAAAATTTGAATGCATGTACCAATTCAACCGAAATTTAGAATGGATATTTGTTTTATCATGAGAAAACATTTAATGTACAAATGGACACGGTAGGTGGCGCTGGGGTCGGTTTACAATCAATATTTTAACGAATGGGCCAATTTAACTGAAATTCAGAATCTATGTTTGTTTGATCATCAGAAAAAATCGTATGTACAAATGGACCCGGTAGATGGCGCTGGGGTGTATTTATAATCAAAATTTTAACGAATGGACCAATTTAACTGGAATTCAGAATGTATTTTTGTTTGATCGTGAAAAACAATTGTATGTACAAATGGACGCGGTAAATGGCGCTGGTGTATATTTATATCGGAAATTCTAATGGATGGACCAATTTTACTGAAATTCAGATTAGATATTCGTGTGATCATGAGAAAACATTTTATGAACAAATGGACCCGGTAGGTGGCGATTGGGTGCATTTTTAATCCAAATTTAAACGAATGGACCAATTTAACAGAAATTTAGTATGTTTATTTGTGCGATCATAAGAAAAAAGCTTTTTGTATAAATGAAACGGGTAGGTGCCTCTAGGGTGTAATTATAATGAATATGTTAACGAATCATTGAATTATTTCGAAAATTTATATCAATTGTCCGATTTTACTCAAACCTAAAATTAATGCATTTTTTGACATGAGAAAATTTTGGATATATGTTTGGATTCAGTTGCTGGTGTTTAGCTTATAAAACACTTAATTTTTTTAAAGTCATTTAGTCACCATTGAATACATTACATATAACCATTTTTTTAACATCAAAATTATTGAAAACTCTTTATATATAGATTAGATGTCCATTTTGATGACTAATTGCGAAAACGATTAAACCAAATTTTAACCAAAATTGCAGTGAAAGTTGGGGATGGGATGTAGATGGTCACTCACAATGTAGATGGTCGCATTTCGAACTTTTAGGGGACAAACCCGAAAATGGGAAAAACTGTTGCTATCACCCAGACCAAACGGTTAATAGGGTTGTTGAGCCAAATGAAGGGATTTTTGGAAATTCGTACTCCTTGAGATAAAAAGGAGCAAAGTGTTATCATTATTCCAACGGAGAATATTATTTGTCAGTCAATCGGCTTAAAAATGTTGTTTTAGAATGTATGGCTATCAATAAGTAAGTTTTCATCAAATCATGGACGATACTGGTGATCCATTTTAGCAATTCTTACAATAATATATAATAATCTCTTAGATATATGAAGTACAAAATTTGTCCGGAAAAAAATCCCCTTTTATATTGAAATATTTCAGATGTCAAAGTAATAAACCAATCGCTATTAGATTTCAACAGCAATCAATATCTTTTACAAAAATTTGAAGGCAGGACAAAGTCTGCCGGGCCAGCTAGTTTGTAATATTTTTAATATTTTTAATATTTTTAATATTTTTAATATTTTTAATATTTTTTAAATTTATAATATTTTTAATATTTTTATTATATTTAATATTTGTAATATTTTTAATATTATTAATATATTTAATATTTTTAATATTTTTAATATTTTTAACATTTTTAATAGTTTTAATATTTTTCATATTTGACAATATTATTTGTAATAATTTTAATATTTTTAATATTTTTAATATGTTAAATATTTTTAACATTTTTAATATTTTCAATATTTTTAAATTTTTTTATAAATTTTTAATATTTTTAATATTTTTTAATATTTTTAATATTTTCTTGTTTTGTATTGTTGATCTGTATATGTAAATAATGAGTTTGGTTTCATTTTTAATATTTTTAATATATGTAATATTTTTAATATTTTTAATATTTGTTATATTTTTAATATTTTTTTTTTTTAATATTTTTTTAATATTTTTAATATTTTTATATTTCATTATATTTTTGATGCATTTCAAATTTTTTTTTATATAATTTTACTATTTTTATTATCCTAGCTGTCTTTATTTCTAATATTTTTAATATGATATTTTTATATTTCATGTTTTTAATATTTTTGATATTTATTTTTTTTAATATTTGGTTGGTTTAAAATAAGTTTAAAATACTGCACACTCACACATTATTCAAGATATCCTTATACTCTTCAAAGTACGTGAGAGTGTAGGAGTGTATGAAAGTAAAAAGTATTTGTCTAAATTGCTCTCACATTACACACATGAACACCCCCACACTCACGCGACTATAAACAATATCAATTTTCTAAATCTTTTGCAAAAATATTTTGTACACTCACTCTTATAAAACCATAGCGATACTCATACTCACACTTCCACTTACACACACATTCTGCCTTTACACTTTCTCGCTCTCCTATGACAAATATGGTCTTTGTAATGGCATAGAATTTCTCGGCACAAGTTCAAATTGATAATGAACAGACGCAGAAAAACAAGTTAACAACAATTTATGTAAACGATAGTGATTGCGGTAATATTATTACAACAATTTATTTGGTTATTGTGCTGTTGGCTGCTGTTCTGCTTGCTCTCATTTAGTATTAGCAATCAAACAAATACAAATGAATCAATGTCACTGCCGTCACTGCCACCCTGAACCGAAACTCCACTGTCAACTTTATTGTCTTCTAAGCAACAGAAAGAAGTCTCATAAATTCCTTTGGAACCACAACTCAATACATTGAATTAATAAAAATTCCATTAAAAGAGACTGTAAACTTTTTTTATTTCATGTGAAAACATTTTATATCTAAAGGAAGGGGCGGGGGGAAGGGCTTTAGATAATAATACATTACGAAACAACAATGTAATGATTTAGCGTCTGCCAACTTTGGACATAAAGGGAAAATGTTGAGGGATGTTCGTCAACTTAGGCGGCAATGACGGTGAACAAATTTAGGTGTTATAAAAATGTTGTAAATAAAAAACAGAAGTTTTGGCCAAAATAGAAAAAATATTGTTAGAGATATTGTTTGGTTGGGGGGAAGGTGGGAGGGGGTCATAGAAGATGTTGGTGGTAAAGTTATAAAAAGATATAAAAAAAATATAGAAACCACAAAAAACGTGATATTCTTTTATAAAAAATATGAACAAGCAAAAACAAAAACAACATGGCTAGCCTAACAGAGAACCTTACTTAAAACGGACCTTTAAACATAATATGGGGTAATTATTATGATAGTGAATCGTATTGCCTCTTCCTGCAAATAGCAATAAACTTTTATATAACATCCGACCAACCCTGACCAAGAGGAATTGATATGCTACAGCAGAACATTTAATAAGTTTTAATACAGGGTTCACAAGATTCTAGACCCAGAGTCTGATGTGATATCAAATAGGCATGAAACACTTATTGATTGCATTGACCTCGACAAAACTTACAACTTGGAAAGAAATATAAACTGCTTTTGCTGCGGAAAGCATATCCTTTAACAAAGAGTCGAGCATAATATACCTTTTTCTTCTTCTTCTTTAATGGCTGAAACAACAGAAATTTATTCATAAGTAGCCGCACGTAGAAAAGTATTCCAAACGATTCGGGCTTTTGCACTGCGTAGGTAATTCGTCCCACTAAACTTAGATAACAGCTCTTTCACCTGGTTCATACCTCGAAGTAGTTTTTTGGGCTGACATTATTATTTTTGTTCATGGCGGAGCCAAGGTTGACAAAATCATCTACCACTTTAAAGTTATATTTGTCAACGTTCACGCAGCGTCCCAAAAGGGTAAACTCTTTGTTCGTTGAAACAAATAATTTGGTTTTGTCCTCATAAATTACCAGACGTACTTCTGCCGACTGCTTCTCAATGCTCGAAAAGGCTGCAGTAACATCCCGCAGTCTTCGGCCAATGATATCTATGTTAAAGAGATCGGTTGACAGACTATCGCCTTGTCTGAAGCCTGGCTTGGTAGAAAATGGCTTTGTTAGTTTTGTGAATATTTTCACTGAAGTCTTCGTGTCACTCCGTGTCATCCCGCAAAGTCGTATTAGCTTCGCTGGGATACCAAACTCAACCATAGCATCTTATAGTTTCTGTCGTATCGGACTGTCGAATGAGGCTTTGTAGTCCATAAACAGATGGTAGGTATCGATATGCATGACCTTCCCCAGGATTTGTCGTAGTTTGAATATCTGATCGATATCAGGCTGATCCCTCAATAATCGGTACACACACATGGATCGCCTTTCTTAGGCACAGGACATTAAACACTTAGATTCCAATCATCGGGCATGGATTCCTTGAGCCACATCGTGTTTATGAGCTGGTGCATGAAAGTTGTCAGCTCATCGCCGCCGGCTTTAAAAAGCTCTGCCAGTAGTCCATCGGCTCCCGCAGCTTTGTTATTTTTAAGCCGTGCAATTGCCCTGCTGATCTCGTTTTGGCTCGGTGGTGGACAGTCTACTCCATCGTCGATGATTGGTGCGAAAAACCACGCCCACCGTCTTCGGGAACGAGCAAAAAACGAAAGAGCTCCCTCCATATTTGCAGCACACTCTGAATGTAAGTGAACAGACTTCCGACTTCGTCCTTACAGGTGGAGATCCCTGTTCCAAAACCTTTGATTTCATACCTTTTGGTAGAACTCTCGGGGCTCACATCTATTCCTATAGTTTTCGATGTCCTGGCTCTCTCCTCTTTTCATTATAACGCTCCGTCACTGCACGCGTCGCCATTGGCTGCAGTTTTGCCCTGTATGCGGCATCCTTTTCTTAAGACATTTCGCTACATTCCTCATTTGTCTGAGCGTGGTTTTTCCTAGCCCAGTAAAGTCGTTGCGGCAGTGGTCATTAAATTCGCAATATGCTGCCATTGGGTATCGGGAACATCAGAATTAGGAGGGTTTGTTTGAAGTAATTGAGAGAGTTGGTTAGAGTAGGCATTGGCTATCTTGGTGGTATGCAGCTTTGCTGATGTCTAGCTAGGTGTAAACGTGACAAATTCCCCTATATGATACTTACTAACTTCAATTCGATATTGAATTGTTATGGAATGAAACTTGACAAACCGAATGATGCAGAACTTCTTCTTTTTGGGGCTACTTTCATGTGCAGTACTTAGAATTGAGTCTCAAAATCATGTGTTGAAAGGAGAGCGGTGAGTAGCAGGAAATGTCTACCACGTAAAGTAGCTCACGCAATTAAACTTGTTTTGACCCACAATATATTACACAATTCTTAACCTAACTACACATGTGTTGTCCACTTATATAATTTAAACTTAGTGTTACATAGTGTTATTTAAACTTATTTAAACTTTAATCCTGCATCAGCATTTCCAACCAGACACTATGAGACCTTCAAATAGACTTAAATTAAATATAAAAAACAAAACCACAGAGACTTTTATCTTATCTACGAAATGTCACACTTATACCCACAAATTCTCTTCAAACCCACTCTTCCCCCCTTCCCTTTACCCATCCGAACATAGTATAAGGCAAAAATAAACAACAAAATCTTCAATAACATCTTTATCTATTGTCGATGAAAACCACAAGGCGGCACAAGAGAAATACCGCAACCATTGTCCTTTTTTTGTAAAGCAAAATTAGAAACTCGTTTAGATATTATTGGACATTGTAAGCATTATTATATGTATTTATATGCTACTTCCATTGAAAGACATAATTATTTACAAATGATTAATGCATTTCTAGTTAACACAATTTATTTCAGGGACATACGAATTCATATAGACGACTAACTAAAAGACCATTCTTAAATTGGGTATTAGGCCACTTGAGTGGGTGAATGTAGAGTTCTCTCTTGTCACTGTGCAGTATATTACTAGATCTATGACCAAGAATACAATTGTAATGAATTTATATACCTTGTCCCTTTGCCCCGCCTCTAACCCTAATGATGACCAAAATATGTTCTCATATCCTTTTTCAGCAAGATATAATGGAACTCAGTTGATTTATGAATTCAAGCAATTTCTACAACATTTTCTTAGAACTGAAAAGCACTTAACTCTTGTTCAAAATTGACCATTACATTAAGCTGTCTAAATACATGTACTCGTGTGGGTGTGTGTGCGAGTATATGTGCGCATAAATGCAAGCATAAACTTAGGATATTTTCAGGATTAGACTAGGAACATTTAATATTACATTTGTTTACAATTACCATAACAACTGCAGCACATATCGTGTTTGTGGAACTGCAAATGGATAAAGAGACTACCCCCCGGCTGTTGCTGTTTTCATTTTCGTTTTTTTTTTATTATTTTACTTTCATTTATTCTGTTATCTGTGAATTGAAAAACTTGAGTCATAAGTACCAGAGAGGAAGAACAGAAAAGTTTTATGACAATTTTGTGTTCCCAACATTATTTGGTTGTAGTTTTTGTATTTATGAGAGCACTTAATGTTTTATTAAATGCCATTTAACAACAGAACTACACAAACTATGCAAAATGTACCAAAGTTACTATCAAATACTATACGAACACACAAACGCACTTACAAAAAAAAAAAGAAAAATAATAGTAAAGTTTGGGTGTGCGAATGTTCTTGTCTCTGGTTGTGTGTGTGTCTGTATGTGCGTACATATCGTTTTTCCTGCATTTAACTTTTGCCATTAACGCACATATCCATGCACAACAAACGCACACACACAGGCACACACAGAGAGACAAAGGAAAAATGTCAACCAAGTTGTTGAGCATTAAGAGGAGAGAACGCTTAGTAATTCTAGGAAGGCAGAACGTTCAGTGTGACAGTAAAATAAATAGCAAATATATTTAAAAATCCAAATTAATTTTTAATATTTTCAATATTTTTAACATTTTTAATATTTGTAATATATGAAGTATTTTTAGTATTTGTACTAGTTGTAATATTTTTAATTTTTTTAATATTTTTAATATTTGTATTATATTTTATATTTTTAAAATTTTTAATATTTTTAATATTTTTAATACTTTTAAACTTTTAATATTTTTAATATTTTTAATATTTTTAATATTTTTAATATCTTTAATATCTATATATATACAAATGAAATGGTCCACGTATGTCATACCACCACTTGAGAACGGCTGGAGCGATTTTATTCGATTCGAAATTTTCCGTAGATTGTTTGTGTTGAAAAAAATCAAATCCAGGTGGCGCTAGGGTGGATTTATATCGAAAATTTGAATGCATGTACCAATTCAACCGAAATTTAGAATGGATATTTGTTTTATCATGAGAAAACATTTAATGTACAAATGGACACGGTAGGTGGCGCTGGGGTCGGTTTACAATCAATATTTTAACGAATGGGCCAATTTAACTGAAATTCAGAATCTATGTTTGTTTGATCATCAGAAAAAATCGTATGTACAAATGGACCCGGTAGATGGCGCTGGGGTGTATTTATAATCAAAATTTTAACGAATGGACCAATTTAACTGGAATTCAGAATGTATTTTTGTTTGATCGTGAAAAACAATTGTATGTACAAATGAACGCGGTAAATGGCGCTGGTGTGTATTTATATCGGAAATTCTAATGGATGGACCAATTTTACTGAAATTCAGAATAGATATTCGTGTGATCATAAGAAAACATTTTATGTACAAATGGACCCGGTAGGTGGCGTTTGGGTGCGTTTTTAATCAAAATTTTAAAGAATGGACCAATTTAACTGAAATTTAGTTTGTATATTTGTGCGATCTTGAGAAAAATGCTTTTTGTATAAATGATCTGGGTAAGTGCCGCTAGGGTGGAATTATAATAAAAATGTTAACGAATCAACAATTTGTCTAAAATTAAGAGAAATAATATAATAAGAAATTTTTTTTGTATAAATGGACCCGCTGTTGAGGTGGCTGAAGCTGAATTATTTCGAAAATGTATATCGATTGTCCGATTTTACTCAAACTTAAAATGAATGCATTTTTGACATGAGAAAATTTTGGATATATGTTTGGATCCAATTGCTGGTGTTTAGCTTATGATACACTTAATTTTTTGAAAGTCATTTAGTCATCATTGATTACATTACATAAAACCATTTTTTTAACTTCAAAATTATTGAAAACTCCTTAGATATAAAATTAGATGTCCATTTTGATGACACCACTAATTGCGAAATCGGTAAAACCAAATTTTGTAGATGGTCACACAGACCGCAAACGGCGCACTTCCTATAGAATTAGAGAGCTTCACAAAGAGGTTTTTCGCATTTCGAACTTTTAGGGGACAAACCCAAAAATGGGAAAAACTGTTGCTATCACCCAGACCAAACGGTTAATAGGGTTGTTGAGCCAAATGAAGTGGATTTTTGGAAATTCGTACTCCTTGAGATAAAAAGTAGCAAAGTGTTATCATTAGCGGAGAATGTTATATGTCAGTCAATCAGCTTAAAAATTGTGTGTTAGAATATATGCCTATCAATAAGTAAGTTTTCATCAAATCATGGACGATACTGCTGATCCATTTTAGCAATTCTTACAATAATATATAATAATCTATTAGATATATGAAGTACAAAATTTGTCCGGAAAAACCTCGCCTTTTACATTGAAATATTTCAGAGGTCAAAGTAATAAACAAATCGCTATTAGATTTCAACAGCAACCAAAATCTTATACAATAATTTGAAGGCAGGACGAAGTCTGCCGGGCAGCTAGTTTTTAATATTTTTAATACTTTTAATATTTTTAATATTTTTAATATTTTTAATATTTTTAATATTTTTAATATTTTTAATATTTTCAATATTTTCAATAATTTTAATATTTTTAATATTTTTAACATTTTTAAGATTTTTAATGCATATAATACTTTTAATATTTTTAATATTTGTATTATTTTTAATATTTTTAATATTTTGAATATTTTTAATGTTTTTAATATTTTTAATATTATTAATATTTTTCATATTTTTAATATTTTTAATATTTTTAATATATATAATATTTTTAATAATTTTAATATTTTTAATATTTTTAATATTTTTTATATCTTTAATATTTTTAATATTTGTAATATTTTATTAATATTTGTAATATTTTTATCATTTTAATAATTTTATATATTTATTTTTTTGTATATTTTTACAATTTTATAATTTCATCAAAATTTCCTTATATTAACATACCTGCCCTACAAGTTTACGGGTTATTGCTGATGCCTTTGCTGCTCCTGATAATGTTAGCATAAGCTTAGGATGATGCAAGAAATCGTTTGTGCTACACAAGCACCAGCGGAAAGAGCAAACGAAACCAGAGGAAACAACATACGAAAAGTTCAGAGATATTGTCCGTATTTCCGTTAGAAAAGTAAATGAGTGTTTTCTTTATGTTTTTGTTTGTTTAGTTTTTTTTTTGTTTGTTATTTTTCGAGTATGAATAAAGTAGATTTAACAAAACTTTTGTTGCCAATTTCATGACTCATTTAGCTGATTACAGATACGATGTTATTGATATACATATGCATATATTCGCATATGTACTCGCACATGTACTTGCAGTGTTCGAGGGAGAGAGTACATTCAAATACAAGGTTTTGCGGGTTCTCATATCAACACTATAACGATCACTTGATTTGGGCACTGGTTGTTCATATTTTGTCAACAGCCAACAACCCAACTACCAGCCAGAGACAATTACATTCAATGTAGGCGATTGTGTGTGTGCGTGTACCAAATGGAACTCTTAGAAAGGGTCATGGATTTTAGTTTGTATGTTGTATGGTTGCTAAAGCCTTAGTATGTGTATGCTATACGAGTATATGTAATTGGTATTTGTGCCGAGTTTACTGAGTTGCAAATGCTGTCATAAAAACAAAACAGGAAACGGAAAGGCATTTAGTACATTTGTTCGTCCCTTGTTATTGTATACGTCGGTTGGTTGGTTGGTATGTTGTTAGTTGGTTAGATGGCCGGTTGGCCATCTTGTTGTAGATGTCATGATGGGGTTGGAAGTGGGGAATGGGAAAGCAGCGGCAGTAGTCTAAACCAGTTATTATATTAAAGTACCTTTCAAAGGACATTTATGTACGATTACATATTACAAGTGAATATGGATAAAAGCCTAAAGAGGCCAATGGGAAATTGAGTACATAATGAGAAGTGAATTTAAATGTGATTCTAAATTTTCACTTTCCAAGCACATCAAATAATAAAAAATATAGGTGATGAATATTTGATAGACATATTTGAACTTAGATTTTGAATTTAAATAAAGTAGTTAGTGGTTGTTATTTATCAACAACAAAGCCGAGAGCCTCAGAAAGATGATAACCAATTTCTTTTGATCCAAATTGAACGATATAGACACTGATATCTTGTAGTTCTTGCCGGCCGATTTTTGTTAATATCACCCACACGCAGATTGTTTTATTTTACAGTAACCGTATGTCAGCTGTCGCATACACAATAAAAAACTGTCTTTAAATAATCCTTTTGTTAACAATTTGACGATTCAATTGTTAACCATAAAATGGCTTAAAGAGCTGTTTTTTTGTTCCAACTCAAAAATTCATTAGAATTTTTAAATCATTGTGTAAATCTCAGCCAAATGTTAAAAACAGTTAGTGAGAAATTTGTAGAGTATATATATCTCAATTCTGCCTAAAAGCAATATATTGAAGTAAAGGTCGTACAAAATTACATATAGTTTTGTGAACAACAGTATTAATATTGGAGAAGTCATACAAAAAATCCATTCCCTAATATGGCCACAACTGTTTTTTTTTAATTACTTACTTAATCTTGTGCCCTTGTGCAGTATAGTATATGGTTTTTTTTGCAAGCTCGCCTTTCTTCCATTATAAGTTTTTTTGTAACCTCTTATCCAACCTGTTTGCTTTAAATTCCTACTGGGCGTCCCCCCACCATATATGGCCACTTTGTACTTAAGAATTCTTATAAATGATAATGATAATAAAATGTGGTTGCCTGAGCGGAAATTAAAACATATGTCTGTATGTGTACTTATGGTTTAATATTACGGAAATGCTTACATCCATGCACACATATCCACATACACGCACCATACATTGAAGTGTGCACACAACTATGTACATATCTATGACAATATGTTTGTAATGTAAACGAGTAGCGCAATGCCATAGATATTGGTAATAAAATTTACAAGTACTATCTCAGCAAAAAAAAAAAAATTGAGGCAAAATACTCATTCGCATATTGAATATTGTGGGTGAGGTTCCTTGAAGTACCGTCATTTCATTTCAAGTGGTTTTTGCGAATTCATTAAAACGAAGAGGTTGCAGAGGCAAAAGGATTGCGTTTTTTTCCTTCTTTTTTGCCGATGTGGTCATGACTGAGACTATAAAAACGGATTTTCAATAACTGAGACTAAGTTAAAGTGTATTCACATATTAACATATTCTCATATTAACTTGTACTATAGTCTCGCATGAAAGGTAATTTGGGATTTAACCAATTTGTTTTTACGATGATGTTGGTGTAGTTTTTAAATAAGTAACATGGAAAGATTTTCATGGGAGATTTTTAACAGTAAATTTAAATGAAAATTACAGAAAAATTAGTTAAGGATAGTTTTATCTTTAGATACCTGACCCAAAAGTAAATTTTTGGCAATGATATAGTGATTAAGAGAACCAGTGACAAAGGTCAACTGACCGCAGTATATTAATCGAAGGTGAGAAGGAATTTATGTTTCAGAGAAAATGTAAGTCAGAGCAACACATAAAGATGTCACTCCAGTTAACAAAAACAATAAATAAAATAACTTACCTAATTTCCCTTTACACCCCATGCATGACGTATGGGGTAGCTTCTCGCGTTGTTGTGAATTAACACGCTTTCTTTTTTTTGATTCACAACTAACGGCACCTTCTGGTTTATCGACGAATGCAAACGTCACTGTTTGAAAGGCATTTTAAAAGACATGCCGTTTGACTCGACACTTATACTGCAAAGTTGCTGTCGACAACATCGAGGGGGCCGGCAAGGAAATAAAAATGTAGATGACTGGAGGCGGAGGTCGAGCCCAGGATCTACCATCATGCCAAGGCCGTTCCCAAGAACAATAAATAATCTTCTTAAAACAGACCAAACTGAAAGTACCAACAAAGCTAAAATTTCGGCTAATACGCCATAGTTTATGTATCAAGCGCCACCAACTCTCGAGGTGTAGGTAACACGGCGGCGAACTTATACTGGAAGTTTAGATAAACAGATAACAAAAGCTAGAGTTCTTTGATAAATAAAATAAGTTCCGAGAATGGTAAGCAAGAATCATTTGGGAAGCTCAATGAAGTAGATTTATACTATGCATGGTCCCACGATTATAACAACAACCTCCACGTGATCGCACCTGTTCAACATTGTTTTGTGATATTTTTATCACGAATAGCAGCAGATAATGAGCAACGAGCCCTGATTGTTGGACTAGCCACTCGCCTTCAGGTCCTATACTGGCTATGAAAACACGAAAAAGCAAAAGCAATAAATGAAACCCCCCACATGTTGACGAATCCCGCAAATATTAAAAGGACCATGATTAAAGGACATAAACCTGGAATTTCCGGACTCTCTATAAAGAAGATGTCACTATATGTCTGGCGGTTGACATCACCGCCGTCCAGGACATAATATGGACAGGACGGGAATATTCGCGGATTAAAAATTGAGACATCTAATACAGCTGCCATGCGGAAAAGCACGAACTTGAATGTGGATTTGTAATTGGACAGACATTTAGACATCTTGTTTCGCTGTTCAATACTGTTTGTGATCGAAAATCCACACATCGCATCAAAGCAAAATATTTCCACATCAGACTAATTTGAACACATACCCCAACGGAAGATAAAGGCGATGAGATCAGAAATGCAATAAACATGTGCCTATGGGAAACATACCACCGCTGACCTGTCCACGACTTTAAAATTATCCCAGGAAGTGGTAACGCCATAACAGGAAGGGAAGATATTATTGGTCCATCGATCGGTAAATTAATACCAATTCGTTTCGACAACAGGCTTAGGCTGGTTAGAAACGCAGCGTCAAAAAAAGAAGTATAAGGAAATCCACTAGGAAACTTGTCTATCCAATCAAAACACCAAAAATCTCATTGATCATGTGGTTATCAATGGCAGGCATGCATCTTGTGCTAGGGACGTGCGCTTGCTCCGTGGTGCTAACATGGCTCGCATCAAAAGCGCACGTAAAAACAACCTACAAAGAAAACTGGAAATCACAAACCTGCAAATCCTAGAGATGGCAACTACATAGTTCTACCTCTACTTCTCATAAGCCCGATACACAGTGGCAGCATATTGCGCATTCCATGACAAATACCGCAATGCTTGAATATGGAAAACGACAGTGAGACGAAAAGTAGTAGTGGTACAGTCTCTGGGGAACAGAATGCTGATGACAAAGCAATGCCTATTATAATCCGTGCTATTAGGGAACGGCACAAGGAAACGGTTATATAGGCAAGGCCGCTATTTATGCAAAAAAAAAAGTCAGATGAAGGAACGGGATAACGAGGATTAAGAAATATACAGGGATAGGGGTGAAACCCGCAATCTATATATATAAAACAGGATGTGTGTATATATGTAACGAATGGACTCGAAAACGGCTGGACCGATTTTGATGAAATTTTCAGGGAATCTTCCGAATAACCCCGTGAGTAACATAGGCTACACATTGTTTGGATTTTTCTACATTTAGGGGGTGAAAATGGCAATATTCGATAACACAAGGTATTCCGCGCTTACAAGAAGTTAAAAATAATATATTATCAATCGATGATAAACAACTTTGTGTACTCTTTTAAGATACCTGCGTTCGTCCATGGGAAAACCTTTAAAAAAATTCTTTAAATAACTCTCTGTATTCCAATATAACGGGACATCCAATATAACGGGATATGCAATAGCGAAGCATTGCCGGGCCCACTAGTTGTACTAAGGACGAGTTACGGGTTTCTAAAGATTTGTCTACTATTAAAAGATAATTAAACTAACCAAATGTAAGTATCCTTCAGTAGTCCAATTGAAAGGTATGGGATAAATTGTAGTTTTCCAAAAATAGTTATTTTTGGATGAGAGGTACCAGAAGAGGTAGGCCGATGTAGCCCGTATTCATTCCTAAGTCAAATTTCCCTAAGTAATATTCATTTTCCAAAAACGGGTATTTTTGTATGGGAGGGGCTATTCTGCCTATTTGCAATCCGATAACTTAATTTTAAAAAGTTTAATAACGATCAGTGTACACATTATCCCGCCAGCCAGCCAGCGTAATCATTTTAAAAAGTTCTGAAACGAGTTTCGGCTCACGATACTAGGGGTCCAACACGTCTCCTTGAAAGCGTTGTACCTATTTCTCATCTCAAATAATACACATATCGTCGCTGCGTCAATCAAAACAGTCATGTGTTTTTCAATCACTTTTCAGGAAAGCCAAAAAATATTTTTTTATTTTCGAACATTTCCCGTATATTCTACACATTACTGATGTTAATAACTTCCAAGCCAATTAAGATATTGAAAAATCGATTTAAGGGTCAAAGAACGACCACAAGAGCTTTGAAAAATACAATTAAAAAAATTCAAAAAATTACTCATAACTGATTTGGTCGGCACATCGACGATATACAATTTTCCTTATGGCTGATGGTATAAAAATGATTTCGAGCGGAATTGTAAGTAATTGTGATAAGAGCGTATGATTAACATCATTGAATTAGTCATTACTCATACGTAAAACAATCAATTAATAATGATTCATTTAAAACTTATTTTTTGGAATTAAAATTAATCTTCTATCTTCTATATATATAAAAATGAAATGGTCCACGTATGTCATACCATCACTTGAGAACGGCTGGAGCTATTTGCCTGATTTTTCTTTTATTGGATTCGAAATTTTCCGTAGATTGTTTGTGTTGAAAAAAATCAAATCCAGGTGGCGCTAGGGTGGATTTATATCGAAAATTTGAATGCATGTACCAATTCAACTGAAATTTATAATGGATATTCGTTTGATCATGAGAAAACATTTTATGTACAAATGGACCCGGTAGGTGGCGCTGGGGTCGGTTTACAATCAAAATTTTAAAGAATGGTCCAATTTAACTGAAATTCAGAATCTATGTTTCTTTGATCATCAGAAAAAATTGTATGTACAAATGGAGCCGGTAGATGGCGCTAGGGTGGATTTATATCAAAAATTTGAATGCATGTACCAATTTAACTGAAATTTAGTATTTATGTTTGTGGAACCCTGAGAAAATTTTTTTGTATAAATTGACGCGGTAGGTGTCGCTAGGGTGAAATTATAATGAAAATTTTAACGAATTAAACAATTTGACTGAAATTTAGAATGTATATTTGTTATTTTATGAAAATTTTTTGTGTATATGGACCCGCAGTTGATTTGGCTGGGGTTGAATTATTTCGAAAATTTATATCGATTGTCCGATTTTACTCAAACTTAAAATATAAGATTTTTTTGGCATGAAAAAATTTTGAATGAATGTTTGAAACCAGTTGCCGGTGTTTAGCTTATGATACACTTAATTTTTGGCATGTCATTTAGTCACTTTTTTTAACATCATAGTTATTCAGAAGTCAATATATATAAAAAAGATGTATATTTTGATGTCACGGTTAATAGGGTTGTTGAGCCAAATGAAGGGATTTTTGGAAACTGGAACTCCTTGGAATGAAAAGGGGCAAGGTACTATCATGGCTCAGACCAAACACCTAAAGTATCAATCACCCAGTACACCAATACAAAAAGTTACATGTCAGCCAATCGACTTAAAAATGTGGTTTTAAAATATATGCCTATCAATAAGTAAGTTTTTATCATATCCTGGACGACACTGCTGAAACATTTTAGCAATTCTGACAAAGGTAATTTCTTAGATATATATAGATTTATACGAAGTACAGAATATGTCCGGGAATACTTCGCCCTTTAAATTTAAATATTTCCGAGACCAAGTAATAAACCAATCGTTATTAGATTTCAACTGCACTCAAAATCTTTTAAAATAATTTGGAGGCAGGACGAAGTCTGCCTAAATTTCGGAATCTTTACAATGAACATAACCAACAACCCCAGACATCTACTATTCATATATAATTTAATGTTTATGGTAAATGCAGTTAACAGTAGAGAACCCTGCGTACAAAATTTCAGCTCGATAGCCCATTAACTACTGCGGAAATCGCGGGACAGACTCCCTAGAAGGAGAAGTTTTTATAGGAGGTGGAGGTAATTTTTGACCGATCTTGTTCATCTTAAAACAGAATCTCCGCTTTGAGTATAGAAGTTTGCATTCTAAATTTCAGCTCGATATCTCTTAAGGTGGGATTTTGTAAACCTTTAAACTAACATCATAGCGCCGCTGCGTCCTTCAATTGTGTGTCGCAGTCTTGAGTCATACTGTCTACTTCAGCCTAAATATATTCCTAATTACAACTTGAATGTGGTGTATGTGGTCGCTTATCATCCATTTACGTACATTGCGACACTAATTTTTAGATGGTTAGATTTTGCAAGCCTTCAAACTAAGGTAATAGCGCCGCTGCCGCATTAAATCCTGTGGTCGCGGTCTTAAGCCACACTTTCCACTTTTGCCGAAATATTATTTTCATTACAATCTATATTAGGCCTTTTCGATCACTCATCATCCACTAACATACACTGCGACTTTAATGTGCGGATGGAATTGGAAATAGTGGACATTCTACCATGCAGATTTTTTTTCCTCTGGGGTTTTTATTAGCCCAAGACACTTGCACCGATGTTTTGAGAGCATTGGTTTACCCTTCACCTGGCGCAATAACGGACTTTATTTTGTTCTTCTTGTTCTGTTCATTTGTAACGCCCATAAGGAAGAGTGGTAGGTATGATTTAAAGATGACCATCTGTCCATCTGTCTGTCTGTCTGTCCCAGCGATTTCAGCCGTTGTTAAAGAGATATGGAGGTAATGTTTGCAGTATAAGATTCTCTACTCCAAAGTTGAGTTCTAAGATGAGCAAGATCGTTCAAAAATAACTCATACCTTCCATAGAAAAACCTTCTTTTAGGAGGTGTCCGTCTGTCTGTCCCCACGATTATAGCAGTACCTTAAGAGATATCAAGCTGAAATTTAGAATGCAAACTTCTATACTCAAAGCGGAGGTTCTGTTTTAATATGAACAAGATAGGTCAAAAATTACCTCCACCTCCTATAAAAACTCCTCCTTCTAGGGAGTCTGTCCCGCGATTTTCGCAGTAGTTAATGGGCTATCGAGCTGAAATTTTGTACGCAGCGTTCTCTACTCTAGGCGAAGGTTATAAGATAAACGAGATTGGTCAAAAACTACTTCCCTTTTAGGGAGTATGTCCCCACGATAACAGCAGTAAGCGGAGGGTAAGTTATAAGATGACCAAGATCGTACAATAACTGCCTCCATCTTCCATACAAACATCCCATTTATGGGGGTGTTTGTCTTTTCTTTTCCATTACAGCCGTAGTTTAAGATAATTGAGCTGAAATTAGAAATTCAGGCTTTCATCTTTCAAGTCGAGGTTTAGTTTGAAGGTGAGCAAGGTCGGACAAAAACTACTCCCACCTCCTATAGAAAGAACATCGTTAAGATTATTTACAAAACTAGTAAGATTATTTCAAATCTAGGGACCGGCCGTGGCATAGTGGTTAGAACACGCGACTACTAAGCGAGAGATCCCGCGTTCGATTCCCGCCTCCAGTCATCTAAATTTTTCTTTCATTGCTAGCCCCCTCGATGTTGTCGACAGCAACATCGCAGTATAAATATCGAGTCAATCGGCATGTCTAGTAAAAGCTTCTCAAACAGTGACGTTCGTATTCGTCGATAAACAAGTAGGTGCCGTTAGTTGTGAATCTAAAAATAGGAAGCGTGTTAATTCACAACAACGCGAGAAGCTACCCCATACATTGTTCATGGAGTGTAAAGGGAAATTAAGTTTTTTTTTAAGTATTGTTTTCATTGGCATCTTCATTATTATGTAACAATCATTTGAATGTAACATAAATAAGCCAATGACAAATATAATTCGAATACATAATAAAATAATCACCATCTAAATTAGTTGTTAATCTTTAATAATTGTTTGAATGTTTAACCAAATTGAAGTATTTTTGGCAAATTTCTGCCAATATTATATATCAAACTAAATTTATTATTATTTGTGAGTGTGTGTTAACCTGCTACTTATTTACAAAGGCCACTAAAACTTTTAATTATAACAAATAATCGTTTTATAATCGTTAAGGCTTTCTTGAAATGTTATTAATGCATAAGAGATGTAGTACCGTCATATTGCTCCCCATGACCTAATGAATTCATAAGCCACAGAAACCGTAGGGGCAAGACTACAATACAACTGTCCGTCACTAAGTAAACATACGTTTGTTTTCTCTCTTATTGTGCTTATGCTAACAAATACAAACCCATAATTTGCCATTTATAGAAATCATTGTGCGCAGCGGAAACAGCGCTGTCGTTTCCATCCCCCTGCCTCTCCCCCTATGATTAACGTACAAATATTTAGCACCTTTTGTTAGTAACATAAACACACAATTCATACTTTAGTTTACGCATTTAAATGGCTGACTGTGCCAGTAAATGTAAGGTTAATGTGTCATATTTAACCTTCTGTCATCGCCTCGCCTCACCTCAAACCGCCGGCATTCATAAGTTGTTGTTGAGACATTATTATTTATAGTTAATTTCCTTGAACTGATTTCTGCTGCTTTTGCTGTAGAATTTCGCAGCAATTTAAATAACTAATTTTGTGAATGAATCGTGACATGCGTTTTATTTTCTTGTTCTCGTTTCGTTTCGTTTTGTTTTGTTGTGTTTGTTTCCTACCGCAGCTACAGCACTGGTGGTGCCGTGCGTATGATTAATTTATTTTTAATTAGTTTCACATACGTAAGGGTGCCCCAATCTCCGAAATACCACTACCGCCACCATCGCCATAACCATTTGCCATCATCGTCGTCACCATTACCAACACTTATACGCACTCGTGCACATGTAGTCCTTACACATCGTTTAAGTAATTGGTTGACTAATTTGTTTCATGTTGGCCACCATTGTTTTGTGCTAGCAATGTTCCTCGTTCGATCAGTAGGTGGTGGGGAAGGGGGACCGGTTGGAGGGGCTTCC
Organism: Muscina levida; assembly: GCA_964034835.1. NCBI lineage: Eukaryota > Metazoa > Arthropoda > Insecta > Diptera > Muscidae > Muscina > Muscina levida. The sequence goes on along the minus strand of OZ035880.1, from coordinate 10,159,341 downwards.
GTTCATTTTTAAGCTGTTCAAACATTTTTTTGGGCAAATCATTCCTAGACCACACAAAACCTAGTAATTTGTTATGTTGAACAGTGAGTAATGTTAAATTTTCTGCCACATAAGGATAATCCTTAAGGTTGAAGGGAGTTTAGTATTTGTGTGTGTTACTATTTTCAGGTTTCGGGAGTGCAGCTAGCGATATGTGTCATGTCATGTTTTATCCACACATTGCGTTTGGTATTGTGCAAGTAGAGTTTAAAACATTTGTGATATACTAATTGTGAGAATTCAGTTTTCGACATGATTTTCATAATCCGCTTTTACACGCAAATGATAAAGGCTTTGCCAAATATGGTACCAATCAAATAAATAAATTAAACTATATAAGAGTAAAAAGTAAAGATTACGCCAACTGGTCTCTGAGTTCTCAGCAGTGAACGACAGTAATGCCACAATTCACATAAAGTTCAAGTTCTTTAACATCACACTAATTTGAGACCAGCACCCGGCAGAAGAAAAAGATGTGGAGACTAAGGACATCTTCTACAAGTGCCTAGAGAAGACATATGACCGCTGCCCAAACCACGACATAAAAACTGTTCAGGAATATTTTAATAATAAATTAGGTAGGGAATGATTGTCTAGTCCCTCTAAAGAAAAACTCAGCCTCCACGTAAACAACACCACCGATAAAGAAAAGATGCTACTAAATTTCGCAGCGGCTCGAAACATGGTGGTAAGCAGCACAAGATTTCAACATAAACCCTTACATAAAGCCACCTGGATTTCACCTGTCAAGAACACTAGCAACCAAAGAGATAACGTAGTTATCGACGGAAGGATTGCTTTCAGCGTAATGGACGTTAGGTAGATCCGAGGTGCTAACATTGATTCGAATCATTTTCTTGTAGCAGCAAAGATACGCACACGGCTTAGTAAGGCGGAGAACGTACCGATCCATATGCAGAGGAGTCTGGATACCCTTGCTAAAAACCTAAGTAAAATACACCGCCTTCCGATGATCCTTGCGGATCCATACTAGGCTACAGAAAATCGCTTAAGCACAAGCCTTGTTATGTAAGGAATGTCGCAATACAACGAAGAAAAATGATGCTGCATATATAGCTATGAACGTATTCAGAAAGAAGAAACAATATATATATATATATATATATATATATATATATATATACGTGTTCCTCTAAATCCCATTGGAGCATAGGGCGTCAAAGAAGAAACTAGAACATGCAATAAGGGAAAGTGAGGGGGTGATTGAGGAGCTCCGAACTGATAATGACATCCAAAAATTCTACCAGATAGAAAGTCATACAGCTCATGGATTTTATACTGGCCTAATGTTCTGCAACGGTGAGAGCAGGAATCTTGTGGCAGACGCACACAGCCTCTGTTTGGGATTTGGAGAAATCACTTTTCAAAATTTCTAGTAACAAAGCAGATAGATGACAACGATAACATCTCTATTGAAAATGACTATTGTGAAATAACACGCTTTCTGTTTTAGATTCATAACAAACGGCACCTACTTGTTTATCGACGAATGCGAACGTCACGTAGACATGCCGGTTAACTCGACACTTATACTGCAAAGTTGCTTTCAACAACATCGAGGAGGCCGGCAATGAAAGAAAAATGTCGATGACTGGATCCGGGAAGCGAACAACGGATCTCCCACACGGTAGACGCATATTTAAACCACTATGCCACGGCTGGTCCCTACCGATTTAATGGAAACCAGAAAAGCAATACCTCAGCTTGAGAACAATAAAGCTGCAGGTGCTGATGGTCTGCTAGCTAAACTTTTTAAGTATGGCAGAATGAGAACATGCCAAATGATTGTGGTATCAGCGTGCTACTCAATGCATTAAATATCCTATAAGGTATACTATGATAGTATCAGATGTCCGAGTTTGGTATACCTGCTAAACGTATTCATCTTTGCATATTGACGCTTACTAATATGAAATCATCAGTAAAAATAGGTAAGGACCACAACAAATCGTTTGATTCCAAACGAGGTCACAGACAAGATGACAGTCTCTTGTGTACTCTTTTTGATATCGTAGTGAGAAAAGTAATTAGAAAAGCCGCAGTAAACTTAGGGGGTTAGGGGTTGTTTGTATGGGAGGTGTTAGTAGGTTTTGCCCGACCTTGCTGATCTTAGAACTTAACCTCCGTTTAGAAGATAGAAGCTTGTATACTATATTAAAGTAATCGCGGGGACATACCAACGGACACCCCCAAAAAGGGGGTGTTTGTATGAGAGGTGAGATTAGTTTTATTTCGATCTTGCTCATCTTAGAACTTAACCTCCTCTTACAGTATAGAAATCTTGCATACCTACTTTCAGCTGCATATCTTCTTAACTATGATTTTAATTTTGAAGACAGTCGTCCAAAAAGGGTCAGTTTATATGAGAGGTTTGACCGATCTTCGTCATCTTAAAACTAAACCTCAGCTTTGATGATTAAAGCTTGAATTCCAAATTTTAACCGATAGGTCTTAAACTGCGGCTGTTTTAGCTTGGATAGACATACGCATAGACATAAAATGTGGATGGGGAGTGGGAGTCTTTTTTGACCGATCTGTCTCATATAAGCACTAAAACTGAGCTAGAGCTCGACAGCTCTTAAACTGCTGATATAAGGTAAACAAACAGACGGACACCCCCTTTGACTAAGTTTGTATGGGAAGCGTAGTAGTAGTGGAGTAGTTTTGTCCGATCTAGCTCATATTGTTTGCTCAAGCAGGCTTGAGAGATAGAAGTTAGCATACCAAATTTAAGATCGATATCTCTTAAACTACGGCTGTACTAGCGGGGATAGGCATACGGACACCCCAAAAATTGGGAGAGTTGGGTGGGTGGGGGAGTAATTTTTGACCAATCTGGCTTATCTTGGAACTTAACGGGCTATGTCCCCAAAAATGGGCAGTTTGTATTAGAGGTGTAAGTAATTTTTGACCGATCTTGCTCATCGTAAAACTATATCTCAGCATTGGTTATAGAAGCTTGCATACCAAATTTAAGCTCGATAACTCTTAAACTATGGCTGTACTAGCGGACACATCCCCTCCCCCCTTAAAACTTGGAAGTTTGTATAGGGTGTGGGAGCAGTTTTTGACCGATATTGCTCATCTTGGAACTTAACTCAGCTTAAAGGATAGAAGCTTGCATTTAAAATTTCAGCTCGATATCTCTTAAACTACGGCAGTAATCGCCGGTACAGACAGACGGACTTATTTAAATCAATAAAGAATTTGACGCAGATCAATTAAACAAGAGAACGGGGTATCTGTTAATAAAGAACTGAATATTGTTTTTAACGTTATTTAGGACGCAGAAACCGAATCTGCACTTGGTTTTTTTTCTATCAGCTCCATTTTTCGCGATATACCATTATGTTTACAATTAAGGCCCTTCCACTACATTTATTTGAATATTTGAAAAACAACTCACCATATTCCATTAAAAAACAAATTCAAAATTCGCCAATAAAATTATATTCAAGACGTGCCTACTTTGCTTTAAAATTTGCCCAGTAGTTTTAGAAATATCGTTGAAGTTATGAATAAAAACTTCAAAATTTTAAAAAAAAAAAATTGTGTTTAAAAAATTCCTAATAAATAAAATAAACCACAAAGATCCCAGTTTTTGTCTAAAATCATATAACCAAATATATTTTGAATGAAAGGATTTTTATTTCATTGAAATCGGTCCACAACTTTTGATTTTATTTACATACTGAGCAAACTGAATTGGAAAAAATTCGCAATTCCCCACTTTAGAAAGCGAGTAGTAATATCAATACACTCGACACGATCATACCCAAATTCTGTATTTTGTTAAACTATAACAGGATAAAGTTTTGAAGAACAACTGGGAAGTCTAACCACGCCCCTTTGGTACCTCCCATATAAATATACCATTCCGCCCACTTTAGAGATGGAGTAATAATATCAATACACCAACGCGATCGTGCCCATATTCTGTATTTTGTTAAGCTATAACAGGATTAGTTTATGAGAAAAAATTCGAAATCTACACAATCCTCTTCTTGTGCCGCCCATAAAAATGTACCACTCCGCCTACTATAGACATCAAGTAATAATATCAATACGCTCAACGCGATCGTACCCAAATTCTGTATTTAGTTAAGCTACAGCAGGATAATGTTTAGGAGAAAAAATACTGGAGATCTAGCCACGCCCCCTCTGGTATCTCCCAAACAAATGTACCACTCTGTTCACTTTAGAATAATATTATCAATATACTAGAAAATGTTATGTTTTACTGAGGGGGAGGGTTTATATAAGTCGGTTTTACCGACTGAGACTTTATAACTGGTTTTTACCTGTCAACAAGACTGAAATTATTTGAACATTTAAAATAACTTATTTTTATTCCTTTTACATATTCTACTTTGTATTCAAAATTTTGAAGAAAAAAATTACGACAACATATATTTTTGATGAAAAAAATAATAATTTTTGTATCCAAATTCACGAAATAATTTGAAATAACCTTTTTAAAAAATAAACTGTTTTGCATAAGTTTTTTTTTAGGTTGACTTTTACAATGAATATACGACAAAACTTGGGAATTCGTCATTTGTCCTACACACACAGATGTAAGCTCGTTCTCAAAAAGCATTCAATGACTTTAGATCAATTCCCAATGATCATTGCATATTCACCTATTGTACATCTATATAAATAACCGTGGCACAACACTTGTTCTTCCAATATTCCTATTCAAATAAATACTCGATTACAACATTAAATAATAAATCACTTTAATATTATCAATTACCACCATTTACCTTAACACCCAGACCAGTGGCAGGCACACACTTACCTTTTAGCAAGCCAGATTAAATTCCCAACCAAACGAGGTCACCACTTAGTTGACGCATTAGTAGAATTAATGCAATAAAAAGACCAGAGACAAATAACATTTCCTTATGGTTGTTTTATTCAGTTTTCATCATCATCATTGATTTATTCTTTTTGTTTTCACTTTATTTTATTATTTTTAATAAATTTAACATATTTTTTTTGTTTTTATTTTTTTGTTTGTCATCTCTCTCTCATTTAGTTTTATCTCATAAATTTAATTTCATTTATACTTCACTCTCACATTCATTCAAATACTTCCCATGGGTTTTTTAATGTGTTTTTTTTGTTGTTTTCTGTTTTAGTTGATAATAATAATTTTTCATCAATATTATTGAAAACTTATTTAAATTACAATAATTGAAACATACTCTTTTTTATAATACGATTTATTTTGTTGGTTTTTTTTCTCATGGTGTGTGTGTGTGAATTTTTTCTTGATTTTATTTTAATATTATTAAATAGCTTCATCAAACATTTTGGATGTGTATGAATGTGTATGTGTGTTTGTTTGGGAGTGAGTAATGGCTTTGACCTATGTGTTTGTATGTGTGTGTGTCTGTACGATTGTATTATCCATTTGTATTTGTATATCTGATGATCAAATATACTCTCGTATATGCATAAATTTGTATTTGATTTGTGTGAAATTTATTATTTTATGTAATTTTTTTCCGGTTTCAGAATTTGTTGTTGTTTTATTTTTTTCAGTTTCTGCTGTCGTATTTTATTTATTTCTCTTGGGTTTTTTTTTGTTGTTGTTAAGTTATATTTATTTATTTTAATTAAGCCATTAATAACATTTTGGATAATTGTGTTTTGGTTTTGGTTTTACTCCTTTTTTTTGTTGTCTTTTGTTAATTTTTTGTAGGTTTATCTGTGTTCATTAATTTCTCATTTATATATATTTGAAGTTTCTTTATTAAATTACGGATTTTATTTTCAACTCTTCTTCATTTAATTTAAATGCATAGTTTGAGGGGGAGGAGAAATTTGATGTGGGAGGAGGGGGGTTAAGGGCGGACAAAGTAGACAATTTAGTGGTATTGTGGTGTAATAACACATAGTGATAATGCTCTGCAATTGTTAAGGAAGAGGTTAAACGTAAGAAACTTATATTTTTGTATACAAAGTACTTTAATATGCTATATCAGATTTCGACAAGTACTATTAGATTTTTTCGACCAGATTTTAGACGAAATTTTAGATGAACATTACAATGTGCATCTGAATAACTGCGCAATTGTATATTTTTACACCAAAATATTACATTATGTCTAAAAAGTAATTTGTGAGTAAAAAGTTACATAAAAACTGGTCGAAATGTTCGAATATATGACATTTTTTAAAATAAATTAAAAAAAAAACTGCTGCGGTTGCCTACAATCAAAATTTTCTCATATAACATTACGGAACTGTCTTAATTTTTATTTAAATGGTTCTGCAGCTTTCAATATCAAAATATAAGAAAATTTTATACAAAAAAACTCGTCGAAATGTACATTAATAATTATGGGAAATTACAATTATTACGCAACACACGAAATAAGGGTAATACGACAAGACAAGAGTGCAAATGCATTACAAACTTTCGAAAATTGTGTTTTGTTTTAAATTCGACCAATAAACTTTCGACGAGATTTACATTACAATTAACATAAGCATAAAAACTAATATTCAAGATAAAGAAAACTTGTAGAAAAAAAGAATCAGAAATAAAAATAAAAACTCGTCGAGTTTTTAATCTTTTTGTAAAAACAACTGGTCGAATTTGTATATTTTAGCAAAACTAAACTTTCAAAACGCATAGAATCTGCGGAAATTTTATTAAAGAAAACTAAAAGAAATTTGTCAACTATAATAAAAATAGCGGATATTTTACAAAATAATCTGTTAAAAAAACTCGTCGAAATATAAATATATTTTTCAAGAAGATTACAATTCTTACAGGACACACAAAATAAACAGTTTCACGAGATGGGTTTAATTGTTTTTTTTTTTAATTTCCACAACTGTTGTAAGCCATTGCATTTAAGACGTTAGAAATGTAATTTTAGAAATTTCGACCAGTGAATTCTTCGACTTTAATAAAGAATTAAATGTGCATTTGTACTAATATCGTCATGAATATATATTTATCTTAAAGAATATCTTGTCCAAAAAGAGAATAACAAAAAACTCGTCGAATTTTTTTTTTATTTTTGTAAAAAGAAACTAGTCTATTTTTTGAATTTTTAATATATTAAAATTTTTGAGCAACTCTAAACTTTCATAAGGCAGAGAATTTGTGGATATTTTATTTAAAAAAAAACCATTATCAAAAGTCGTCGAATTTTAAAAAATTGTAATTATTTCAGAACACACGATATGAGGGTTCTACCAGATGTGTGTAACATAGGTTCAAATGCAACAAGTGCTTTGAGCAATTGCATTTTAAACCTAAGACTCTAAAAATTGTATCATTTCGACAAGTGGCTTTTGAGAATTTTTTCAAGATTTTTAAACAGGACTAAAATTTACATCTGAACTAAAGTTGCAAAAACATGTATTCACCACAATGCAAAACTTGTCGAAAAATCACATAATTACAGATTTATTACAATTAGAAAAACTCGTCGAATTTTTATTTTTATATTAAATTTTTTCGGAAACACTATATTCTTATATTAATATATAGTTCGAGTGGGATGTCGACGAATTTTTCATTGAGTTGAATGTATTTAATTCATTACATTACAGTTTTAATGTTCACAAAAAAATTCGTCGAAAATATCATCTACTACTTGTCGAAAAGTTTATGTACTTTGTAATTTAATAAAACTCGTCGAATATTCTTTTGCTTTTTTAACAAGACTAAAGTTTACATATGAACTTATGTTGCAATATTCACCACAAAGCACAATTTTGTCGAAAAAGCAATTAATTAAAAAATAATTACAATAAAAAAACTCGTCGAATTTTTATTTTTATATTAAATCTTTATAGTTCCATAAGACAAAGGCAAATTTATTTTTATAATACAGAAAAAAAATTGTCAAAAATATGAACAATCGACAAGCATGGTTATTAAACAAATGTATAATTCGAATAAAGTTTCGACGAGTTTTTTGTTGAGTTGAACCTATTTTATTCAATACTGTGTTGTTCACAAAAAGCTAGTCGAAAATAACATACACTACATGTCAAAAAGTTTATGTATTTTAGTGACTTAAAAAAACTCGTCGAATTTTCTTTAGCTTAAAAATTTTGGAAACAGAATGTACAATTTTAAAGGATGTGTTAAATTGTACTTTTTTAATGCAACTACATATTAGATAATCTTTTCGACAAGATTTCGATGAACACTTGTAAATGAATAAGATATGGCTAATTTGATGCAAGACCTTCATAACTCAAAAAACGTGATTTTTGAGTCAATGATGTAGAATTGTTTGTTTCATAATACGCCATGTTGTGTAAAACCTTCATATTAATATTATTTATGCACTCCGCTTGAGAGTTATTTAAAGTCCTCTAATTCGTACAAGTTGGGTGTAATTGAAATCTTTAAACGCGTTTATCTCGGAATCGATTCTTTTGAGTTATGAAGGTCTTGCACCAAATGCGCGATATAACATAGAATTGAATATACTAGACCTTACCACCAACCTGTGGGCAAAAGCCAATTATTACAGTTTTTGTATTTAAAAACAAAATCATTACAACTTTTCGCAGTGTAATGCTTTTTCTACCAAATCTACAAAACTCGTCGAAATTTTAATTCTCATTTTTTTTTAAGGAAAAAATTACAACTTTTTTAAAAACTTTAAATAAAAGTTGCGTGTTATGTGTTATATTTAATAAATTCTGCCAGTACTTTTCGACAAGTAGAAAATTCTATTTTCGACGAGTTTATTGCGAACACTAAAATTGGTAGTACATCAAATACATTCACCACAAAGAAAAACTCGTCGAAATAAACAATTCGAATTGTATTTTTTTTTCTTTTTTTTGAAACAACCAAACTTGTCGAATTTATGAATTTTTTAATAGAATATGGAAACTTTTAAAGCACTCTTGAAAAGTGTTGCACGAGCTGTGTGTTATTATATTTATAACTTCGACAAATTCCGCAACTGTTTTTATAACTTTTCGACACGTACTTAATAAATATTTCGACGTGATTTTTTCAAACATATAACTTGGCATACAAATTACCTGTGAATTGCATGTACTCAACACAAGGAAACACTGGCCGAAAAAAGTACAACAACTACAATTGTAGACTAGCTTGTCGACAAGTACTAGATGATATTTTCGACGAGTTTTTTTTTTTTTTTGACAATTAAAGAGCATGCAAACTATTTGTGAATTGAATGTATTCAACTTAGGGAAAAACTGGCCCAAAAACTCTTGAGTGTTAAAATTGTATCATATTTATAAATTATCATATTGTTTTGAAAATCTACAAAACTCGTCGAAATTTAAACATATTTTTTCGTAACAAAATTGAAATTGTTAAAAAATCCTCAATAAATGTATCACAGAAATTGTGTTATTATATATTATTTAATTTATAAGTTGGACAAAGACTGCAATTGGAGATTAACTTTTCGACAAGTCCGGGTTCATATTTTCGTCGAGTTTATTTCGAACATTAAAATTAGCAAACAAGTTAAAAAAATTTTTGACATTCAGTTCAAAGTAAAACTGGTCGAAAGAAAATTCATCGAAATGTTAACATTTTTCTTAAGATAATCTACAAAACTCGTCGAATTTTTAACATGTTTTTCTACAAGCTATTTTATTTAAACAATAAAATTGGCATACAAATTAGTAGTGTATCAATAGATGTGTGTTATTATACTAAAGATTTTGTTAATTAGACAAGTACTACATTTGTAAATTAGCTTTTCGAAAAGTACTAGATGATACTTTCGACGAGTTTTATTCGACTAAAGAAAAAACTAGACGAAAAAATTTCTTCCAAGTATTAACATTTTTTTTAAGAAAATCTACAAAATATTGGGATAATGAATCCCAACTCAAGAAAAAACTGGTCGAAAAATATATATATAATTGGGCAAATTTTAGGTCGAAAAAGTCAAATATAAACGTAACAATAAAAACGATAGAAAAACTCGTCGAAACGTCAAATAATTCATGTATGAAATGTTGAGCGCCAAGTGCTCAAAAAAGTCAAATAACAAAGTAACCTCAAATAGCAAGGAAAAACTCGTCGAAATGTCAAATAATTCGTGAAGAAAATTTAAATATTAACCGGGTGTAATTATGTTTTTTGTTTTAAAAACACAACTAAAACTCGTCGAAACTTCTACTCCTTCAGGTAATAAATATAAATGTTAACAGCATATAAATAGTATATTGTTTTCAAGAATTTCTTACAAATTTATCCAATGTTAAAAATCATTTGAAAATTAATTCAATTTCCACCAAACAAACAATTGCAGTTCATTATCACTCAGCGCTGACAGAATTATTATACAATAATATTCATAATTTAATTTCTGTTAATAATTACAAATAACCATAATTATTATTAATATTTATTTACTGTATATTTGGATTTTTTTGTTATTCTTTCTCTCTCAGTTTTCATTTAAATCCTCAACATATATTTATATGTATATACTTATATATATATATATTCGAGTATATATCTCATTCAAATGTATAATACACAATTAAGTTGAAATTATTATTTTGCATTAATTTAAATGTAAATATTTAATATTATTTAATTTTAATTCGAATTTCGTATTTAGCTCTCTTAACTATAGATATACATTTAAATTTACACATTTGTCCGTTTTTTTTCTGTTTTTCTGTTTTATAAAATCAACACAAAACTATGAGTACAGGATATACAAAGGATATATGTATGGTATGTAAATACAAAAGCAGATATAGTCGATATGGTCATATGAATAGGATAACATAATTACTGGCTCAATGGATTGATGTATGAATGTATGTATGGCTAGATGGATAATAGCGTTTAAAATCTTTATGTTAATTTTTGTGTTTAAATGCCCGTAAATAATTGTCCACAAGGCTACAAACCCAGAGAAATTATTAATGTATGCAGTTGTGATATGAAAACTATACAAGTTTATTTCAATATACGATAATTGTGTTTAAATAAACTATCTTAACAAATGTTTGCTATTTGTTTAACTATTAAATATACAACAGAGAGAATTGTATATAGTTTATTGGAATTGTAGGTGGTTGGGGGGTTGAGGGCTTAGTAAGACGGGGGTGCTATGAAAACCGGGTCATATTTTAAATAAATAATGAGACATTTAATGACAGCTATTGCTGCATATCAGTACAATTTGAACGATTACGTTGAGTGGATGTGTACGTAAGTACCAGCAGAAGTTGCCATCGTTTGGCGACAAAATGTCCTTTTTGATCAATTGTTAACCATGCGAATATTTAGTGTGTCAATACTCCATGAAACACTTGTGTTGTGATAACATCAGATACGTTTTAACGTATCTGTCCTACATAATTTAAAGGCTCTGATATAGACACAAACCTTCCGGTAGAAACCTTGTGATAAATGTAGTCCCAACAAGTGCAATCCATTTAATTAATAGCCAATGGAGATTATTTCCCTACTAACTACACCAGACGCTTTTTAATTCCCTAGCCCTCCCCCTCTCTTACCTATACCCCCATTAATCCTTGCCCACATTCAACATCGCTTATTGTATTAGCCATTAGCAAATCCTTATTAAACACATAATTTCCTTAACACTCACCCACAACGACTTCCGTGCGGGCGATCTATCATTTCTCTTAGGACATTTTGGTTAAGGCCAAAATTCAAATTAATTACATTACATTAATCACAGCATCCGGCTACTGTTCACAGACGACTTCTGTTAATGTTGCTGAGGGGGGCCTGCACTCCTGGAGTAACTGTAATATTAACAAATCTCTCGACGTCTGCTGCCGTAATGTTGTGCGTGTGTGTGTCTGTGTGTAATTATTTGGTCATTTACATTTGATAATGGATCTACAACAAGCATTTGCATTATCGAGAGAACATATTATAGAATATTATAAATGCATAGTAATCAATTTTTAGCAAACGTTTAGCCCATTAATTATGTATACACATCTAGTTTGGAAGTTTATGAGTGAGTAAGTTTTTCCTTATAAATGAATATGATATAGGAATATGACTAAGAAGAGAAACCAAAATGCAGTGGTGATGAGGTGTAAAGGAGAAACCATACCGGGGGTTAAGGTGTATGATAGAAATAAAAGATTTTATAATATATCTTTAAGTTTTAACAATGAATTGATAAAGTCTATGCATTTGTTTCTTTATATATATCGTATTTATAATTTATTTAACATACATTTACTTACATACATATTTTACAGTGTTGGTGATAGGGAGGCACAGAGACACAACACACACACACAGTTTTACATATAAATCGATGACACACTTACTATGCCATGGGTGGTGTATAGATGTATGCATATGTAACATATATATAAATGTGTGCACAGTGGTGGGAGGATAGTTAATGTTAAACTGGGAGGATATGAATATTTAGTAGGGTGGTCGGCACCCAAAGCTTCCTGGTGCATGTTCATAAGCGGCTTTTCACATGTACTTAACACGAATGACAACATCAACTTTCTCTCTATCTTAAAAAACTTTAAAAAAAACTTCATTTCCCTTTGCACCCCATGAATGAGGTATGGGATAGCTTCTCGCGTTGTTGTGAATTAACACGCTTCCAATTTTTAGATTCCCAACTAACGGCACCTACTTGTTTATCGACGAATGCGAACGTCACTGTTTGAGAAGCTCTTACTAGACACGACGATTGAATCGACACTAATACTGCGAAGTTGCTGTCGACAACATTTGAGGCCGACAATGAAAGAAAAATTTATTTATTTTTTTTAAAGATGACTGGAGCCAGGAGTTGAACCTGTGATCTCCCGCATGGTAGTCGCGTGTTCTAACCACTATGCCACGGCCGGTCCCTTGCTCTCTATCTGTCGCCCACTTATTAAGAAAGTCGATGTATAAAAGCTTCAAGATGACAATAAATTAATTGCAATTATGTTTTTATAAAAAAATGCCATTGCCACTATTTATTAGGGAGGATCAATTTACAAACCTATGTTGCCTGGGCGATTTTCGATTTGGGCATGAAAAATTATTAGGCAATAAAAGGATGGAGGAGAGGGGGGAGCTGTTCATAACCGGCATTTCACACGTACTCAACGCGATTGACAACCACAACCTCCCACACAAATGGCCGAAATCACCCTCATATTTGTACAGTTACATTTTTTTCGAGTGCACTGAATTCAGTCACATTTTGCAGAAGGTCGGAAGAGCACTGCAGTGCTTTGAAAAGAGACAAAATGATTAGTAAAAGTTGAAGATATCGATGTTAGATCTTGGAGCATTACGAATAATATTTTCCGAGAACTTTTGAATGTTATAAAATCCCAATTTAAGTTCCAATTTCGACTTTTCTCAAAATAAGGACGATAAGGACACGAGATAGAGGGTTTAAATGTTCCACAAAAAAGTCCTCGTTAAATTTTAAAGAAGTTGCAGTTTTCGACTGAGATTAGGATTTTGGTAGTCTATATCTCGTAAACTATTCCAAATATAGCTTTCTCTCTTCAGCAAATGTTTAGCTCTTAATCAGATCTAAAAATTGTACCTTGAGATAAAATCAAGAAAACAACAACATCTTACTCAAACCAGCGAAACTGTCAAAACATCGTAGATTTTCGTTATATAGAAAATAGAAATAAATAAAAAAAACAACAAAAATCTATGATGAAATTTTACGATTTTTTTTATAGTTTTGAGTAGTTTTGAGTGGGATATTGTTTTTTTTTATTTTATCTGAAGGTTAAATTTTTAGATCTGTTTAAGAGCTAAAAATTTCCCGAAGAGAGATATCAAAATTTCGAATAGTTCAGGAGATATAGCCTTAAGAATCAGAACATGATTTTCAAAATTTTCAAAAATTAATTAAAAAAAAAACATTAGCTAATAATTCAAAACCCAGCTAGGGGTTTTCTTCTACCATCATAAGCTGTCAGATTTTGACGGTCTCAATTGGTTTAAGTTTTTACTGCAGCACTGTGTTATTATAGGTTGCTATTCACACAGTGCTTAGCCAAGAGACAAAATGATTAGCAAAAATTGTTCTTGCAGCACCTCAAGTAAAATTTTCCAAGCAACATTTTTGTAGATCGTTTGAATGTTGTAAAATCCCAATTTAAGGTCCTATCTGACTTTTCTCAAAATAAGGACGAAAAGGACACGTAAGGAGACTAGATAGAGAGTTTAAATGTTCCATAAAAAAATCCTTGCTAAATTTCATTAAAGACCTCAAAGTCTTGAGTCAATTTTCCGAGTAAAATTTGTATATAATATTTGACTGTTGCAAAATAACATTTAAAGGTCCTTTTCTGACTTTTCTCAAAAAATTCTCAATAAATGTTCCACAAAAAAATCTTCGTTAAATTTTAATAAAGACATCTGATATCGACAATGCACTTAAACAATAAGAAATATAGATACTCTGACTCTGACTTTGAAAAGAGACAGAATGTTCTACAAAAAAATCATCGCTAAGTTTTATTTAAGGCATCTGATATGGAAAATGCACTAAAATAATTAGAAATATAGATTTTTAGGAACTATTTTAAACTCTATTTTAGGTTAAACTGAAAATAACAACAGGACAACAAAAAAAAATCCAACTAGGACAGATCTGTCTTCCCGGAGTTATAATGTACTCATCTAAGGCATTAATTCCGTGAAGAAATGTTTCCGCCCCCCCAGACAATAAATTCCACTTTGTGTCATAGTCTTATGGATAGGGCAAGTAATCTTATGCAAATGCATATTTTTTCTAAACATTCTAAAATTGAATCGGAGAGGTTATTCTTAAGAATCATGAAGTTTCCTTTAAAATGGCATTCCATCGTTTTTGCATATTTTACGAAAAATATGTAGTTTTGCATATTTATGCTTATTTACAAAAAATGCATGTTTTTGTTGCATGACATGCATATTATATGCGCATATTTTCGATTTGTTAGTGCAGAAATTCCTTGCCTTATTATCCTGCTTCAATAAAAATTGTTTGCAATGGCGTATACTTACTATGAATTTAGTTGTAACATAACTCATACGTATCAGTTTCTGCCTTGTAGAATATCCTATATTAATTACTTTTAAATTGATTTAGAGGAACTTAAAAGCATGAAAACATATCTCTGTTTCGTATTGGAAAATATGGGGAAAACAAAATTTTCCAGGAAATATAATTTTGTGTGAAAAGTATCAGAAAGGGTTTGGCTATCTCGGCAATTTCCAAACCCTGACTTACAAAATATCAATTTTAAAAAATGTTTATAAGCTTCAATAATAATTTATTTGGATTATCGTATCTACCAGCCAGACGGACATAACTCAATCTTCTTTTAAGGTCCTGATATGAATTTCGTCTTAAAATGCTTAGGGTTTAAGTCATCGCCCAAAACTTTCTTATGGTACAAAATCGTCGCCAATATGTACGAACAAAGAATACAAAACAAGGAACATAATGACATGTTGACCAAACAGTTCCTCCTGGGATAACATGGGCGGAGTCATGTCAACTTTAATATCACTCAGTTGGATGTTCCCCCGAGGCATGTCAGCAAGGACCTTTGAGTATACGGGAAGAACATACGCAACTATGTGCAGGATCACTTGGATCGCATCTCATATGCAGCAGATTTGAACGAAATTCATAGAAACGCCACATGAATGTAGTTCTTGGAGATCGCATACCCCCTGTAGCTGAAACAGAGGAATGCCTACCACGAGAGATAAGAGTGGCCTTGGCAAAACTAAGATCGGAATGGAGCAACTCAAGCTCAATGCCTACTGGTCCCGCATAGACTGTGCCGTCCCAAATGTATGTGGTCAGGGTCCCCACGATACCCGTCACACTTACACCTGCAAAGCCCAACCAAATTCACTTAGCCCATTGGTCTTATGGGTTAAAACAGTGAATACAGAACCATTTTTAGGGTTGAACTTCATCGAAGAATCCCCAGATTAAAATTTATAAATTTGTATAGTATAAGCCGTTACAACAACAACAAAGCATATGAAAGAAATTCCGTATATTGCGTACGGTATTCCGATATAAAAGAAAAAGTGCTAAAAATCCTGCTTGAGCAAGAAAATCGTACGATCATTAAGTTATTAATGCAGCCAACTTGACAAAATGCATGATACAGAAGTTCTTATTTTTGGGGCTACTTCCATGTGCAATTCTCAGCATTAAGTCCCAAAATCATGTGTTGTATTGTGTAATTAGCACCAAGTGTTAACTTACCATATCCACCCTAATAACTGCAATAATATCCATACCATGCCACTATGTCACTACAGATAACTTTATATGCTGAACTTGTCAATCTTGATATCTGTGTGTGTGTATACATATGATCATCACCATCATCTATATCACCTCATATATGTTCAACTGTGTGTGTGTGCCAGTGTGTCTCACTTTTAGATTGTTTATCTTATAATTAATTAAATTACTGTCATCTTATTATAATAATCTGTAGTTGTCATCTTTTTAAGATATCGCTTTCTTCAATTTTATTTCTTTTATCTTATGTATTTTGCATTGAATTTTGTGTTTGGGTTTTCTTTGATCATTACACTTTGTTTTCCTTCTATCTGCATTTGTAATTTACTATCTGGGGGAGGTTGTCGGGGGAGTATTAAACCATATGTTCTTGTATGTTCGTTCGGTATGTATGTCTGTGTGTATGTATGGGCATCGTGTAAGCTTGTGTATTATGCAAAAAGGGATTTCATTTAAATGTTTGTTTTTTCTGTATTGTTTTATTATTCATTTCATTTCGTTACATATTCATTAATTTGTGTTCTTTACTGATTTGCTTAACTCCTTTATCTTAGCAAAAATTGCAAAGGGTCTTACTTGTCGCCCTCTCTCTCTCTCCCTCTCTCTCTATCTCTGGTGAGCTAACATCAGGAGAGCTTTCATGCCTTGACTTTCTGCTTCATGTAACTGTAATAACATTTAATGTTTATTACAATTGCTGCTGTTACTTTTGCGCTGCTGTTTTTGTATTAATTTGATATATTTTTTTAATTTTATTTAAATGTTGTTGCTGATGTTACTGCTGGTGTTATTGGTATTTATAATTTGCAAATATCTGTTCATTGTAGTTGAAGTTTTCGTATTAATGTTTTTTTGTTGTTGTTGTAATGAATTCAAGTAAGTGATTTCATTGTTATCCCTAAAGAAGTATCAGCGACCAGATGAGGGCCATGGTATGAAACATTTCTGAGTTTGAGCGGCGGCAAAGTCAAATTGAAATGAAACGATGTGGAAATGAAGAAAATGCAGTGCAATAGAAGTAATCGAACAAAATGTTATAAAGATCAATGGAATGAGGGTAAAAAAAAAACACAAATAATGTCTACAGCTAAAAATTCTGACAATAATCCACGATACTGGAGAAAGTTTAAACAGAAATCGTAGACCGGAAATTTTCAAATAACTTGTGTTAACTATTGAAAAGATAATTTATTTTGTATAACCACCTAATAGTAAGAAGTTTGAGTTGCCCTATTAAATGTATAAAGGAAATGAAAAAATCTTAATCGCAACTACTTAGGAAATATGAATATAACAGTTAACTAAGAAGAAGATATACAATTAGATATGAAATTTCTAGTATCAACACAAAAATAGCAGAAAAAAAATAAATTTTAATAAATTTGAAACAAATTTCTATCTACCCGACCATATTACAGGATACTAACATATTTATAACAGATCACTTTCGGCTGAGGTAACAATGGGTTAATCGCCAGCATTTCTGTAACTAAACACATTGCACGTGAATATATTACGACAATTGTCGGTCACTGCTAAGATTGCCTGTAATCGTTCTTTAGTAATAATAATTGTTAGCGATGGCGTATACTTACTATGAATTTCGTTGTCAGATAACTCATACGTATCAGTATCAGCCTTGTAGAATATCCAATATCAATTAATTTTCAATTGCTTTGGAGGAACATAAAAGAATGAAGACATATCTCTGCCTCGGATTGGAAAGAACAGATCACTATCAGCTGAGGTAAACAATGGGTTAGTCGCCAAAACCTCTGTAACTAAAAACTTTACACGGGAAGATGTCACGGCAATTTTCGGCGACGTTTTATATTACCCGATATCAAGTCAAACTAAGGTATGAATAGCGATATCGAAGCTGCAAAATATTGTAGCAGCCGGTGCCGATAAACTTCCGGTAGACCTCTCCAAGTGCAGCGGCGTTGTGCAGATAACGAGCATGCACCAGTTCCTTAGCACGTTTTGGATTAATGAGTACATGCCCGATGATTGTAGTCTAAGCGTATTATGTCCTGTACTAAAAAAAGATGATGCAAGTGTGTGCTAAAACTACCGCGGGATTAGATTTTTACTCATCGAATATAAGGTCCTGTCGAGGGTGCCAAAGCCAGTGTTACTCAACCTTATCATATTGCGACATATCCTGAAAAGACTTCAGTGAAACACATCGACATGTACTATCTTTTCATTGACTGTAAAGTTGGCTGCCTTGAACAACTCGTATACGGCAGAAATTACTCGAAGCCGTGCCTGGGTATTTCAGCGGAACTGATACGACTTTGCGGAATGACCAAACCATTTTATACCAGACCGTGTTTAAGACCTCTTTAACATAGTGATGTAGCTGATAAGAGTGTGGCACATTGTCTGGGGATTGGAAATTTCAAGTTAGGTTGAAGTTACTAGGTCAGTATAGTAAAACTCCCAAAGTGTTTGACGTCGCTCAATGTGTTTGGCATCGCTCTATATGAAGAAAAAAAGTTTTTGTTTTCTCTCCCCAGTTTTGTAGTTTGCCTGAAGACAATTTAAGGACATCTAGGACCCTACGACCCCCCGAAATAGTATTTATTATGCTGTATCGTCATTAGATATCCGATCAAAACGAGGCGCATATCGTTATTCATGGTTAATCAAGTCAATTCAATTTGTTTAAAGGTCTTGAGGCAACATTCTTCTTTTGATGTCCTCCTTGTAAGTTAAGACCAAAACTCCCATGGAAAGACAAGGTTACTGAGAACTTTGCATAACTTAAGGAGATCGAAACGCATATAATACTTTTCATCCTGTGGGATAAATGCCAACATATGGTTGCAAAGAAATGTCAGGTACGTATGTAAATATACAAGATACTGCAGCCTTCTCAAAATTTGAAAATCACACGAATTTCACTGAAATGATTTCTAGGGTTTTGTTTAAATGTGTTAGGAATGCTGTGTTCTTTGTAAGATAAGACCAAAACTCCCATGGAAAGACCAAATTTTGCAGCCTTCTCAAAATTTAAGAATCACACGAATTTCATTTAAATTATTTCGAGGGTTTTATTTAAATGTCATTAGGAAAGCTGTGCTCCTTGTATGTTAAGACCAAAACTCTGTTGGAAAGACCAAGTTACTTAGAACCTTTCGTAAGTTGTTACGACGATTTATAAAAGAAGCGCTGGATACCGAAGCGCATATAATACTTTTCATAATACATTTCTACGTGCGGCAGATAATCCCAACATATGATTGTAAAGAAGTGCCAGCTACGTATGTAAGCAAAT
The DNA here is from genome assembly GCA_964034835.1 of Muscina levida. Lineage (NCBI taxonomy): Eukaryota > Metazoa > Arthropoda > Insecta > Diptera > Muscidae > Muscina > Muscina levida. The sequence continues at coordinate 10,139,715 of OZ035880.1, read as the reverse complement.
CTGTTACTGCAACCTTCTCAGAATTTGGAATTCACATGAATTTCAGCCAAATCATTCCTAGGTTTTTGTTTAAATATCTTTAGGATACCTGCTTTTAATGTACTCCTTGTAAGTTACTCATAACCTTTCGCAAGTTGTTTTGACGATTTGAAGAAGAAGCGTAGTAGATAGAAGCAGAATACTTTTCTACGTGCGGCATATAATCCTAACATGCTGTTGCAAAGAAGGGCCAGCTAAGTGAGATAGTAAGAAAGTTACTGCAGCCTTCTCAAAATTTACAACTTACATGAATTCCATTAAAATTATTCAGAAGAATGTTAGTAAGAGTTACTGAAGCCTTCTCAGAATTTGGAATTCACACAAATTCCATTCTAATCATTCCCAGGTTTTTGTTTTAAATGTCTTAAGAAAGCCTGATTTTAATGTACTTCTTGTAAGTTATATATGATGGGACCAAATAACTGAGAACTTTGCATAATTTGTCGCAACGAATTGGAGAAAAAGGACAGAAGATCGAAGCGTATATAATACTTTTGCTAAGTGCGTCATATAATCGCAATATACGATAGAATAGAAGTGCCGCCTAATACAGTCAGTAAGTTACTGCAGCCTTATCAAAATTTGGGAATCACACGAATTCCATTTAAATAATTTTTAGTTTTTTAAAGTCTTTAGAAAACCTTTTTATTTTAAAAAGCCATATTAATATGATGCGACTAAACCATATTGATATCATGGGATAACAGAAAACTGAGAACCTTGCATAAATTCTTGTGACGAATTGGAGAAGAAGCAAAGAAGATCTAGATAGAAGATAGAAAGAAGATACTTTTGCTACGTGCGTCATATAATCACAATATACGATACCATAAAAGTGCCTCCTAAGACAGTTAGTAGTCATAAGTGAGTCATAAGTCCCTTTGTGAAATAAATCCTTGTGAAATCCTTGGTTTGGTGTAATTCAGTAATATTTCCAGCATTACAATTTGTCATATGCAAATCCTTTCTAATGTGTCTTACTAATATTGTGCTTAGGAAAACATTGGCTTTTTTATATGAAACCAGTAGAGCTACCAAAGATCCAAACAAATTGAGTAAGAGTATATGAATAAAAGGTAACCATAGGACCAAAGAGGAAACTTTTTGGTCTCCCTACATCGTATGATTAGTCTCGAAATTAATTTACAACCTTTCATTTGAATACCCGCACATAGGGGGTCATCATAGAACCCAAGGGGTCCCTTTTTTAACACCCTCCTCCCAGGGCCCCATGGATACAGGCATTTCAGGGGTACCGATCAACTCAGTTGGCTTGCCTCTAGACATTACAATTAACCAGTTTGCTGCTAAGTTTTTGGACTACAACAGTGACATCCTTTCACCATAATACTAAATTTTGTTAAGGGCGTTTATGAAATCACTTATAAATATTTAATGTAAATTTTTAATTTTGAATAAATCTAATCTTATCTAACAAAATTTCAAATACCTTAAAGGGCTTTGCACATAGGATGGGTCTAGGTTTTCAGCCGTTGCTTGCGAAACTGTTATGACGGTGTTCATATTAAAATTTGTTTTCACTTGTAAGCAGATCTCGCAATAATTGGTCTATTTCGTGCTTGTTGTCAGAAAATAAAAAACGATGCGAAATTGTCACGAAAAACGCCTCAAACTTCGATCTTCTTTGGCTTGCTTTTCGCTCAACCGCTAAGCGTTTTGTTCGCTTGCTTGGCTCATGGGTTTACAAGTGACCCTTTGTAAAAACTTGGCAAACGGTCTTCTGAGAATGTATGTATATTGCGCGTGGGGATAGGCAAACATACGCATATGCGTCCTCTTCTCTTCTCCCTTCCTCTTTAAGGCTTTGTCTGTGACGAAATATCAAACGCAACAATAAAAATAAAGACCAATTTTGCGGAAACTTAGTTTGCTTTGCTCACTTACTCTCACTCTCAGTAGCTGAGCGACGGACGGTTATATTCGTAACGAGAGGTCAGTAAAAGACCGTTTCATGTGTTGCTCTCAACCCAAAACCCGAGAGAACACGAATGGAACAAAAAAGAGGGTTGATGTTCAGACACTGAGCGATTCCGTATCATTTTTTTCTGTCTATTAAATCAGTAGACCGCGTAGTAAAATTTGATTGAGCAGTTCTCCTGATAATAACTTCATTTTCCTAATGATAATACCTTGTTTTTGCTAGAAAACAACATATCGACAACTATACGGCGAAGTTGCTATCGACAACATCGAAAGGGCCCGCAATAAAGGAAAAATGTAGATTACTGGAGCGAGGAGTAGGTCCTGGGATCTCCCGCATGGTAGTCGCATGTTCTAACTATCATGCCACGGCCGGTCCCCCTATCACACTATCATGCCGCAGGCGCGACTTATTTACTGATCATTGCAAACATTTGTATAACACGATCTGCACCTTGTACGTATACGTTATGGTATAACTCATCCCCTATATGTTTGTCATACGCCACTGTAGATGTATTGTAAAACGATATCAATTAGAGTAATGAAGAGAATACATTAAAAATCCTGTTATATAACTAAAAATGTTATGTTATATAAAATTGAATGTCGTATAGCAACAAAGGAGCAACCTACACAGCTATCTGCTATCGCTAAGACACTTCAAACTTCCTAGACTTTCAGACGGATATGAATTAGAACTTTTTGTTTTTTATATTAAACTAATATATGTAAAATTTCTGTAATATGGTCGGAAAGACTAAAAATAGTTTGTAAACACAATATTTGGGAAATTTATCAAATACTTCAAAACTTTCCCCTCACACAAAAACACAATGAATAAACCAATTAAAGCCATTCACAATGAACCCGATCAATAAATATGTAGTTAATGATATCCTAAGTTACAAGGATTTTTAGTTTTTTTCTTCGATTTTTATCTAGATAAGCAATAGGCAACAGTTTTCGGAATAACCACCAATCAATCAATCAATCAATCAATCTCTATACTCTATATAAATCTAAACAATTTGAAATATTTACAGGATAATACATTTACAAACGAAAACACAAAATAAAACTTACTTATATATATGTATATATAACCGTATCTAGTATATATATATAGGGCAGGTATATACAAAAGTACTACATATATGTATTTCTACATACACATATAGGACGACGCACATAAACAAAACCTAACGGACAGTATAAAAAAATGAAATGAAATCAATGCTGCATAGATGTACTATATAAATGACCCACACACATACAGTACATACACCTAACAGTATATGTAACGTATATATGAAGAGTATAGCAGTAGTAGTAGTGTTAGTTGTTGTAGTATGTACTTAAAGTCAATTAGTTTTGTGTTTGGTTTATCTCGTGTTTTTTTTTTGTTGTTCTTCTTTTTGCTACTTCATTTTGTTTGTGTTTGTATAAAATAACCTCTTTACATAGAATTGTATGTATGTATATATACGCATAGATATATATGTATATAATTTGTAGTATTATGTATATATATAGAGAGAGTATTGGTATTATCAGTGTTTGAGTTACAGTTTTTGTTGTGTTTTTTTTTTTTTTGTTGGTTTGTTATCTTTATATTTTTATATTTACTCGTTTTTTGTTGTTTTTTTCTGTTATTCTGTGTTCAAGCCATATAAAAAAATATTCGAATATACAACAAAACATAAGGTTTGTTTGTTTTAATTAATATTAACGAGTATGAGTACCATAATTTTACCGTTTTTGTTTATGTGTTTCTTTATCTTCTGTCGTTTAGATCCTTTACTTATTTTTGTTTCCATAGACTATATATAGCTAAAGTTATAGTTTGTTTTTCGATTCTTTAGATTCTTTACTGTGATTTTTAGTTTTTTTTTCAGTTTTTGTCGTTCTTCTATTCCTTCAATAGTATGAGCTAAGATTGAGTAGGTTTTTGTTTGTTTTTCTTTCATAATACTAGAGTCATATCTTTTGTTTTGTATTTTTTCGTATTTAGTATAAAAACAGAGCAGGGTGAATGCGAGTGGGAGGAATTTCAATGCGATGACGTCATCGCACCGTCATGGCTATGAGTGGCACTCACCTTATGTCAGATTCACTGAAGAATGTTGATTGTAGGCATAAACACTTGTTATTGCTGGCCATTGTGTTGCTGCAATAGCCGCACGTGAGACTACAAGTGTTGTCGCAGCCATAGGAACAACAACAGCAGCAGCACCAGGAGGAGGAGGAGCAGGAGCTTTGACAACAATTGCAACACCAATGGCCCTTATAGTGACAGCAGTCACTCAAACACATTGTTGTTGCTGATGTTGTTGCTGCTGCTGGCCGCAATGAAGTGCTGGTGGCGTAGGAGAGCAGTGCTGGCAACACTCTAAATAAATTGGAATTTTTGGTATAGTCCAAGCCATAGATGCCCAGCCAATAGCTTGTCAATGTAGCCGTAGATAGAGCAGATGATGATTGGCATTTAATAGTTGAGCTTGCAGCCGTTGTTGATGCGGATGATGCATATACTAATGTCGATGTTGATGGTTGGGATGCGGTGACATGATTCTCTCTCACTTGCATACAGTAACAGCATTCGCGGTTTATGTTATCTGCTAAATTACTTGTCGTCGTCGTCTTCGTCATCGTCGTCGTTATACTCTGTGTCATTGTTGTTTGTTGTTGTTGTCGTTGCTTCTTGTGGTGGCGCAGCGTGTAGGCCAGTGTCAGCGCTACAAGTCCTAGCAGTCGCAGCAGTATCCCTATCACATGATCGCAGGTGGTGCACCAGCGTTGATAGCCACCGGTAGCTTTATGTAATGCCTGACATACGCTAAGGTAAACAAGTACATTGACAGGTACACTAAGATATAATGATTTGGAGACATTAGATGATGTGCTTGTACCGCGCGCTGCATTGCTGCTGGGAATTCCCCTGGAAACAGAATGAGAAACACCTGTTTAATTGACATCTTAAGACTGTTCTATAACACAAGCATGATGATAGATTAAAAATGTTAATGTTAAATATTGTTAAGAAATAGAACTGCAAGTAAAATGTTAACTTTAGAAATGACACAGAAAACCACCGAGACAGCCATACTTAATTTTTTCCGATCCGTTTTAAATCCGGTTTTAAATATTAGGTCAGAAATTAAAAATAATGTTATTTCCAAAGAGTTTTCCAAGCCTTTTCATATATAGTATCAAAAATGCTTGCTCAAAAATTGAATATCTCTTGATTTTGACCTAATCTTTAAAAACGGCCCAAAATTAAGTTGGGGTGTCTCGGTGATTTGTGATAAATTGCAATAGTTTTGAATGGTCAAACTGATGACAGTTTCAACTAAACCGGGTACATACAGAAGGTACCCGAGCGAGGGTGGGCTAGGCTTAACAAAGTTCTGTAATGCTGTATCTAATTAAAGCATTACTACTTACATAGTTTGGGTCAGGATTGCTTTGGGTGTAGTGATATTGATAATTTTTAATTTTTAATTTTTAATTTTTAATTTTTAATTTTTAATTTTTAATTTTTAATTTTTAATTTTTAATTTTTAATTTTTAATTTTTAATTTTTAATTTTTAATTTTTAATTTTTAATTTTTAATTTTTAATTTTTAATTTTTAATTTTTAATTTTTAATTTTTAATTTTTAATTTTTAATTTTTAATTTTTAATTTTTAATTTTTAATTTTTAATTTTTAATTTTTAATTTTTAATTTTTAATTTTTAATTTTTAATTTTTAATTTTTAATTTTTAATTTTTAATTTTTCATTTTTCATTTTTAATTTTTAATTTTTTATTTTTAATTTTTAATTTTAAATTTTTAATTTGTAATTTTTCATTTTTAATTTTTAATCTTTAATTTTTAATTTTTAATTTTAAAATTTTAATTTTTAATAAATATTTTAAAAATTAAAAATTTTTAAAATTAAGATTGAAAATAAAATTAATTTTCAAATTTTAATTTTTTTCGAAATTTAAAATAAATAAATTTTAATTAAAAATAAATAAATTTAAAATTTTATATTATTGAATTTAAATTAAAATAATTTTAAAATAAATTTTAAATTCAAATTTAAAATGTATTTATTTTATTAAAATCCAAAATGTTAAAATAATTTTAAATTTAAAATTTATTTACATTATATAAAAAAAATATTTATTTTAAACTAGCTGGCCCGGCAGACTTAGTCCTGCCTCCAAATTTTTGTAAAATATGTTGAGTGTAGTTGAAATCTAATAACGATTGGATTATTTCTTTGACCTCTAAAATATTTCAATTTAAAGGGCGAGGTTTTTCCGGATAAATTCTGTTCTTCATATATATTAAAGATTATTATATATTTTTTTTATCCTAAGGAGTACAAATTACCAAAAATGCCTTAATTAGGCAACCCCATAAACCGTATGGTCTGAGTGATATCGTTACAGTTATTCCTATTTTCGTTATTGTCCCCTAAAATTTCGAAATGGGAAAAACCACTTTGTCAAGCTATCTAATTCTGTAGGAAGTGCGCCATTATAAAAGTTTGTCATTCTTCTCTAAGCCTTTTTGCAGTCTGGGTGACCATCTACAGCCAATCCTTAACTTTCACTGAAATTTTGGGACAAATGGGGTCAACCGTTTTCACAATTAGTGGTGATATCAAAATGTACATCTTTTTTATATATATAGACTTCTGAATAACTATGATGTTAAAAAAAGTGACTAAATGGCATTCCAAAAATTAAGTGTATCATAAGCTAAACACCGGCAACTGGTTCCAAACATACATTTAAAATTTTCTCATGCCAAAAAAATCATATATTTTTAGTTTAAGTAAAATCGGACAATGGATATAAATTTTCGAAATAATTCAACCCCAGCAAAATCAACTGTAGGTCCATATATACAAAAAAAATTCTCATAATAAAACAAATATACATTCAAAATTTCAGTCAAATTGTTTAATTCGTTATAATTTTCATTATAATTCCACCCTAGCGACACCTACCGGGTCAATTTATACAAACAATTTTTTCTCAAGGTTCCACAAACATAAATATTAAATTTCAGTTAAATTAGTACATGCATTCAAATTTTCGATATAAATCCACCCTAGCGCCATCTACCGGGTCCATTTGTACATACAATTTTTCTGATGATCAAACAAACATAGATTCTGAATTTCAGTTAAATTGGCCCTTTCGTTAAAATTTTGATTGTAAACCGACCCCAGCGCCACCTACCGGGTCCATTTGTACATAAAATGTTTTCTCATGATCAAACGAATATCCATTCTAAATTTCAGTTGAATTGGTAAATGCATTCAAATTTTCGATATAAATCCACCCTAGCGCCACCTAGATTTGATTTTTTTCAACACAAACAATCTACGGAAAATTTCGAATCGTTCTCAAGTGATGGTATGACATACGTGGACCATTTCATTTTTATATATATAGATTTTAAATAAAAAAATTTAACATATTAATTTCTTTTTTTTAAATTTGTTTTAAAATTTAAAAATTATATTTTAACCTTTAAAAAAAATACTTAAAATTTAAAAAAATTTTTTTTAATTTTAATAATTTTTTTTTAATTTAATTTTTTTAAAGTTAAATTTTTTAATTTTTTTTAAAAAGTTAAAATTTCAAATTTGAAAAGTATATAAAAAATTAAAGTTATTATAAAAATTTAAAAAATTTAAAAAAAAAATTCAAAATTGGATATTTTAAATGCTAAATTAAAAATTCTAATATTTTTTTTTCAATTTAAATTTAAAAAAATTTTAATTTTTTTTTAAATATACATGCAAATTAGACTTGCAACAAAAACAGTCAAATTTGGAAAGAGATTAGGAAATAACTTCTTGTATAGTTGGAATAGACACTAATTGAAAAGTCTTCCCTTATTAGACCTTTAATCACCTCAATGGCAGCTATGGCGTTTTAAAAAAGTATCTCATGTTGTTATGCTGGCCTAAGGCAATTATATTCTTACTTAGGGTATAAAGATTAGCAACGCTTTACCTCCTCAATTCTTATATTCAAACCCGTTCTTAGCTGATATTTTCTTTAAAATTTATAAATTCTTGCCAGCACCCTTAACAGCTGAGGAACACGTCGTCCTACATACCCCATATATCCCACAATTTCACCTTGGTTTCAAAACACATGAACCCGAACAGCTTGAACAAAAGTCTTATTTAACATTCAAATCTGTTGACGTAATGGAAGACTTCCATTCACATAAATCCCTTATGCATAAAACAGAAATCCTCAATAAATCCAGCCACTTTTCGCACAACATTCAATACAAAGCCTTTTGGTTATTTTACCCGGGTATCCTGAATATTCCTCTTAAGTGTTGTACAACAAATAAACAACAAAAGAAACTCACTCGCACACCCATACACAAAAATACAAACGCCAATCGCATTCCCACTTTGGCCTTTTCTTTGAAATACCTGACAATATTTGCATAATGTTAAGCATTTATTATTGGCTTCTGCTGTGGAGGAGGCCCAACGGTTTGGGGCATCTATGCCATTGTGGCTGATGACAATAAGAACAACGATGGAGGCAAATTATAATACCCCATGATTTGCTCTATACAATAATTCTCCATAATCTGAAGGTAATAGGATTATAGCTGATGATGGCTTAGCCGAGTCACTCATACAGTTGTGATTTCTTTTTTTCTTCTTGCACCAGATTTAGCACCACAATCGACCGGCCGCACATAAATGAAAAGCCAATAAGACTTTAGCCAGCCGAATGGAGCGACCAGCCAACCAGCCAAGTATGACAATAAAGGCAAGGCAACAAATTCCGGTCATGAACTTATACTACATAGCACAAAAGGCTTTGAATAACGAGAGAGTGCAAGAGAAAAAATAAACGAAATGTAATCCTCAAATAATTATGGTATTTGAAGTAATAGCCGTCATTCAGCCATTACAGTTTGTAGCACTGAGCGGGTGTTTTTTCTACTATTTGTCTGTTTCTATTTTCTCGCAATCACTAAATTTGATTGCATTACACATTTAGGCGAATACATTTTGATTTTATTGGCTGAACCCTAGATAAGAGCACAAAGTGAGTTGGTCATTTCATACTTACCATTGAGCACGTGAACCGTAACACTTTTCTGCTTAGCATTCGATGGATTACATTGATAATGGCCAGAATCCGATGGCCGTGCAGATTTGATCAGCAAAAAGGAGGTCGTTGTTTCGCCTTTATTGGTAACAACCGAGACACCACCGCGCGGTGAATCATAGTTGATAATCTAAAAGCAAAAGGAGAAAAAAAAGGAAGAAAGACAGAAAATGGCAGAATTATAAAATGAAAGTATGAACGAGATAATCGAACAAAAATACAAACAAATGAAAACAAACAACAGCAGCAGCATCGCCATCATCAACACCAACAACACCAACCTCATGGATGGCAACATTATCACAGCTATATTTAAAGGACAACATGAAAGACATTTGGCACATAGCACATAGCACAAAAATACACACACACACAAACACATACGCAATACGTGAGGATTTCTTTTTATGTTTTTATCGGTTTTTGTTTTTTTTTGTGTTGATAGTGATAAAATGAAAATTTTATACTTAATGGAAATGTTGGCTTTTAAGCGTGTAAATAAACACACAAATGGATGGAAACACATAGAGAAAATTCCCAAACCCATTGGCATTGTCCATTGAATAGGTAACACGATGGGAGGAAATGAACGTAATATTAGAATTGTGTTCCAAAATCAGGCAACATTTTTAGGTTCTAAGGGCAAACAAAATATAGTTGCTATATTCTGAAGCTTGAAGTATTTTTTATGCTAGATACACGAGGCAACCGTTGCAGCAACACAGACATGTTAACACAACCGTTGCGTTGTGTAGCTTTGTTGTCCATTGAAATATCCAACATTTATGGTTTGTTGCTGTGACACGTGGCTTCGAACGGTTGCCTTGGTGTATATCACAATGCAACATTTTTCAGCTCATTGATTTGGGACTCAATTGTGAAAACTGCACGTGATTGTAGCACCAAAATGCAGAAGTTTGTCAAGTTACATGCCATAATAATTTATCATCGTTTTGAATTTTGAAAGTATCTTATAGGGTAATTTGTCACGTTTTAGGCTCTCTCTCTCGTGAACCACTAGTCCAATTTAGCTGAAACAAATTTTAAAAAATAAGAATTACAATTCCTTTAATCTGTTCTCATAACGATTCCCTGCATAAGCAATAGTTTCACTTTTACATTCATCAAACGATTTTGAACTGAGTTTATTTTGTAGCAGTGGCGTATGATTTACGTGGAATATTACTTATGATAATCATACGCCACCATATACTATTTATGTTATGTCAAACAAAAGAGCCTAAAACGTGACAAATTCCCCTATACGATACTTACTAACTTCAAATCGATATAAAATTATTATGGCATGTAACTTGAATAAACGAATGATGCTGAACTTCTTCTTTTTGGGGCTACTTTCACGTGCAGTTCTCAGAATTGAGTCCCAAATTGTGTTGTACTGGCATTACAATTACAAATAAGTCGCAATGACATGAATTTGTGTACACTTCAACAGGCTGTTATTCCATTTATGGTAGGTATGACGGTTATATGTAGGTTATATGGGGGAAAACAAATTACAGAATTTTGTCAGTGCCACACCCCAACAATGATAAATTTTTGCAGAATTAAGGATACCTAAAGTCTGAGCATAACTCAAGAACAACTAGTCCAATTTTGAAGAAACATAAATCCGAAATTAGGAATTAAAATCTGTTCTTATATGATTTCTCTGAATATTCAACAGTTTTGCAGTTATAAATAAATTTATGAAAAAAAATTGCTTAAAAAAATCTATTTAAAGAATTATAAAAATCCAAAACGGGAAAAAAATTTGAAGTCTTACTACTTTTACGTAATGTCATATAACCATATAACCAAATTAGACATAGATCATGGAAATCGATTGTCGCGTTTCGCTTTTATTCACAATTTATTGTATGAATCTCATTTTGTAATATAAGTTTTTTCCATTCAGGATATATGGGAGGTGGGCGTGTCCTTTGAGATAATTTGTTATAATTCAACACAGCTATCAGTAATATGTCAGAGATAAATTCAGACAAATTTGATTCAATACCAGCAACAATTTTGGAAAATATAAGTTTTTTTCCATTAAGGATATATGGGAGGTGGGTGTGTCCTTAGAAATAATTTGACATCAGTAATATATCAGACATGAATTGAGGCAAATTTGATTCAAACCAACAGCAATTTTGGAAGATAGGAGTTTTGTCCATTTCAGTATATATGGGAGGTGGGCGTGTCCTTAGAAATAATTTGACATTATTCAACACAGTCGTCAGTAATATTATATATAAGAGACAAATCGAACTAAATTTGGTTCAACACCAACAACAATTTTGAAAAATTTTAGTTTTTTCCATTTCAGGATATATGGGAGGTGGGCATGTCCTTGGGCCGATTTTTACAAAACTTTGTTTTTTCTTTCCTATTTATAAAAGATATGTGTACAAATTTTCCTTCTTTTAGGATAACTCATTTTATTTATGGCCTTTGTTTGTATAAAAACACGACACAAAGTCATAGTCCTCCACACTGAGGTTATGAGGGGTAAGATCGGATAAAAACTACTCCCACCTCCCATATAAAATCTTCCTTTTTAGGGGTGTCCGTCTGTCTGTCCCTTAGTTTAGTAGCTATCGAGCTGAAATTCGGTATGTACGCTTCTATGCTTTAAGCGGGGGTTAAATTCTAAGATCGTTAAGATCGGTCAAAAGCTACTTCCACCTTCTATAAAAACTGCCCCTTTTTTTGGGGGGTTTAGTCCTGCGATTACGTCCGTTGTTTTAAAGTTATTGATTTGAAATTCAGTATGCAAACTTTTATCTTCTAAGTAAATGTTAGGTTCTTAGATGAGCAAGATAGGACAAAAACTACTCCCACCTCCCATACAAGCTTTCCTTTATTTGGGGTGTCCGCCTGTCTGTCCCGCAATTGCAACCGTAGTTGTTTAAGAGCTATCGAATTGGAATTGAGTTTGGAAGTGTGTATCCCCTAAGCCTACGTTAAGAGATGAGTAAGAACGGCCAAAAACTTGTCCCTCCTTCCATACAAACTGCCCCTTTTTAGGGGTGCCCGCCTGTCTGTCCTGCGATTACAGTTGTATTTAAAGAGTTATCGAGCAGAAATTTGGTATGCATGCTTCTATCATCTAAGTGGAGGTTAAGTTCTAAGATCGTTAAGATCGGTAGATAACTACTCCCACCTCCAATAAAAACTCCAACTTTTTGGGGATGTCCGTCTGTCTGTCCGAAGATTACTGCCGTAGTTTACAATCTATCGAGCAAAAAGTCGGTATGCAAGCTTTTGACGTCTAAGAAAAGGTTAAGTTCTAAGATGAGCAAGATCGGGCAAAAAATACTCCATACAAACTGCACCTAAGCGGGTCCTTCAGAGCTAAGATGGTACTTCATTGCAATCGTATATTGTGATTATATGCCACACGTAGAAAAGTATTATATGCGGATAGATCTTCTGCGCTTTTTCTCTAGTTCGTCACACCAAGTTCTCTAAGGTTCTCAGTAACCTGGTCTTTCCACCGGAGTTTTGGTCACCCTCTTTTGCGCATTCCATGAAGTTTATTGTCGAAGACTTTTAAGGCGGTAGCATGACCCTACGTTGGCTAGGTCGCTGCCCCTTAAAGTGTCTGACCATATTAATGACAGTGTACAGCCACGGACATAATTCGCTTAGGTTATAATCATCTAATCAGCTGGTGCATGCTCGTAATCCACTCATGGCTACGGGACTTAAAGAGCTCTTCCGGAATTTTGTTGGCACCGACAGCTTTATTAATTTCCATTGGTCTTCTTACCTCGGTATGGCTTGGTGGTGGACAGCCTAAGTCGACAATTGCCATGACACCTTCACGCGCGCTGCCTTCTGGAACCAGTGCTGGAAGTGTTCTTTTCCTATACATAGCACTCTCTCTCTCCTTGTCCTTACAGGAGGGAAGCCCGAAGGCCTCACCTTTGTATCGCTCTTTATCCGCGTTCTTCCGTTTTTTTCGCTTAAATAGCTGTCTCGCCTGTTTTACTATCTCCTTGTGCCGTTCCCTAACTGCCCGGGTTATAATTGGCTGTAGCGTTGCCTTATGAGCAGCATCCTCTTCCTCAGACGCTATGCGATATTTTTCGTCGTACCACGATTCTTCTGAGTGCCATTTTTCATATTCTAGCATGGTTGTTGCAGCGGTTGCCATGGAATGCGCAAGATGCTGCTACGGTGTATCGAGAACGTCAGAAGTAAGGGGTTTGTGTCGTAGATGTTGGGAGAACTGGTTGGAGTAGGCAGTGGCTATCTCTGGGGTTTGCAGCTTTGCGATGTCCAGCTTTCTTTGTGTTTGTTTATGTGCGTTTTGCGCTATGCTCAATCTTGTACGGATCACACGCACGTCCATGATACTAGATGCATGCCTTCCATCAATTACCACACGATCAATTTGATTTTTTGTATTTTGATCGGGGAATAGTCAAGTTGCTTTGTGAATATCTTTATGCCGAATCTGGTTTAACTCACTAACATGTTTCTTGCCATTTCAAAGCTAACTAGACTAAACCCGCTGTCGGACGAGTCGGTATGCTGTAGACTGAATTTGCATGTCGATGTACCAACCGGCCGTGGCATGATGGTTAGAACATGCGACTACCATCCGGTAGATCCCAGGTGCGACTCCTGGCTCCTGTCATCTACAATGTTCTTTCATTGGCGGCCCCCTCGATTTTGTCTTTAGCAACTTCGCAGTAAAAGTGTCGAGTCAATCGGCATGTCTAGTAAAATCTTCCCAAAAAGTGACGTTCGCATTCGTCGCTAAACAAGTAGGTGGCTTTAGTTGTGAATCTATAATAGAAACGCAAGAAGCTATCCCATGCCTCATTTATGGGGTGTAAAGGGAAATTAAGTTCTTTTTTTGATGTACCAACAATTGCATAAAAATCTCAAAAGATTTGTCGTGGCCAGGGCAGCGGTCGTATGTTTCTTCTAGGCGCTCGTAAAATGCATCTTTAATCTCATCGTCTTTATCTTTCGTCGGGGCATATGAGCACAAATAAGCGTGTTGTAGAAATATTTCACCTTGATGCGGATTGCGGCTATCCTATAATTAACAGGAGTCTCTGGCCAATAACAAATTCACATCCGAATTCGTGATTTTCCACATGGCAGCTGTAATAGATGCCGTAATTTGTACGTCGCGATCTTCCTTGACTTTTCTATCTCATTTTCTGGATGGCGGTGTTTCAGCCTGTTATTTTTTGAGAACATCTGCCAGTCGGATAGTGGCACCTTCTCTGTAGAGAGTCCGAACGATACATATCCTTTAATCATGGCCCTTATTACGTTTTCGGGGGTGGTCAACCATTTCTTTTTCGTGTTCTCATAGCCAGTACAGGACCTGAAGGCTCAACGATCAGGGTTCGACGCTCACTATCTGCCGCTTTTTATGTTAAAAAAAAATCACCAACAACGTTGACAAGTCGGCTTGAGATGTAAGATTCTTTTACATCCCCAAGTAAATTTGCGATGGCAATCTCAAATTTGCGGTAAGCCTACATGGATTCCAAATTATGAAAATATTTCCAAGGACATTAATATATTTAATTTATATTTATAAGGGCGTTAACGACATATTAAATATTTTACCAGAAATTTAGGGAACGTTCTCAATTTGTTTATGCCTGACTTTTAAATTATAGAAAACTTTCTAAGGATCAATGTCCTTAGACCTTTAAAGGTCAAGGTTCTTTTACTTAAAGAAAAGAAGGCCACCATATAAAAATTGAAGAATCGCCCAAGTGACAAGGAAAATCGTATCCTAGAGATCAAAATAAGAAATAATTTGAAGGTCAAAAGTCGGGACATCAGAATTCGTTTTAGAGGAATGGTTTCTCGGGCAAAGTTTGTTATTTTGATCCCTAGAATACAATTTTCCTTGTAACTTGAGCGATTTTGTTGCCTGCCTATAAATCGAACCGCTCTATAGTTCAGTGTCACTTTCTGCCACTGTGTATTGTTGTTAGGAGGAAAAACAACACCAGACATAAAAACACCGCACACGCTTATAGGCAAAAACAACAAAATAAAGCAAACAAACTAACAAAATAAGAAGATACACAGAACAGAGCTCACACAAAGACTAGATGGAGAAAATAGAAAAAGGAAACCCATAAAATAAAATTAAATTGATGAAAAGAATACCGGAACTATTACAATACTCGTGAACTCGGGCCATACAAATACTACAGTGACGAAGGCATGTATAGAGTATATGTATGGAAAAAGTCACAACGGAAATAAAACCAAAGGCATTTGCAACACTAACACTTAGGCATATTAAAACACTGTCTACAAAAATACACTCAAACATTCACACACACACACACACAAACACATATATAAACATAAATCCCTGGAACCCCCCAAAGAAGTCATTGAAATTCAAACGAGAAAAACTGATTTAAAAATGGAACGCAAAAAAAAACAACACCAAAAACAACAACATTTCAAGGATTTACAGGCAACGAGATAAAAAAGGATTAGATTGTATTTTATGTAAAACAGCTAAGCACACACACACACCATCGCATACACACATAATCGCTTTCTGTGCCACATACACCCAAACACTCTAACAGACAACCCCCCAAAAAATAAAACCAAACTGACAGGACTTTGTACACACACACCACACACATATATATGTACACATTAATATAACACAAACCTACATTGACGGTCATATTTAAGTCACTATTTAATGTTTGTTAATGTGGCATTGAGTAACTTACGGCATTATTATGATTCCAGAATATATAGGCGGGCGGTTCGGGTGAATTAAGTATGACGCAGGTTAGATTTATAGTTGAACCACTTTCTATGTATAGGTCGGGTGCTCCTATGATTTCCGTGGAAGGTTCTAAAAATAGAAAGAAAATACGTATGTATATGTATATTAATACAAAAAAAAGTCTTATTAATGCAAATGTTAAAATTTTAAGGCGATTAAAAGTTTATAAAACTGAAAATTGTTGTTGTTTCGAAAAGATTAAATTGCTGGTCGATTGACGTAAAAGGTTTTATAAATAAAATGATAATATGTTAAAGAGATAATGCTATAAGTGAATTATAATAAAACATTATGTTATTTTAAAAGCTTAAACTTCAGGTAATTAAAACTTGTCTCTAGGTTTGCTACATAACCAGTTAGCCAACCTACTATACTGGTAGTTATGCTTATGTTTAAGCTTTATAGCATTGTTTTCATTTTCATCTCAAGTGTTGGTAATTACTTAATCCGATAACTTTAATTGATTCCGAGTACAATAACGAGATATGCAAATGACCACTTAATATAAACTAACTTTGGGTATTTTCATAATTAATTCGGACCTATTATACTTTACCTCGTATAAGGGTGAGAGCGGGGCGTTAACTTTGCACGTGTTACTTTCTTAGCATTATCAACGTTTTGGCGTTATAATACAATCAAATGTGACCCAAACACAATTTAATACTAATTTGATTTGAAATTGTCTGCAGCGTCTGCCTGTGTATTAACCCTTTGCGTGAAAAGATATGCGTTAAAAATTAATTTCGACTAAGTTATAATAGAATTTTCCTAAAAAGGTTTCAAAAGACAATTGGGACGAGCATATAACCGAATATTGTGTAACCGGTTAATAAAATTAAAAATTTATTATGACTGTGACCGTATGATGTGAAAAAATTTGGGAAGATAATACCGAAAATGTTCCCTTAAAACGATAGGACGAATAACGAAAGCCAAATTCGAATAAAAGTAGTTGAAAACTTTTTGTTCGGTGGGCGGAGAGGGCGTGGTAAAAGTGTTTTTTTTATGAGATATGGGAGAGCTTCTTGCACTATTGTGAACTAACACACTTTATATTTCAAGACTCGCACAACGGCACCTACAGTTTATAGACAACAAAAGCTATTCGAGAAACTATTACCAGACTTTCTAAGAATTTAAAAAATAAAAAAGTAACTAACCCACTCTTTCTAATAGCCAAATTCAGAGATGTTAAAAGAAGAATTATTAAAATCTGTGTATTATTTTTGGAATTTATCCATGACAAACTTATTCCTACAGCCATTTTTATAAATATAAACACGTAGATCAATATAATCGATTAACAAAAAAAATTTCAAAATAAATCATTCATAAAAATCTCCTTGATCATAACCATTACATGATTTTTTATACTAATGATTTTAAAAAAACCTAACACCGAAACTTAGGCACTTAACCCTATGGAAAATAAAATAATAAGTACTCCACTTTTTTTATTGACCAAATTTAGATGTTTTAAAAAAAGGTTTATTAAAATATGTTTATTATTTTTGGAGTTCATCCGTGACAAACTTACACCTACAACCATTTCTTTATAAATAAGAACAGGTAGATTAATATAAAACGATTAAAAAACCAAAAAATAAAAATTAAATTATACAAAAAAATCTCTTTAATCATACATGAAGAACCTAACACAAATTCCAGAAACAAACTCATGTTCACAAAGTCCTTTAAAAAGAGAGAATGAAAGAATGATTAGAAAATATTTGAAATATTGATTTTAGGTTTTTGAGCACTCCATGTAGAAGTTTCTGAGCAACATTTTTGTAAAACATTTGAATGTTGTAAAGTCACATTTTAAGGACCTTTTCAGACTTTACTCAAAATAAAGTTCAAAAAGGACACTTGAGGAATCGAGATAGAGAAGATAGCGATGACAGGTATATAATATAATCGACTAATTAAGAAAATGTCTAAATGAATCATTCGAAAAATCTTATGACACAGACTCATGTTCACAAAGTCCTTTGAGGAGAGACAAAATGATTATTGATTTTTGGTTATAGAGCACACCAAGTAGAATTTTCTGATCAACATATTTGTAGAACATTTGAATGTTGTAAAGTCCACTTTTAACATCCTTTTCTGACTTTTCTCAAAATAAGGACCGATAAGGACACTTGAGGAATCGAGATAGGGATGGTAGGGATGACAGGTAGATTAATAAAATCAATAACCAAAAAAAAACAAAGTAAATCATCCATAAAAATCTCTTTGATCAGTCATAAAAAAAAAACCAACTCAAACTCAAGACACCGACTCATTTTCACAAAGTCATTCGAAGAGAGTCAAGATGATTAGTAATGTTTGGAAATATGGATTTTTGGTTTTAGAGCACCCTAAGTAGAATTTTCTGAGCAATATTTTTGTAGAACATTAGAATGTTCTTAAGTCCTCTTTTAAAGTCCTTTTCTGACGACTTTTTTCGAAATAAGGACCTTGTATTCAACTCTCTACGTTACTCACTAAGAATACATGCCGATCATGGGAAACTTAGAGAGGGTTTTTTTTTGCACACGAAGAGCCATTAAATGATATTTTATACAAATTTGTTTGAAGGAACCTTTTTTTCATGTTATCTGCAATAATTTTCTGAAATTATGGAAAAATATTCCACAACATTGAAAAAGTCCTTGCAGGAATATAAGAATCCTTGCAGTTTTTTTTTCTGACAATTTAGAATAAGTTTACACATTTTTTTTTTGTAAGAATGATAAACCTTTTGACAACCCGAAATTGTTGAAAATTTCACAAAGGCATTAAAAGGCACCAAGGTCCTTGAAATAGCAAAAAGTCCACATTACCAAAAATATTAGAGATTTTAAATTTTTTGTAAAATTTTTCGATTTTGTTTCAGTTTAAATAGAGATAACATTTTGAAATAATGGAAAAATTTTCAAGTATATTGAGGAAGTCTTTGCAGGTATAAAAGAATCCTTGCAATTTTTTTCTGAAA
This sequence comes from Muscina levida, assembly GCA_964034835.1. NCBI lineage: Eukaryota > Metazoa > Arthropoda > Insecta > Diptera > Muscidae > Muscina > Muscina levida. Next base: position 10,120,788 of record OZ035880.1, on the reverse strand, counting down.
CATTGGATAATCTTCATACTTTTTTGTAAGAAATTATGGAAATTATGAAATTATGGAAAAACTCACTCAGGCACCAAGGTCCTTAAAATATCAATAAATCCAGTTTGCCAAAAATATTTGAGGTTTTAAATTTTTTGTAAGATTTTTCTATTTTGTTTTAGTTTTAATCGAGATAACATTCTGAAATTATGGAATCATTTTTAAGGACATTATAAAAGTCCTTGCAGTAATATAAGAATCCTTGCAAATTTTTTCTGAAACATTGGCAAAAGTTGATACTTTTTTTGTAAGAACGATAAATGCCATCAAAAACTGAAATTATGGAATAATTCACAAAGACATTAAAAGGCACCAAGGTCCTTGAAATAGCAAAAAGTCCAGTTTGCCGAAGATATTTGAGATTTTTGTAAGGTTTTTAATTTTATTTTAGTTTTAATTGAGATAACATTCTGAAATTATGGAAAAAATTTCAAGGACATTGAAAAAGTCCTTGCAACAATATTAGAATCCTTGAATTTTTTTTCTGACAATTTCGAAAATGTTCGCACTTTTTTTGCAAGATTGATAAACGTTTTGACAAACTGAAATTATGGAAAAATTAGCTAAGACATTAAAAGGCGCCATAGTCCTTGCAACAATATAAGAATCCTTGAAATTTTTTTTTAGAAAAATTTAAAAAAAAAAAATTTTTTAAGAATTATAAACTTTATGAAGAACCAAATTAATGAAAAAATTTTGCTAGGACATTAAAAGGCGCCAAAGTTCTTTAAATAGCACAAAAAAAAAGGTTTGCTGTATAAATAACAAATTCAAAATTTTTTTTCAAGATTTTTGAATTCTTGCAATTGTTGTTTTACAAATTTTTTGTAAGATTTTGGTAAAACATGACCTTTTATATTTTTGCATTTTTTCTGCAATAATATTCTGAAATAATGGAAAAATATTCCACAACATTAAAAAAGTCCTTGCAGAAATATAAGAATCCTTGCAATTTTTTTCTGAAACATTGGAAAATAGTTCATACTACTTTAGTAAGAACGATAAATGCCACGAAATACTGAAATTATGGAAAAATTCGCAGACATTAAAAAGCACCAAGATCCTTGAAATAGCAAAAAGTCCAGTTTGCCGAAAATATTTGATATTTTCTAATTTTTTGTAAGATTTTTCAATTTTGTTTTAGTTTTAATGGAGAATATTCTGAAATAAAAAAAAATTTCAAGGACATTGAAAAAGTCCTTGCAACAATATTAGAATCCTTGAATTTTTTTTCTGACAATTTCGAAAATGTTCGCACTTTTTTTTGTAAGATTGATAAACGTTTTGACAAACTGAAATTATGGAAAAATTTGCTAAGACATTAAAAGGCGCCATAGTCCTTGCAACAATAAAAGAATCCTTGAAATTTTTTTTTTTAGAAAAATTTAAAAAAAATTTTTTTTAGGAATTATAAACTTTTTGAAAAACCAAATTAATGAAAAAATTTTGGTAAAACATTAAAAGGTGCCAAAGTCCTTGAAATAGCAAAAAAAAAACAAAAAAGGTTTGCTGTATAAATAAAAAATTAAAATTTTTTTTTGTAAGATTTTTGAATTTTTTTGAAACTTTATATAAATTTTGCACTTTTTTATTTATAAATAAAATTATCGAAACATTCGGAAAGGCATTTCAGGACGAGATCTTTGCAATAGCTAAAAGTCCAGTTTGCCATAAAAATTAAAGAATTTTATGAGCAACATTTTTGCTGAATATTTGAATGTTGTAAAGTCCACTTTAGAGGTCCTTTTCTGCCTTTTCTTGAAATAAGGACGAAAAGGACACTTGAGGAGTCAAAGTATAGTCGATTTCATTAAAGACATCTGATATAGAAAATGCTCTAAAATAATAAGACACATAGTTTTTAAGGATGTGTTACAATAACCCCCACATAATGCAACAGTGAGTGGACGAATCATGAGTCCTCTAAATATTTATTGCAGAATATGAAGCGCGGATAGACAGACGGACACCCCCAAAAAGAGGAAATTTGTATGGGAGGTGGGAGTAGGTGTTTTCCGATTTTATTCTTCTTATAACTTAACCTCCGCTTAGAGGATAGAAACTTGTTTACCAGACAGACGAGACACCCCCAACAAGAGGAAGTTTGTATGGAAGGTGGAAGTAGTTTTTAACCGATGTTGCTCATCTTATAACTTATGTTAAGCTCCGCTTAGAAAATATAAGCTTGCGTACCAAATTTCAGTTCGATAGGTCTTAAACTACTGCTGGGTACAGACAGACGGACACCCACACAAAGAGGGAGTTTGTTTGGAAGATGAAAGCACTTTTTTCAGATATTTTTCAGATGTGTATGACCAGTCCCCAATATTTTGTCAACCCCAACAGTTTCTCAGATCATATCTACCCTCTATATGTGGTTCCTACATATTTTTTTTTTAATTCTATATTTTTATTTATAAAATCAGCTTCTGCTGCTCCCACGGTGCTTCCAAAGGGGTAAAATGTGCGACATACCCCACTAATATTTCCCTCCTAACATCTTTTCCGAACATATGGGCGTTACAAATGGAAGAACAACAAGAATATAACCTACACTCCGTTCGTGCGCTTGGTGAAGGGAATACCATGTATTGTTCTAAACTGCCAAGAGATACCAAGATATCCGGTTCCTCTATCATTATGAATCGAAACATCCCTAACGCCCAATAGCTGACCCTTATTAAAATGCTAATTGTAGTATTACACCGTCTTCATTAGAGCAGAAATTATATACAACCCTTTAGGAAGCTGAAACAACTACAAAGAAACACACAGAAGATGAAAAAAAACATAAGACCTATAACAAAAAACAAAATCTTAATTCAATTTATATGTCTGCGTCTACAACTTTTTAAAAACTCATCCAAGAGTTTACTCTATTGTCACGATGACCCATGACCGACCACCATAGGCCGGTGCCGAATGCATCATTGTAAATGTATAATACTAATTAAATTTTATATATAGTCAACTTTATAACTTTTTTTTCCAAAGGCTCACAAACTTACCAACAACATTCAAGTGTATATAATGACTCATGTGCGGCGTTGTGGACACTTGACACTCGTAGATGCCCGAATCTCGATGTTGCGGATATTTGATTTGTAAAATCCAGTCTTCTGTCTGCGGCTGATGAATGGCGCGAAATCTCTGATCCGATGTATAGGTGTAACGGCCCACTGTCAGCAGATGTATGTCCCGATGCCGCACCCAAGACACTTGTAACAGCATCTGTAAGAAGCAAAGACAAGAAAACGACAAATGTGAGTGTGTGTATTAGAGATAGAGAGATAGAGAGAGGGACGAAGTTGTTAGCGAGCGCGCTTTTAGGCAAACATCTGAAAAGCGGATGAGCGGCACACAATTAAAATGCACAAACAAAAGAAAAACTTTTCACATTTTAGCATAAAGTTTTAAAAGAATCTGTCGCTCGTCTTTGTCGTCGGTCGCGTGATTGTTCTACGTCTTTTAATTTCCAGTTGGGCAAACATTTGCCACGCGTGTTTCGATTATGAATGGAGTAGAAATGTGTGACAGTGAACGAAAAAAATCCACACATACACAGATAAAAAGATATCACTGGCTCATTCAGCGCTTACGAAAACTAAAACATATTGATATTCATGATATGTATACATACCGTATACATGTGGCATTGTTTTGTATGGTTGGGTGTGAGCTGGTATGCGTGTGTTTTTTTTTGTTGTTGTTAAAGTATGGCAAAAGAAAGTTTTGGCTTTTAATTTAAAGTAGACGACAAAAAAGCGCAGATATAAATGACTTTATAGGTAATGTTTTCTTTAAACTTTTGAAGCAAATGTGGTGGAATAACAATGTCTTTATTATGTTTATTAATACATACATTGCATAGAAATGAGATTGAAAACGTAGTGGTGTAGGTAAATGGGTTATTTAAGCTATCTATATGGGAGGTATCATAAGGGGTAGGGGTAGGGAAACCGGTACAAAATTTGGTACACAGATAGTACACGGTCATACAAATATCAATATGCAGACGAAATTTGAATATTCGGTGAAGGGGGTGTGGCATGACTATGTTTTAACCCCAGAGAGATAAAATTTGGCACTCAGGGGCGTGGAAAAACTGAATTTAAGACCTAAAGAGATAAAATTTGATATCCGGATATTATTCTGCATCACAATTATCAATGTGCAGAAGAAATTTTAATTTTTAATCAGTGGGCGGTGGGGCGTGGCAAAACCATATTTTAGCACTAGAAAGATACAATTTGGTACACGGATAGTACATGGCGGGACTGGTTGAAATGTACAGATGAAATTTTTAGTAAGTGGGCGGAGGGGGCGAGGCAAAACTATTTTCTAGCCCTATTGAGATAAAATTTTATATCGTGATTGTACTCTGCAACACAGTTACGAATATGAAGAAGAAATTTTTATTTTTAATCAGTGGGCGAAAACTGTATTAAAGTCCTAGAGCGATAACATTTGATATCCTGTTAGTAATCTGCAAGACAATTATGAATATGAAGACAATATTTTTAACTTTAATAATCAGTGGGCGGAGGGGGAGTTTTTAAACTAAATGTTAGCCCTATAGAGATACGCTGCACCACAATTATGAATATACAGACGAAATTTTAATATTCGATCGGTGGGCGGTGTGGGCATGGCATGACTATATTTAAGCCCTGTGGATATAAAAGGTGGTACACAGTTAGCACTTTGGACTTTAAGTTCAAATTTGCAGACACAATTTTTATTCTCGATCAGAGGGAGGAGGGAGGGACGCTCAAATGTATTTAAGACCTAGAGAGAAAAAAAATTGATATCCTGTTAGAACTCTGCAACACAATTATTAATATGAAGACGAAATTTTAATTTTCGATCAGTGGACGGTGGGGGCGTGACAAAAACCATGTTTTAGCACTGGTGATATAACATTTCGTACACAGATAATACACGGAGAGATCCGTGGTTCGATTCCCGACTCCAGACATCTACATTTTTCTTTCATTGTCTGCCCCTTCGATGTTGTCGACAGCAACTTTGCAGTATAAATATTGAGATAATCGGCATGTCTAGTAAAAGCTTCTCAAACAGTGACGTTCACATTCGTCGATAAACAAGTAGGTGTCGTTTGTTGTGAATCTAAAATAGAAAGCGTGTTATTTCACAACAACTCGAGAAGCTACCCCATACCTCAATCATGGGGTGTAAAAGGAAATTAAGTTTATTTTTTTATTTTAAACTACGGCTGTAATCATGGAGACAGAGAGACGACTTAACCTTCACATAGAGGATAGAAGCTTCCAAATAAAGTTACAGCTCGATGCCTTTTAAACTGCGACTGTAATCGCAGAGACAGGCGCCCATAAAGGGGCAATTTCTGTGGGAGGTGGTGGTAGTTTTTGATCATCTCAGAAATCCACCTCCAATAGGAGGACACCTCGATAGCTACTCAATAAATTGGCTGTAATCGCGGGGACAGACCCCCTAAAAAGGACAATTTGTTTTTGACCGATAGGGCTCATCTTAGAACTAAACCTCTTAACCTACATCTGTAATCGCGGGGATACACCCACAAAAAGGGAAATTTATAAGGGAGAATAGTTTTTGACCGATCGGGATTACCATAAAACTTAACATCCGCTTAGAGCATAGAAGTTGTGTTTCAAATTTCAGCTCGATATCTCTTAAACTACAGCTGTAATCGCAGGGACAGACTCCAAAAATTGGGAGTTTGTATGGGTGGTGGGAGTAGTTTTTGACCTATCGGGCTCATCTTAGAACCTAACCTTCGCTTTGAGGATATAAGCTTGTATTCAAAATTTGATATCTCATAAACTACGGTTATAATCGCGGGGACAGAAGGACATCTTTAAATCTATTTAGAATTCGACGCTGTTCATTTACAAAGTACAACATTTTTCAGCTCATTGATTTGGGACTCAATTCTGAGAACTGCACGTAAAAATAGCCCCAAAAACAAAAAGTTCTGCATCATTCATTTTGTCAAGTTACATGCCATAAAAATTTAATATCGATTTGAAGTTACTAAGTATTGTAAGGGGAAGTATTTCCATGTCGCATTTGGGATCAGACAACTGGCCGCTTACATGGTGTAATCAGACCTCTTAATATGTACTTTGACGTTATGTAAAGTCCAAGGTCCTCGTCGAGAAGCCAGCTATGATTTTAGGCTTGAAAGTCATCAAATATTCGCGTTTTTCACAAGATTTTAGTGGCTATGCTACAAAGTGTAATTGAAAGTTGCATCATGCGAGAAGACCACTTACAACCTAGTAGTGACCAACAAATCAATGAGATATTTCTTTTAAAAGTAATTGTCAGAAATTGTTTTATTGGGTTCTAATAAAGTTTCTGACATTTAACTTTATTTTAAATTCTTTATTTAAAAGTAAAAGTAAAGCTTGTAAATGAATCACACTTCATTGTGGAAAATTTAATAATATGAAATAGTTTTGTTGCTTGAAATTAAAACAGGTAATGTCGACAGCCTGTGTCTTTAGCAAAACGTTGCTACGGTACACGTAACAATGGCTTTATTGAGAAATTATTTCGTAGAGCACTTAATATCAGGTTTGAGACCTGTCATTTGGTCGCCTAGGTGGAGTGATATCCCACCTCTGAATTTGTGTTTTGGCGTTATGTGTAGTCAAAACTCTTGGTACATAAGCCAACTACGAACTAAGGCTCAAAAGTCAATAATTATTTGTCTAATTCGCCGAGACACCTAGACAATGCTGCAAAGAGTGATCGAGAGTAGCAACTCTTTCGGATGGGCAACTTCCGTTAAAGTCGAGCCCATTATTGGAATAATTTTTTTAGTAAAATGTAAATGCCAGAGATTGTTCTGTTGGCTCCGTATAAAGATTTTGACATCCAGTTCTATTTTAAGTGTTTTATTTAACATTCAAGATCAAGGTTGTCAATGAATCACCCTTTATTGCGAACAACAATAATAATTTGAAATAATTTTGCTGCCTGATATTCAAGACCTCAGAGGCGGCGACATATAGTTTCAATAAAGCGGTTCTACATCACTGACATCACAGATATAGTGACATTATTGAGAAATTATTTCGTTGAGCTCTGAATGGTGCGTTAACGATAAAGTTAACTGGCCCTATAGATGGCATGATACAATTATTTCCTTCATTGATATTCTGTAAAGTTAAAAGTCAAAAGCTATGATTCATGACGTGCAATTGAACAGAGTAACTCACTCTATTCGCAAAAGTAACAATGGCAATGCTAAAATGTATGATCGATTCAACAACCTGAAATTTTAATTTAATTTCGGGTAGCCACTTTTAGCGTAGTTCCGGCCCATATTTGAAAAATTATCAATAAAAAGTAAATGACAGAAACTGTTCTATTAGTTCATAGCCAAAGTTTCTGACATCCAATTCTTTACTAAGAATTTAATTTGCAATTAAAAAAGAAGGTTGCAAATGAATCACCATTTTTTGAGGGCTAACGAATAACTTAATATAACTGTGTTGCCTAATATATTGAAGCCTGTAATGAAAAGATCATTATCGATAATCCAGCAACAATTGATAACGTGAAAGTCAATATTAGTCGCTCTGTTCGCAAAAATCCAGTGGCGCTGCTAGAAACAGTGATCGAAAGTTGGCACTGTCGGATTATTACCCTACGACCAACAATTAAATGTAATTATCCTTAAAATATAAATGCCAGAGGTTACTCTTTTGTTTGATGATAAAGATTCTAACATATAACTCTTTTTCAAGTGTTTTATTCCTAATTAAAAATAAAGCCTTTAAATGAATCATCCTTTACAGCAAACAATCGAGTAACTTTAAACATTCTGTACAACTTTAAAGGTAATCTTAATAAATTTAATAAGATTCCAGACTTTGTCAGTCCCATACCTAACTTTTCCAGTCCGATACACCCTCGTTTTTCCCATATCTTTCAATATATTCTATATAACATAAATATTATTAACTTTCTGCCAAACTTTTTCTTTGTCATTTTGAAATAAATCGGTTATTAAACATGTCAATATATAAACCATTGCTACTGCCACTGCAAAAAGGCTGCCGCCGCCGTCGACCTTGAAGATTATTTCAAACAGAAACAAAATTTACTCAAGAGAATTTTTAAAAAAGAAAATAAAATTTTTCTTTTGTTCATCGGATTTAGAAAATTTCATGTCTGAGCGTGTGTCACAACCTACTTATATTTCTTTGCAAGGTTAAGTAAATTAAATATGATTTAATACTTAATCATTGCTAAGGTGATTGCTGCTAAACACCAGACTGCCAAATCATCTCGATGAGGGTTATTAAACCGTAAAACCAAATTCAATGGTGAAACGCAGGTGAGAAAAACAAAGAACAACAAAATATATACACTCACGCCCGTGTCTCATTCATAGCCAAACGAGACAGATGAAGATAAATGCTGATAAAAAAGATTATTATACCAATTGCCTTATAGTAAAGAAATATTTGTGAAATGTAAGAATTTTTTGTTTTTTTTTCTGTCAAATTACTTGTTTGCATGCAGTGCTAGGCATAACCGAAGGCACGCCCTCACAAATGTTATTTGTGTGTGTATCTAAAGCAGCAGTTGCTTTTACATTGCTCCAGCAGAAACTGACCGTGAACTGACTGCTTTAAACTAACATAGTTACCTGTGAATTGCCGCTTGCGTCTGTGTTAAAAAGACGATTATTGCCGCCCTCGTGAGGCTATAGGATGCCTGCCATTGTTCCCACAATTACTCAATTGTTACGACAATTTATCGTTGACCCACAATTAGCAGGTGTTATTGCCATATGGTGCAACAAAGAGTACCAGTACCAAAGATTTCGTCTACCACAACATACATTGACATCAATCAATACCTAAGGTTGTTCTTTAAATCATTACCATTACCCCCCTCCCCACCATAAATATATTTGGCAGATATGAAAAAATTCCTCTTATATTTATTGCCTATCTTTTTTTGCTCTTCCATGCAAATTTATGCAAATATTTTCCTACTTTCTCTTATTTTTTATTATCACCACAACATAAATATTTAAAAAACTTTCCCACACAACAGTTTCAAATAAATTCTCAATATCCTGAATTGTAGACACGAAAACTTTCATTACCCCATTTACCTAGATAAAGTTTTCAACTAAGAACACTACAACCAACTCTATCACACAATACCGCAACTTCCCCCAGTGACATCCTTGCAAACAAATCCCAACATTACTAATACCGAATACCAGCCAAATATCCTTATAATATATCTTATACAAGGCGCACACACACACCCTCTCACAAATCAAGCAGAATACAGAAGCAGAACATCACCTTGGGAAACTTTTGTCGTGCTTGTAAGTGAGTGTGTGTGTGCGTGAGTATGGATGTAGGGAAAACACATTCTTAGCGATAAAGATGCCAATTTAAGTTTTAGGTAGCTGCAAAATTCATCTGTGCTCCACATAATACACTAACACAACGCTATGTGTGTAGACCCACTTGTTCCATGTGTTCACATGTATGGTACAAGCTTAAGCCACACGCATTCCCAGTCATGAGTGATGATGAGTAGAGAGTGTTTTTCCCTAGTTGTCGTCGTAGGGAGCAAACTGAAATATATTTGTCTTGTTTACAATTCACAAGTGTATTCGTAGTATTGTCGAGTGCACAGTGCGTAGATTTAGGTTACAGAAAGAATATAATCTGCCGAAACTGGGTTATATTCACACGAGTAAACATTACAAACAGCGGTTATGTTATTCCACTTGATTAACCTTGAAGCAAACTAAAGCAATAGTTTAAAAATGGGTTGATATGAAAGTATCCTGTGGGAAGACAAATGGGCTGGGTAAAAAAGAAAGAGAAATGAATTTTCACATTTTCTACAACTGTCATACAAATATACATTATATCGAAAAAGGATTCGCGCTTCGGAAAGGTGTAAGAATAAAAACCAGTCAGAAAGTTTCAGTCTGGCAAACCGGCTCACATATACCCTCACCCTCAGTAAAACATAAAATTTTCTATTATAATGATATTATTACTCGATTTCTTAAGTGGGCGGAGTGGTATATTTGTATGGGAGGCACCAGAAAGGGCGCGGCTAGACTTCCAGTTTTTTTCTCCAAAACTCTATCCTGCTATATCTTTACTAAATACAGAATTTGGATACGATCCCGTTGGGTGTATTGATATTATTACTCTATCTATAAAGTGGGCGAAAGGTTCATTTGTATGGGAGGTACCAGAAGGGGCGTGACTAGACTTTAAATTTTTTTTCTGAAATTTTATCCTGTTATGGCTTTACTAAATACGGAATTTGGATACGATCCCGTTGGGTGTATTGATATTATTACTCGATTTCTAAAGTGGGCGAAATGATGTATTTGTATGGGAGTTACCAGAAGGGGCGGCGTCATGTAGCCCATTTGCAATACCGTAAGTTGTTTTGGGGAAATATTCACATGTGCAAAATTTCAAAACATTTGGTTGCGTCTTTTGAAAGTTATCGTGCGCACCAGCCGGACAGACAGACGGACATGGCTCAAACGATTTATATAGCCATGAACCGATTTTGGTTCAAAGAAACCTAGGGTCTCAGTGACTCCTTCTATATGTTATACTTTTGGGTCGTATCAAATGATATATACCCTCGTACCCGTTGGGTGAGGGTATACAAATGTGATGTCCACACAAATTTTACAGTGTGATTCATTTAAAGGCTTATTTTTAATTATTTAATTGTTACAGGACACGCGTGGCGTGTGTCACGCTGTCAGCTGATTTTTATGCAGTAGTGTTTGGCAATTCGTTATGCAAAGTCTCGTATATTACAACTTTGATGCAAATATAAATTTTTATCGAAAAAGGACTCAACGTTGGGGATGGAGTAATAAATTACAATTAATGGTCTACACAAACTTTATGGTATGGTTCAATTGGAGGTTTTTTTTAATTTATTTTTTTACAGGACACGCGTGACATGTGTTTCGCTGTCAGCTGATTTTTATGCAGTAGTTTTTGCCATTTCTATATACAAAGTTCCTTTCCACAGGGCATGCCTGATTTGTGTCCAGTTCTCAGCTTATTTTTTCACATCCAATAGCTGTGATGCAAATATACTTAATATCGAAAAAGGACTCGTTTATCGGAAAGGCGTTAAAAATAAATATATAATGTCTTTACACAATTTCTTAGTTGTGATTCATTTAGAGGTTATTTTTTAAATTGATTTTTTTCACAGGACAAGCCTGAATTGGTTCCATTTCGCTACTTATTTTTACATAGCATTGTGTGGCAATTCATAATGCAAAGTCCACATAGCTGTGACGCAAATATACATTATATCGAAAAAGGCCTTGTTTTTCGGAAAGGAGCTAAACATAAAATTTAATGTCTACACAAATTTTAAGGTGGAATTCTTTTAGAGATATAGTTTTTTAATAAATTTTGTTATGAGACATGCCTTACATGTGTCCGTATTGTTTGGCAATTCGTAATGCAAAGACCCACACCCATTTCCTGTGCTGCAAATATACTTTACATCGAAAAAGACTCGTTTTTCGGAAATGTGTCAAACATAAAATGCAATGTCTTTACGCAGTTTCTTAAGTGTGATTCATAAGAATTTGCGTAAAGACCATAAACCGTGTTCTTACAGGAATTTTTTTATTCCAATATGATCATTGATCATTCTATGTAAATCAGCGTTCTGTGGAAAGTATTTTTAGTGCATTTCGCACAACATACAATGTGCATAAGAGTGGCAGCGAAATATATGGACGATATTTTTGCGGAAATTTAAATATGCTCGACCGGAATATTGTACCACTTGATGTAAAAAATACAATACGTGAACTTTGAGAAAGATCGGCCAACTATTTCCTGTGCCCAAAGAGGTCAGAGGTCGGGTTCTGTGTAAATCCTATGTTTTAACTAAAGTTCGATTAAGGAATTTTTTCTCGCAAATATGTAAAAGTCAAATAAAGACTTGTTTAAGCGGTGTCTCTGCCCTTTTGCCAACTTGGTTTCAACTTGCCTGATTATATATTATATGGGGCGTGGCACAGCCCACTTCCACAATGGCTATAATTCATACTGTAACAACAACACATACTTTATATACAGCATGTTACAGTTGCAAATTTTAAATAGGCCAAGCCACGCCCACTTGATATATCAAAAATGCAAGTACTCTGTTTTCACCGACGACCACACAGCTACATTCTGTAAAAATTTCAAAAAGATTGGTAAAGCCGTTTTCGAGTCTAAATGGTACTAAAAAAAATCGAGAGCTCCACTTACTTAAATGCTTGGTAAATTGGTCGGTTGCTACCGCAGAGAAGTTTATTGCTAAGTTTCTATGTACCAGATCTTCCCTAAGCTTCTCATGGCAATAATTTATCGAAAGAAATATTCTTTTGTTTGACGGACTTCAGTTTGTTGAACGAACTGTTGTTGATTAAACCCAAATCCCATTTGGTTTAACTCGACTATATTCGTTGAATCGGACTTCGGTCTCCTTAATCGGACTTCGGTCTGTTGAATCGTATTCGGTCTGTTAAATCGGACTTCGGTCTGTTGATTCGTATTCGGTCTGTTAAATCGAGCTTCGGTCTGTTGAGTCGTATTTAGGTCTGTTGAATACAACTCCGGTTGGCTATACCGACTTTCGATGGCAGCGATTTCGGTCTAGTATACGAAGATACTCTTCGATCCTGTAGCATTGTATTAGAAATAAGCACCGTAGCATCTTGATGCTAACACTCTGTCGGATACGATTATTATTTCGGTCGCGAATTCGGAATCTACTAGTTGCAGAAGTTGATCTGCAGAAGAACACAAGTCATCAACACGATCCTGAGTTCCGAATACCAAACTTATTTACGACGAAAGCCAATTATCGATACAACCACGAGTTGCAAAAGTCGATTTGCTGAAGAGCACTAGTCATCAACACGATCCTGAGTTGCGGATACTAAACTTAATTTCGACAAAAGCCGAATCGTCGACAAAACCCGAATCACCAATACCCATCTGAATTGTTAGCATTAACCCGAGCTACCGACAAACCCGAATCATCAATTGCTGATATTAATCGTAAACCCCGACAAAACCCGCATCGCTAAGCTAAGTAAGTAACCACCGACGAACGCGAATTATCAGTACGGGCCTGAATTATCGAAAGTACCTGAATTTTCACGTCGCTGAATATCGAAACGACCCTGACCTACCTGACCTCCACAGTTTTGGGAGTATAGTATAAAGTGCCAACTATCTTAAATCGACCGGGTCCCAGAATCTCTCATTGCAGTCATAGGTCATATCAATACTCCTCGAGCGTTTATACAAAGTTCTCGATCATCAACGCTGTCACTGAATCCGAATTTTGTTCGTATCTAAATAGATTATAAGTAGATTATAAGTTTGATTATGGATTATTGAAGGTATAATAAACAATACTGCAATTTTCCCCTAGCCAGGGAAAAACTACTGAGTTCTTATTCTTAAGGTATTGTGGGTTCTTATGGCGACCCTGGCGACAACTGGACTTACATCAGCCGACAAGAAAACCACGTTCAAATATGTCTTGTTTAGCCATATGACAAAAGTCCTATCTTCAACCGTTTACGTTCAACAAGCAGGCAAATAATAATAAATATACAATACAAATGTAATTAAATTTAAAAATCATTAAATTTCAATAATTTGGCAGTTAAACATCATCATACACAAGGTGAGGGTATTTATCGCCCAGATCGCCTGACTGACATTTTTAAGACAATCATTCCATTTTATTCCACTAATTAAATACGAGAGAAATTCCACAAGTAACATTGCTATCAAGCTTACCTCGTAGTTGGAAGCTCAATGACTCGGGACTCAATTTTGAGAATTGCCCACGAAAGAAGCCTTAAAAATAAGAACTTCTGCATTATTAGTTTTGTAAAGTTACATGCCGTACTAATTTAATATGGATTTGAAGTTAGTAAGTATCGCATAGGAGAATTTGTCACATTTATGTATCTTTTGTTTGACATAACTCGAGAACCACTAGTCCGATTTAGCTGAAACAAAAAAACTTAGAATTATAGAAATAATACTTTTCCATTCATCAAATAATATTAAACTTGGTTTAATTTATAGCAGTTATAAAAACTGTTGTATTTCGTGGCGTATGATGTACGTGGTATATTACTTATGATTATCATACGCCACTATATAACAATATAACAAAAGAGTCTAAAACGTGACAAATTTCCCTATACGATACATACTAACTTTAAATCAATATTAAATTATTATGGCATGTAACTTGACAAAACGAATGATGCCGAACTTCTTCTGTTTGGGGCTACTCTCACGTGCAATTCTCAATATTGAGTTCCTAAATCATGTGTTGTACTGTGTAATATAAATAATTTTTCCATTCCCTATTCAATTCACGACCTACTTTATCTGCCTAACTTTTTCGAGATTACCGAAAACCCAAAGTGTACTTTTCCATTCAAGTGTATGTTTGATATGTAATAATAACAACCACTATTGTCTCAATGGTTGCTGCACACAAAAAAAACACCAAATCCTCTCTGAATGGCTCCATTAACCAGTTACGCCTTAGTGCAATGTTGATGAAAATGTCGTGTTTTGTTTTTTGTCTACCCCTCTTGTCATTTTAATATTTCACTTTTGTCGTCTGTCACCTGCGACCCATGTTAATGTTACACACACTAACAACAATCCTACATATTAGTTGTAGTTGTTGTCTTTTTGCATACCCCCCTCTAGCCCGCTGAGCACCCAATGGTGTTACAACAATTGGGTTATGCTACACCATAGTGCCATCGGCGCCTACTGCGCGTAACGGTGAGAAAACAAATGCTTTGCTCTTTCAGGCGAAAAACGACAAGAAAATTGTGTACACATTAGAGTAGACATTCAATTTCTTTCGAAATATCCGACATATTGGCAATTTGGTGTTTTGGTGGCAATGACAACAGGAATAAGGGGGAGGACAAGGAGAACGCAGAGCAGTGGGTAACATTTGTCTGTCCCTTATGGGTTGTTGGGTTGGTTGTCTCTGGTGCTTTGAACATGGGTAAATGTGTGTGTGCGTGTGTGTGTGTGAAACCATAGAAATGCTTGGTTAAGTTTTGTTGCTTTGTTTCTTAAGCATTTCGCGCTATTGTATATGTATTTTTTTGGATTTGTTGTTTTGTGTCTGTTTCTGTTACGTTACCTGTCTGCTTTGTTTGTTTGGGCACAAAAGAATAATTATCACCTGTCAAGTTAGACGAGGTAAACCGGGTCTGTTGTGTCGGCTCGAGTGGTTGTAAGTGTGCCAGTGTGTGAGATTATATAGAGACACTGTCACACACACGCGGATTGCAGTGGGTGTTAGACGAGGGCCATCAATTTTTTGCCACATCCCCGCAAGACCAGAGAACAACAACCGTATTGACAAGCCATCCGCCAGATGATGGATGATGGAACGAATGAACTCGTTTACATATGTTTTTGTTGTAGTTTTTCTCTGTGTTTTGTCTTGTAAATCCCACAACTATATGTGCATATTTACATATACACACATAGACACGTATAACTGCAAGCTTTTGTTTTGCTGTACATGTGTGTGCGTGTGCATGATTGTAAATAATCGTCTAATTGGAAAACAGGTGGCAGAAATTCTTGACAATTCCGAACGCATCACAACACAAATGAATGAGTGAATGACAAAATGCTCTTAATTTAAACACCAAACGATTTCTTAGAAATTTCCACACAATGGCAAACAACAACCAACATCATCATTCATATTTGCAAAAATGTGTGAGAGAAAAAAGAAATAATACAACAAAAAAAAAACTGCACACAAAAAAAAATTGTTCACACAAAAACCCTTTCACTTTTTTGTGTCTTTACTTTGATGTGCAAAACAAAAGACATTCATCATCGCCATCGCCATCATCATCATCGGCATCGGCCCAGGTATTTGTTGGCTCTTTGATATTTAAAATTGTCAATTTCATTGGAAATTTGTCAAAGAGTCGACAACGTTACACTTGAGTTGTAATGAAAGCAACGCACATACAAGAAGCTTCTTATGTACTATGTAGGTGAACTAAGCGATATGCGAAACCATAAATCTTAAAATCGTTATCGTAATCGTATTAGCAGCAGCAGCAGTGTCAAGGGGTCGAAGGTTGGAATTAATCCATAACACACATACACATATATATTTCGGAGCACAACCTTTGTATTTCCAAGTATTTTGTTGTATTGTCACCTGTATTATAAACGGGGTTTCGAGCTGATGGAAGAGCCTTAAAGGTCAATTTCTAAACGTATGAATAATTAATAGCTTAGTTAAATAATAAATTAAATAATAAAACCTTTAGAATCAACTCTTTGTCTTTAGACTGCTTAAGAGCATCTTTTGTGGAAGTCTTTGAAGAACTTTTGCGAAACCTTAAATGAAGATGTCGTAAAAAGTTCATTTCAACTTTTTAAAGAAATACTTAAAACTACTTTGTGTATAAAAAAAAATGCGGTCAGTATAGTAAAAACCCTAAGGGTGTGGCGTTCTCAGAGGGTATAGGAGGGTATATATAATTTGATACGACCCTTAAGTGAAACACATAGAAGAAGTCACTTTAGACTCTAGGTTTCTTTGAACCAAATTCGATTCATGACTTTTTAAGTCGTTTGAGCCATGTCTGTCTGGCTGTCCGGCTGTTAAGCACGATAACTGTCGAAAGACGCAAGAAGTCTAACCACGTCCCTTCTTGTACCTCCCATACAAATGTACCTTCCGCACACTTTAGAGATGGATTAATATTATCAACAAAACCAACGCGATCGTACCCAAATTCTTTATTTAGTAAAGCTATAGCAGTACACAGTTTTGGAGATAAAACTTTAAGTCTAGCCACGTGGCATCTGGTACCTAACACTTTAGAAATCGATTTATATTATTAACAGATCCAACGCGATCATGACCGAATTCTGTATTTATTTAAGCTTAGGCAGGATAAAGTTTTGGAGAACGAATTGGAAGCCTAGCCACGCCTCTAATGGTACCTCCCATACAAATGCACCACTCCGCCCACTTTAGAAATCGAATAATAATATCAATATACTAGAAAATTTTATGTTTTACTGAGGGTGATGGTATATGTAAGTCTCTTTTTCCGCCTGAACCTTTCTTATTGGTACTTATGACATTTTATATCTTATTATTATCTTGCAGCGAGTTAGCATATGGTATGCGCTTTATATGTATGTCCAACGTATGAGTAATATTAACTTTACGCGGATTTTACATTAATTATACACATAACGCTCCAGTATTGAGGATTTATGGCTTAATAACACAGTAGAACAGCCAATCTGGGGTGGGCGAGAAATTACAAGTCAGCGTGAAGGTACTAGGTCTGCATAGTAAAAACCTCCTAAAAACCCCCAGACGAAACTTTTTTTTAAAACATTTTATATTTTTTCTTTATCTTGATGTTAGTTTGAGTAGTTTTGCAGCTATAATGAAATGATAATTTCTCATTTCATTCTTTAGCAGAATTATAGCTTAGGCTCAAAGAAATAAAACTTAAACTTAATTTCCCTTTACACCCCATGAATGAGGTATGGGATTGCTTATCGCGTTATTACGAAATAACACGCTTTCTATTTTAAATCACAACAAACGGCACCTACTTGTTTATCGATGGATGCGAAAGTCACTGTTTGAGAAGCTTCTACTAGGCACGCCGATTGACGCGACACTTACACTGCGAAGTTGCTGTCGACAACATCGAGGGGACCGGCAATGAAGAAAACTGTAAATGATGGAGACGGGAATCGAACCAGTGATCTTCCGCATGGAAGTCGCGTGTTCTAACCACTATTCCACGGTCGGTCAAATAAATAATTTATATTAATATATGTATCTATGTATCTATGTTAAAAATCAACATCGTATGAAATCTTCAAAAATATGTAGCGCTTCCTATGTATGTACAACGTATGAGCAATATTACTTCTATGCCGATTTTATATTAAACATACGCACATCGTTCCAAATTGTAGATTTATGCTTTAATGACACAGCACAACAGGCAATTTGGGGAATTTGTCACGTTTAAGGCTATTTTGTTTGACATAACTCGAGAACCAGTAGTCCGATTTAGCTGAAACAAATTTAAAAAATTAAGAATTACAATTCCTTTAATCTGTTCATATAAATTTGCGTACATAATCAACAAATCCACTTATCCATTCATCAAATGATTTTGAACTGGGTTTATCTTGTAGCAGGTTGAGTTTCTTAGGCTAAACTTTTTGTTATGATATTTTATCATGTTTGTTGTTTGTTCGGTTACACAGTACAATACATGGTTTTGGGACTCAATTCTATGAACTGCACGTGAAAGCAGCCCCAAAATATAGAAGTTTTGCATCAAACATTTTGTCAAGTTACATGACAGTCTCCCAGTTATTTTTCCCTCCTAACATTCTCCTCACCCCTTAGGGGGCTGCTCCAGTTTTTACAAATTTTGCTCCCACCGCTCTGACTGACCCAAAGAGGCCCCTAGAGGACTCAAATATATGACCGATTTCCTCTTTTTTGGCAACCCCAAGAGTTTGCCTGAACATATCTACCGTCTAACTTCCACCCTTAAGGTAGTCCCCATACAATATTTTTTATTTTTTATATTTTTTCTAAGAAATCAGCTCCAGCCGCTCCCATGGTGCCACCTAAAAGAGGTAAAAGGTATAACCGACCCTCACTAAATTTTCTAAGTTTTTTTTTAATTTGTATGACATATCAACGACTAAGACAAAACATTTAAAATATTTAATACTATTAAATTTTAAAAAGATTTTTCCACCCCCCACTGCCAAAACAATCTTAAGCAGCACTCAAAAATGAGTACACAAAAATTATGAAAGGTCTACACAAAAAATTTGTATAATATTCCAACCAAAAGAAAAGGAAACTCATTTAAATTCAACAAATTTCACACATGACAGCCCAGCTCCCCGCCCACTGCACCAGTTTTGTCCTAAATGCTGTCGGCCACACACACATGCACATGTAGCACACATGTATACCTTTGTGAATATATATGTATGTCAAGCAGAAAATTACAACTGTTCCTGTGGAAACCCCATCATGTACACACAACATTAACGCCATGTCATTCATGGCCTCCACCCAAAATATCCCTACGACTAAAACCAGACAAGCGACCACACTCTCACGCCCTGGCACTAATCTTGCCAACTGCCTAAGCGCTTTAATTTAAGAGTGTTCAAAGGAGAAAGACAGAGAGTGAGAGAGAGAAAGAGAATGAGGTTTCCTAGTAGCGCATGAATATTTGAACATAATATAAGGAAAGTGTATTAGAGTGTGTGTGTATGCATGTGTGTGTTTGTCAGAGAGTGTGTGTGTACAAGTTTGGTTTGTCAACTAATTAATCATTTAGGTGGACATGAGGACACAGGACACTTTTAGTGTTCCCACATTAATTACAAGAAACGTCATGCAGGGATTTCAACACACTACACCAGCTCCAATAGCCGCTCTTCTGTGTGTGTGTAAGTGTGAGTAGTGGTCATATTAATAACTCCACTGAGACAGAGCACCACTCTCTGATTGCAGGGGCAATTTGGCCACGTTAGCAATGGAGGATATAATTGTTTGTTGCTTTGGCACTTACCGTTTTATTGCCTAAATTCTTCACGCGACAATTCAAATACGCCGTCTTTCCCAGCAAAGCGGTGACATTCTTTGACGCAGCCTTGTCAAAATACGGCCCATTCTGCACAATCTCAGGCTGTTCGATGGCATTGCGATTACCAGCCGTGTGTGAAGCTTTGTAGGATGACGTTGAGACCATGGCGGAGGTACCACCCCCACCACTACCACCACCACCGCTGCTGCTGCTGCTACTCACTGTATGGTTGGCTACACTCATCTGCGTCGTGGATGAGGTGGTGGTGGCATAACCACCGCCCGACGACCAGCCATGGCCTGCTGTTGTTGTGGTGGCGCTGTGAAATGTTTTCGCTGTGTTTACATTAGCAGCAGGACCTCCTGCTCCGCTATTGTGGCCGTTGATGTTGTTTGCGTTGGAATTTCCGTTGCTAATGCCATTGGAATTACCATGGCTGGCAGTATTTCCGTTTCCGCTGCCACTTGCACCGCTAACGCCATTATTGCTACTGGAAATTTCGTTCAAAATCGCATTCGCATTGTTGTTTATAGTATTGGGATCTTTGGGCTTAAACGACTCCCTTTGAGCGGCTAAAGCTGAAAGAAAGATAAATGGAAACGTACAATTTTATTTGCATTTTATATTAACAGGAAAAAGCGGCAAAAAAGTACAAAATGTTTGCAAAATATCTTTTAAAAATATCTTTTAGGCATATCCTGAGTCATAACACAAGGCTATTTGCAAGTTATGCGTTAAAGCCACCGCCACACACCTACATGGCACTTTGCCCACAGCAGTGATTTGAAAGCGTTGCATACAGATATCCCAATTGTAGCGTATTATTTATGGATGTTGATATTAATTTTCTCTCTTATTTATATATGTTTATATTTTTATGTTTTTTATATTTTTTTTTATTATTTTATATTTTTATATTTTTATATTTTTATATTTTTATATTTTTTTATTTTTATATTTTATTATTTTTATATTTTTATATTTTTATATTTTTATATTTTTATATTTTTATATTTTTATATTTTTATATTTTTATATTTTTATATTTTTATATTTTTATATTTTTATATTTTTATATTTTTATATTTTTATATTTTTATATTTTTATATTTTTATATT
The DNA here is from genome assembly GCA_964034835.1 of Muscina levida. Taxonomy (NCBI): domain Eukaryota; kingdom Metazoa; phylum Arthropoda; class Insecta; order Diptera; family Muscidae; genus Muscina; species Muscina levida. The sequence continues at coordinate 10,099,889 of OZ035880.1, read as the reverse complement.
TATATATTTTTATATTTTTATATTTTTATATTTTTATATTTTTATGTTTTTTATATTTTTATATTTTTATATTTTTATATTTTTATATTTTTATATTTTTATATTTTTATATTTTTATATTTTTATATTTTTATATTTTTATATTTTTATATTTTTATATTTTTATATTTTTATATTTTTATATTTTTATATTTTTATATTTTTATATTTTTATATTTTTATATTTTTATATTTTTATATTTTTATATTTTTATATTTTTATATTTTTATATTTTTATATTTTTATATTTTTATATTTTTATATTTTTATATTTTTATATTTTTATATTTTTATATTTATATATATTTATATTTTTATATTTTTATATTTTTATATTTTTATATTTTTATATTTGTATATTTTTATATTTTTATATTTTTATATATTTCTAACATTTATTAAAATTAGTCCTTCAAACCACTGTGTTCTTACAAAATTACTTGCAATCTTACTTCTTGGCAATTTCGACATGTGATTTCCCTCTGGCATAAACAAGTTCCATTTCCTGTTCCCTAAATCTGTCTGTGTATTGGTTTGGGTATTTCGTCCTATACTCTTAACTATTACACATTGGTCCTTTGTGGTACCATAGCCTCAGGCTGGACTGTCATTTGTTAGAGACAGTCAAAATCGGTGTGTCAGTTTATTTAAATTAAAAAAGTAGCAATTTTTTTTGCCTTCCCATGAAATATCTTTCTTTTTTTTACATCAATATTTCATATTTTTCGGTCTGTCTCATGTTTATTCAGGCATTCATAAATTGTTTTGTTTTTTTTCTTGGCTGTCATTGTCTTGCCCCCCCAACGTCCAGTAGCTGTCACAATATAATCTAGGAACCAGTCCCAATCCTTAAACTTTCCCCCTCCCTCTTCTGCCATTTCACACGTTACTGCTGGACCATAGCTGAAATTTTATAAATATTCTCCGAGCGAGCCTTCTTTGCATTTGTTTTATTGCTGAGTGTGTGTTATATAATTTGTTTCTTTTCGTTGGGTCCTTTCCCAGATCTCACTTGTGAAAATTTATTATATTGTCATCTTTTGGAGCACTAGAGATATGTGGCACGTTAGCATGCATATCGATGGAGTAGAGGAAGAGAGAGATCATGTGTTCAAGAGGTATAGAGAAAACGGTTTTAAGGGCTACTTGTGCTGTAAAGCCTTTTTTCCTTACAATGGGCCAACAAGAAACGGATGATAAATTTGTTGAAATATGAAATTCACATTATTTCCCCAAGCATTGGAATTTTAAATTTGTTCAAGCCTTTTGGGTCATTTATCAAAATAAATGGTAAATATTGAGATATAGTTATAGCGAGTAGATTTTTGTTATGAAAATATATTCTGTTCATAAGAGAGAGAGAGAGAGAGAGTGGAGAATGATTTTCATTGCGGCTGAGACTAGTTTGGTACTAAGACCAATAACAGTATGCAACATAAAAAAAAATCAGTATTGCCACTATATTTCTATACCATTACACAGTAGAACAATTTTTCAGCACATTGATTTGGGACTCAATTCTGAGAACTGCACGTGAAAGTAGCCTCAAAAAGAAGTAGTTCTGCATCATTCGCCTTGTCAAGTTACACAACAGAATAATTTAGTATCGATTTGAAGTTAGTAAGTATCGTATAGGGGAATTTCTTTCCTTTAATCTGTTCACATAACCTTTCCCTCCATAAGCAACAGTTTCACTTTTCCATTCCATTCCATTCAAATTCCCCTTTACGATACTTACTAACTTCAAATCGATATTATATAATTATGACATGTAACTGGACAAACCGAATGATGCAGAAATTCTTCTTTTTAGGGCAACTTTCATGTGCAGTTCTCAGAGTTGAGTCCTAAAATCATGTGTTGTATTGAGTAATTATGTCCAAATCCTTACAATATCCATTTTGCTATAACACTATATGCGTTTGTTATAATAATTTTCTTCTATCCCCTACTTGCCTCACACCCTAAAGGCCTCACCTCTTCACATATGTTCCTTTCTCACTGCATGTACTTTAATTATATTTCATTTCCTTTATTCCTTTCCTACTCGACGATAAAAATCTTATTCCATCATTCGTTCATTCATTCACATAAAGTTATCACAACAACGCATTATTCGAAGAATATGATAAATTATCTTAATACAACAGAAATCAATGCATCAATTTTGACATTAAGATTTTCACATTGCGCAATCTTTTATCGCCCACTCAGTCAATCTCAGCTAGGGGGGGAGGAACGAGAGTTGAAGATAAAACGATGGAACCATTTGTCACGGTCAAACATTTTCACTCTCTGTAATCGCCAGCCACAAAAGCGAAAACGCACACTCAGTATGCCAGAATTTCAAGGATCCATTGAAATACATCAATCATTAAGATTTTTACCACCCCCACCCTGCTACCCTAAAAGTACCGTGGTAATATTGGGGATTACACAGAAAAGTGCGGGGCGAGAGACAAGAGACGAGATACACGGGATACGAGTATATGATTTTTATTTAATTTCAAATCATTTCTCGGCAATAGGTACAATCAATGCGCCCCAATAAACATTAAAGTTAATGATTTATTTATGGCAACACAAATTGAAATTTCTATTAAGTTTTTCATTACTCGCTTCCTCTATTCGTCGACATTCTTTGCTATCTTTAAAGCCTTACGGAATTCTTCACCGTCTTCTATTGGGGGTTTCTTTGTGTGTGTATTTCCTTATCCGTTGGACATTTTTTTGTTAGTTTAGTTTAGTTTTTTCTCTCTTCTTTTATTGTCGTCTTCTTTGGTGGTATTAGTGAACACTTTTTCAGAGTATTAACTACTTTCGTAACGCTTATTAAGGCCAAAGAACAGTGGCTGAAAGTGGATCTTAGTGGTGGCGGGAAAGGTCGTTAACTTAGTGAAGTATTTTAACATTGCAGTTAAACATTCTCTAAAATTATAAAAATATAAAAATATAAAAATATAAAAATATAAAAATATAAAAATATAAAAATATAAAAATATAAAAATATAAAAATATAAAAATATAAAAATATAAAAATATAAAAATATAAAAATATAAAAATATAAAAATATAAAAATATAAAAATATAAAAATATAAAAATATAAAAATATAAAAATATAAAAATATAATATAATATATTATATTAAAATTATTTAAATATGTAAGGGTAAAGTCCATCCATACTGGTAATGGTATATATCATTTGATACAAGAAAAAGTGTAAAGCATTAAAGGAGATGAGTTATACCCCAAGTGTCTTAAGACCTTATTCGTTTCTGGACTTTTTAAAACGGTTGAGCTATGTCCGTCTGACTGGCTGACTGGATGGGTGTAAACCTTAACATGGTCGGTATGAAAATTTACCAGTATTAATATTTTCCAAAATAAAGTAATGGAATAGTAGTTGGCCTGAAAGTCCAAACTCTTCCGGTACCTCCCATACAAAATAACCTATTTTTTTGGAAAAGTAATGTTTTTTTAATAACTTCCAAACGAACAAATGCAGGATATTTGAATTTTGTCGGTTTAATTACCTTGTAATAGTACATGGAATTCAGTCAAATTGTATTCAAGGAAAATGTCTGACTAAGGGATGAATACGGACCATGTCGGCCAACCCCTTCTGGTACCTCCCACACTAGGTCACTTTCTGCAAAACTTCCGAACGGAGTATCATAGGATATATGAGTTGGGTCACTTTGATTATCTTAAACTAGTAGACAAATCCTCAGATAACCAAAACCTTTGTCACACATCTTCTGGTACCTCCCCTACAAATGACCGATTAGGCATATCTTTGTTTGTAGGTACACTGAATTCAGGCAAATTGTACACATCATTTTGGAACATCGATATTAAATTAGTATGGCATGTAACTTGACAAAACGAATGATGCAGAATTTCCTCTTTTTGGGGTTACTTTCACGTGCAGCTCTCACAATTGAGTCCCAATAGTCCCGTGTGGTACTGTGCTATGTATGGACCTACTTGATCTGATATCTTTGGACTACTTTTTGTGGAGGTACATCACATCTTTGGTATATGCTAATAAACTAATGACGAAATTAAACCGGGTATGGTCGATAAAGTGATGCAAAACTGGACTGACAGAATACCGTTCATATGTGCACAGACGCGAAGGCCATATGCCAGAAATTAATTTAAAACGTAAAATGCCATGAAATTTGTGAGCTAATAAAGCCAACATTTTGGTCATATCACTAAATTTATTGTGTTTTGTTTACAAACAAAAAACACCCCTTACTTTAATTTTTTTTTTCTAACTTTACTCCCTTTTCTCCCACTGTCCCACTTTACACCACCATTGCATAAAATGAAAGACGTCAAGTTGACTTACAGATAAAATTACAACCTCACAGTTACCTTTACGCTAAAGTTAATCTAAATTGACACCAAGCATGGCATACCAGGAAATACCAGAAGCGACGGTTGAGTGATTAAAGGAGTTTCTTTTTTGTTGTTGTTGTCTACTTTGTAATGTTGTTATTCAAACCTTTGTGCCCGACGGCGGCTGGAAGTGAAATTAAATTCTTACAACTCACCTGAATTCCCCGTTAATACAATTGATATTACAAACAGCATTGTCATCATAATCGTTGTCCAACGGTCATGACCCGAATGTTTGCTGCGATGATGACTATGTTGATGCTGTAGCTGTAGCTGTTGCGGTTGCTGATGGCGCCGGTGGTGGTGGTACTGGTGGTGGTTCCCTGATGTTGCTGATGTGTGTGCGTTTATCGATCGCTGCCGTATCTTTGCCGCCCTGTTGCAGCGACAGCTCGTCGTTCGTATCCGTTTATCCGTTCTTAAGAGCGACTCTACGGGAGATTGTGACTTTAAGTGAAATGCTTCCATAATATTCTTGGGGGAAGGCCACCAAAGTTGGATTCTCTTACGACCTTGGTGGGTAGCTAAAGAATATGCTAATGCTAGAGCTGGACCGACCACTAGTGGCTGCTTATTTGTGACTGTGGGTAGTGTTGGTGGTGGTGCTGCTGCTGTTGTTGTTGTTGATGCTGGTGTGGGTAACGATTGTAATGGGAATACAACATCTCAATGCGCTGACGCTCTGTGTCACATAATGATGATGACGCTGATGTTGCTGCTGCTGCTGGTGCCAGTGTGGGTGACAGTTGGCAAACATGTTGCGGGCCACGTAAATGAAAGTTGACACTGACACGAGATGATGCCGATGTTGTGCCTTTGCCTGCCGTCAGTTGCTGGGTATTAATATTAATATTCCTTTAGGGATTTATTTTTTTTTATACATATATTGCTGCTTGTCTTTTGTTGTTGTTTGCCTTCTTCTACTTTTAGCTTTGTTTGTTGTATGTATTGATTTTTATTTGATTACTTTTAGCTATCCATTGCTTTATTGATTGTCCTTGTAACCTGAAAATATTTCAAAAGCGCACCGCCAGTAGAAACAAAAAAAAGAAAGAGAAAGGAAATTTACATCAATGATGAATTTCAAATTAGTTATTCATTCTTTATGCAAATGTACAAGAGCGAGAGTATCATCATGTGCAGCAGCGACAGCAGTAGTAACGACGACGACACAGATTGAGGCTTTTTATGGAAATTTTTGTGTGTGTGTGTGTTTGTGTTGGTGGCAAAAAGTTGAGTTGGTTTTATTTATGAACTGTTGTTTTGAGGGTCCTGGACACACTTTTTTTTGTGTGTGTGCTGCGGAAGGGTGCATGAATAATTTGCCTCTTTGATGGCAAAAGTGTGGATAGTTTAAAAGAAACTTTGGTTTTTTTACGTTTTGTTGACATTTAATCATAAGCTATGAATGAAGCTGTGAATCACGGGGCGTTACTGAGGATTGTAATAAGTAAAGTGGGATTTTGTGTTGGCCATGGGTAATGCTCTCACATAAATCAGTTTAGTAAATATGTGCTTGGGGGGATGAGTAATGTATGCTGTAGTAAAAACTTAAGATAACTAAGGGGATAATTCAAAAGCTACCTCTGAAGGGGCAATTGTAGAACAAGCAAAGGGTTAGACTTAAGCAGGGCAAGGACCATGTTAATTTAATACTATGTATTAATAGCGGTTGAAAATTTACAAAAGAGTGTCTAAAGAAATGTAAGAAATTGAAAATCTAGAAACGCCTGTCCGCGATAGACGGGAAAACTGAAAAACTTCACACTATTAATACAAATTTCTTCGTTCCCGGAGCGCCGTTTAAACAGCATTCCATCAAATAGCAACCCTTTTTGGGACAATATAACGAAGTATCTGTTTATGATCTCTGCAAAATTTCAAGCTATTCTGTGTAGGTTTGCTTAACAAACCGAAGAAAAAATAATTTTTTTATATCAATAGGTATGTTCGGAAAAGATGTTAGGAGGAAGTTGGCCAATCGTACATTACACCCCTTCGGAGGCACCATGGGAACAGCAGGAGCTGACTTCAACGAAAAAATGGCTGGGGTCGGTCATACATTTGAACCCTCTAGGGGCAATTCCGAAGCAGTTGTGGTCCTTCTTGTGGATTTTTTACCAATAGGAAAAGTTTATCGTTGCAAACCGGGGGCTCGAAGGTTGATTTTTGACCCATGGTTTCTTGGAAAATTTTTTTTAGATTACGATTTTGATGACCGCCTTCTCTAGTATACATATACATTAGACCGTATCACAAAAAAAAAGTTCTCCGTACACCAGCGAATATGAAACATTGTTCCAAAGACATTTCAAAAAAAAAAAAAATTATTTTTTTTGCCGAACGTAGGGGTCGCCTTTTTAGTTTTTTCGTTATATCTTCCATATTAACAGTCCGATCTTAAAGCTTGATATAGCGAATTTTTTGTCTCGATAAATACAGCACAACTATTTAAAAAAATGCCGACAGACTTTTGTATTAAAAAAATTGGTCTGCCACAGACAAACACATCGATATATCATACTTAAATATCTGAATGTAAATACTGAAGCTATGACAAATTTAAATATGTGACCCCTAAGATCGGCAACAATGAATTTATAAAAGCATTTTTTAGATAGTTGTGCTGTATTTATCGAGATACTTTCTTCGCAAAAGTTTTATGGTTTTTTGCGAGCTATAAATTTCTATCATTAGGGTGGCACATTAGGGTGGTAGGAAATTAGATTTGGGGGGTAAGTACTAGAACGGTACACTTGAGGTCAATGGACCAAAGAGCAAAAATATTGGCCTCGCCGATCAAGCTTTAAGATCGGACTGTTAATATGGAAGATATAACGAAAAAACTAAAAAGGCGACCCCTACGTTCGGCAAAAAAAATAAATTTTTTTTTTTTGAAATGTCTTTGGAACAATGTTTCATATTGGCTGGTGAACGGAGAACTTTTTTTTGTGTGCCTGTAAGGTGATACGGTCTAATATACATATTACCTTACATAGCCCTACCAAAACACAATTTTCGCACGTCCCCTTCCGATCGCAAATAAAATGTTTGCCAAATTGATAAAAAAAAATAAACAATGTTTAAAAACTCTTACCACGCCAACTTATCGGAAAAATTTTTTTTAGCTGCTTATTCATGTCTTTTTTGTCGAGTGTAACTATGTCCATAAAATATTATGTTCGTCATTATATGAATAGCTGTAGTATATGTGTACCAAATTTTTATTAAGGATAAAACAAAACACTTGGCGATAAAAATAACACTTTTGGCACATAAAGGTCAGAACAAAAATGCCGTGTACAATTTTATATCTGTTGTGCTAAGTACCAAATATTACATACAACAACATTTATTTTGGACTCATTGATTTGGGACTCAATTCTGAGAACAGCACGTGAAAGTAACCCCAAAGGGAAGAAGTTCTGCATCATTAGTTTTGTCAAGTTACATGTCATAATAATTTAATATCGATTTGAAGTTAGTAAGTATCGTAAAGGGGAATATGTCACGTTTTAGGCTCTGTCATGAGTCCAAAAAGCATGTGTTGTACTGTGTAGTCTTATTAATCCTAAAAACTATTTTGCCACGCCCACATCTGTCCGCTGATCAAAAATTAAAATTTCGTCGCCCTGGGGATAAGAAAACATTTGTGTCTCTCTATGGCTTAAATTTAGTTTGTTTACGTCCAGTCCGGCCACTGATCGAACATTTTAATTTGTTGTGCCAAATTCTATCTACATATCAAATTTTATCTCTCGTCCTCCCTCTGATTGAAAATAAAAATATCGTCTGCCAATTTCAACCACTCCACCCGAGTACTATCAGTGTACCAAATTGTATCTCTCTTGGACTAAAATATTATTTTTCCACGCCCAACCGCCCACAGAAAAACTTAATTTCCCTTTACACCCCAAGAATGAGGTATGGGATCAGCATATCGTCGCTGCGCCTACCAAATCAGTTATGTATAATTTTTCGATTATTTTTTATTTCAATTTTTGAAAGCTCTCGTCGTCGTCCATCGAAATCCTTTTCACGATATTTTGATTGGTTTGGAGATTATAAAGATCTATTATATTATATATCTATATATATAAAAATGAAATGGTCCACGTATGTAATACCATCACTTGAGAACGGCTGGAGCGATTTGGCTGATTTTTTTTTTTCGATTCGTAATAAAATTCGTAATTTTCCGTAGATTGTTTGTGTTGAAAAAAATCAATTCCAGGTGGCGCTAGGGTGGATTTATATCGAAAATTTGAATGCATGTACCAATTCAACTGAAATTTAGAATGAATATTCGTTTGATCATGAGAAAACATTTTATGTACAAATGGACCCATTAGGTGGAGCTGGGGTCGGTTTACAATCAAAATTTTAACGAATGGGCCAATTTTACTGAAATTCAGAATCTATGTTTGTTTGATCATCACAAAAAATTGTATGGACAAATGGACTCGGTAGATGGCGCTAGGGTTGATTTATATCGAAAATTTGAATGCATGTACCAATTTAACTGAAAATTAGTATTTATGTTTGTGGAACCTCGAGAAAATTTTTTTGTATAAACTGACGGTAGGTGTTGCTATGGTGAAATTGTAATGAAAATTTTAACGAATTAAACAATTTGACTGAAATTTAGAATGATTATTTGTTTTATTATGAGAATCTTTTTGTATATATGGACCCGCAGTTGATTTGGCTGGGGTTGAATTATTTCGTAAATTTATATCGATTGTCCGATTTTACTTAAACTTAAAATATATGATTTTTTTGGCATGAGAAAATTTTGAATATCGATTGTCTGATTTTACTTAAACTTAAAATATATAATTTTTTTGGCATGAGAAAATTTGGAATGTATGTTTGGAACCAGTTGCCGGTGTTTAGCATACACTTAATTAATTTTTAGTAACTTTTTTTAACATCATAGTTATTCAGAAGTCTATATATATAAAAAAAGATGTACATTTTGATGTCACCACTAATTGTGAAAACGGTTGACACCATTTGTCCCAGTGAAAGTTAAGGATTGGCTGTAGATGGTCTCCCAGACCGCAAAAGGGCTTAAAGAAGAATGACTAACTTTTATAATGGCGCACTTCCTACTGAATTAGAGAGCTTCACAAAGTGGTTTTTCCCATTTCAAAATTTTAGGGGACAATAACGAAAATAGGAATAACTGTTGATATCACCCAGACCATACGGTTAATGGGGTTGCTGAGCCTAATGAATGCATTTTTGGAAATTCGTACTGCTTAGAATAAAAAGGAACAATCACCCAGTACACCAACGCAGAAAGCTATATGTCAGTCAATCGGCTTAAAAATGTGGTTTTAGAATATATTCCTATCAATAATTAAGTTTTCATCACATCATGGACGACACTGCTGATTCGTTTTAGCAATTCTTATAATAATATATAATAATCTTTAAGATATATGAATAACAGAATTTGTCCGGGAAAACCTCGCCCCGTTAAATTAAAATATTTTAGAGGTCAAAAAAATAATCCAATCGTTTTTAGATTTCAACTACACTCAACATGTTTTACAAAAATTTGGAGGCAGGACGAAGTCCTAAACCACATTGATATTAACAAAACTTTTCATATCTTATTTTTTTACATTATTGTAATGAGGTTACCAAACTACACATATCGGTTTAGATTTAAAAATAACCCCCATATATATGTGTGTTTCACGATATATAATTGTTTAACAGAGGTAGTGAAATGAACACTTGACATACAAGTATTACATATCGTTGAGAGGGGGAACAACATGAAGTTTAATAATTTATAAAAATTACTTAGAAGCTCATTTTATTTTGGGCACGATTCTGAGTAAAACGTAACATTTTGTCAAATAGTATTTTTTGGAGTAATAATATCTTATAGGAGAAATAGCCTAAAATTCTAACGGAAATTAACGAAATTTTAAAAAAAATTACATAAAATTGTCGTTAAAAAACGAAAAACAGTATGTTGCTATATTTTACAACAAAATAACCAAATTCCTAAAACAGGAAAATTATGTTACAAAATTTCGAATTTTGTCTTTGTTTATGGCAGGGATATTGAAATACATTATGGTTAACAAGTCCACATATGTGGTCAAAAATATTTATATTCTGCTTTCTGCTTGGAAGTTTGCGATTTGAAAATTTTTTATAACTAAATATTTTTTTTTCAAAAATGGGGTATTTCTGGCTTCCCTTGCCCGGAAACCTTTTTACTGAAATGATTAAAATTTGGCATTAAATGCGCTTACATAAACATATCTATGAGAAAAAATAAAGAAATTGCCACCTCACAAAAGAAATTTTTTTTACATCGCCTTTTTGCTTATACCTTCTCTCCACCAGATTCATCATAAAGAACTAAATTTTCACCCGTATAAAATGTGTGTGGTCCAACAATTGTCAGCACGGGACTATTTGACACGGCGGACCTCTTGTGAAGACATTCTTGCAACAATACCCCTCGACGCAATTGTGTTCATTTCTGATGAGGCACATTTTTCACCTCAGTGGGTGTGTTAACCAACAAAATATGCGGTACTGGAGTGAAACAAACCCCAGAGAACTTCAACAGAGACTTCTGCATTCGGACTGTGTCGTGCACCATATCATCATTGGCCCTTATTATTTCCAGGATAACCGTCTTGGCGTAACTGTGAACTCCGAACGGTACTTGACTATGATACAGAATTTTTTTCAGCCTGCACTTGAGGAAATGCAATTAGAGGATATATGGTTTCAACAGGATGGTGCCACTGCACACATAGCGAGGGTTACAATGAATTGTTTGAGGCAAATGTTTCCTGGACGGCTTATCTTTTTGAAGGGTGATGTGAACTTGCTGGCACGCTTACCAGACTAAGCCCCATGTGATTTTTTACGTCCCATCACCTTGGAAGACTTAATTAACAATACTGAGTCTGAAATTGGTAGAATACCAGTCGACATGCTTGTTAGAGTTCATAAAAACTTCAGAAAACGTATGTAGCAGTGTGTGGCTACCGAAGGTCGACATTTTCCAGATACACTTTTTAAAACCATGTAATTTAAAAATTCCCTTACTCTTTAATATAACTAAAATATAAAATAATTTTTTCTATGGTTCATTATTTGGCTGAAGTGCAGAATATGGGACGGGAGCCCGATTAAAAAAAAAAATATGCCATTGTCTTCGTCTTGGTCCCCAAACATCGGAATGGTAGGTCAGAGTTGGCGCTCAGGCCCATGGGGCCCGGGGGGGTCAAAAAGGGGTCCCTTTTGGTTCTATGATGACCCCCAGGCGTAGGTACTCAAATGAAAGATATTTTCGAAACGAATCCAACGATGTTATTTATTTTCCTAAGGGTCTTCTGGACCGAGTTAGAGCCATTTGAATTTCTGGGATATACCAAAAGAAAAAAATTATTTTAAAAAAAAACGCGCGGCCTCCGGCGCTACTAAACCCAACATTTCCATTTATACTCTAATTTACAAAAAAAAAAATATATTTTCCGGGCGCTTTTACGCCCAACATATCCATTCTCACTCTAATTTACAAAAAAAAAATATTTTTCCCGGAATAAACCAAAAATAAAATTTTTCCTGCGGCGCTACTCCAACCGTACAATCTCAACCGTTACAACTCTAATTTAAAAAACAAATATTTTAAAGGGATATATAAAAAAAAATAAATTATAATTACAATACATAGCTTTTTTTTAAATATTAGAATAATTTAAGGAAAAGAATTGAAAAATTCCATAGAAAAATAAATCGTCATCAAAAATTTGTGAAAATTTTAAATTTTTTGAATTCTTTAAGGAAAATTTCAAGAAATATTTAAAAAAAAATTCAAGAAAAAGTCCAGAGAGAAATATTTGAAAGAAATTAAATTAATTAAATTAATTTTTTTCCACTTTTATCCTTTTTTAATCAATTTTCTTCTTTCAAATATTTTTCTCTGGACTTTTTCTTGAAATTTTTTTTAAATATTTCTTGAAATTTTCCTTAAAGAATTCAAAAAATTTAAAATTTTCACACATTTTTGATGACGTTTCATTTTTCTATGGAATTTTTCAATTCATTTCCTTAAATTATTCTAATTTTGCATGATTTTTCCCCATTTTTTTAAATTTTTAACGGGGTTTTTCAGAAATTTATTTTTTCAAATCCCGCGGTTTTTATGTTTTCTATTTTTTTTTAGAATTTTTCAATTTATTTTCTTAAATTTTTCCATGATTTTTTCACATTTTTTCAAATTTTTTCAAATTTTTTTTTTGTATATCCCGGAAATTTAAATGGCTCTAACTCGGTCCAGGAGACCCGTAGGATAAAATAACATCGTTGGATTCGTCTCAAAAATATCTTTCGTTTGAGTACCCACATATGGGGGGTCATCACAGAACCCAAAGGGCCCCTTTTTTGGCCCCCGGGGCCTTAGCGCCAACTTTGACTTCGATTTTCGTGTTTTGGGGCGTATTTGGGGGTGGCATTTTTTTTTTTTTTGGGCTCCCGCCTCATATTCTGCACTTTTGCCCATTATTTTTTTTATTTCATTCCCAAATAAGCAAATTCCGCTCTCCACCCTGTATATGTAAGCCTGTTTTTTTTTTCAAAGCACTATCTAAATGCAAAAAAAAAAACTTTTAAATCGGTTCATAAATACACTTTTCACGAACATTTGAAATTTTGAAACACCCGAGGTGACCAACATTGAAGGGCCACGCAGTAGTCACCACACCCAGTAGGGAGCAGACAATTTCTATATCATCTCGAAAACACCTCTAACTTTACCTTTAACTGTTTTAAATTTCATCAAAATACCGTTCAAAAGTTACAGAATTAATTCCAAAAAAACACCCAAAAAAGGAACCACTGTGCAATTCTCCATTGCTCTCCAGACGTATGATTAATATTTTCTGATAGATCGTTTTCTAACACTTACACGCAGTAGTATACATTGTCCACTCTAACGTATGAGAGTGCATGCATACATAAATTTACACTCTACTTCTGTTTACTATGAATTTATAAATACAAATTTAAGAAATATCGATTCCACTGGATACGAATATTGAAAAGAATACATGTGTAGAAATTGAATTGACCATTTTCAGCAAACAAAATGTATATCGGTATCAAAAGTTGATGGCAAGAGTTGAGACGTTGGTTTTTTTTTTTTAAAAAAAATGGGTATTTTTATACCATCACCCTTAGGGATGAAGGTATATATCATTTGATACGTGCCAAAAGTGTAACACATAGAAGGAGTGACTTTAGAGGTTATTTTGAACCAAATTCGATTCATGACTTTTTAAGTCGTTTGAGCCATGTCCGTCGTCTGTCTGTCTGTCTGTCTGTCCGGTGGCTGTCCGGCTGGTTCGCACGATAACTTTCGAAAGACGCAACCAAATGTTTGAAAATTCTGTTATTATTTTCTCAAAACTACATACGGTATTGCAAATGGGCTACATGGCCCCGCCCCTTCTGGTACCTCCCATACAAATACATCATTCCGCTCACTTTAGAAATCGAGTAATAATATCAATACACCCTACGGGATCGTCCCCAAATTCTGTATTTAGTAAAGCTATAACAGGATAAAGTTTTGGAAAAAATTTTGAAAGCCTAGCCACGCCCATTCTGATACCTCCCATACAAATCTACCTTTCCGCCCACTATAGAGATTGTGAAAAAATATCAATAAATTAAACGTGATCGGAACCAAATTCTCTTTTTAGTAAAGCTATAACAGGATATAAAGTTTTGGAGAAAAAAATTGGAAGTCTGTCCACGCCCCATCTGGTACCTCCCATACACATCTGGTACCGCCCACTTTAGAAATCGATTAATATTATTAAAAGACCTAACGCGATCGTGCCCAAATTCTGCATTTGGTAAAGTTTAAGCAGGATAAAGTTTTGGAGAAAAAATCTGGAAGTCTAGACACGCCCCTTCTGGTACTTCCCATACAAATGTTCCACTGCGCCCACTTTAGATATAAGGTAATAATATCAATACACTCGACACGAACGTGCTCAAATTCTGTATTTTGTTATGTTATAATAGGACGAAGTTTTGGAGAAAAAAATGGAAGTCTAGCGACGCCCCTTATAGTACCTCCCATACAAATGTACCTTTCCGCCCAATTTAGGGATGTAGTAATAATATCAGTACAGCCAACGCAATCGTGCTCAAATTCTGTAATTAGTAAAGCTATAACAGGATAAAGTTATGGAGAATAAATCTGGAAGCCTAACCACACCCCTTCTCGTACCTCCCATACAAATGTACCACTCCGCCCACTTTCGAAATCGAGTAATAATATCAATATAATAGAAAATTATTTATTTTACTGAGGGTAAGGGTAAATGTAAGTCGGGCTGCCGGACTGAAACTTTCTAACTGATTATTTTAATTACAAATCGGTTAATTTCAATAACACAAGACTTAAACAATATCTTATATTGGGTGATGGTATTTATCAGTCAGTTTAACTGACTGAAATTTCTGTACTGGTTCAATATGACTTTTACAACATTTAGCACAAGTTGGCAAAGGATTATAAGTCTGAGATAAGTAAAAATCTATTACATTTCTATACAACTCAAACTTTTTTCTTAATGTTAGAGATATAATGATCTGATACTGTATTCATTCATTATGTTTTAGTTCATAATACACTAGATATAGCCATTGACTAAGCAATTTTTAAAGAATTTAATTAACTTTTTTGCCACATTCATTAACAACATTTTTAGCTTTTAACATTTTTAAAATACCTTAACTCTCAACTTCTTGTGCATTAATTCCCCTTCACCAGAATAATTAAGATTTATTATTTTTCTTACCATCTCTATATTCATCCATAAAATAAAATAAAATATTTTCACAACACCATAGAAATTTAAGTATAGAATACCTTCTTAAAGTGAACAAAAGAATACTTGGCATTTTTAAATGCTACAATTACTAAGAGTTTTTGCTGATGTTGTTGTAATTTTTCCACAACAACCCACCATAGCAACAGTTGATTACATTAAAATCCATTACTAGGTCTTCCCTTTATATGTACGTCTTCTGGATTGTTGTTCCTGTTTTTTTTTTTTGCTTTGCTTTGCTTCCTTTATAACTTATAACATTCTAGACATTTTAAATCCGCATTACCAGCCCTTACCCTATTCCACCATCCTACCTTATGCTATTCAACATTGCTCCATTGTGGTTGTGGTCAAACCCCTGGGAAGTTCTTAGTATTAGAATGAGCGCAAACGCCAAAGAAGAGTAAATTAACTTAAAAGTTTTCATTTTTGACTTTTGTTTATACAAAAGAATTTTTAAAACACACAGAGAATTTTGTCTGACTTTCAGACTGGTGCTGGTGGTTAGTGAGGAGAGCACAGCTCACAAAGAGAAACTGCTGGAGAAAAAAAACAGAAACGTAATTATCTCTTGGGGCTACAATTACAAATTTGTTTCGTTTTGGTAGGAGGAACTAACAACGTAGAGCAGCAACCGCTGCCGCTCTACCCACATCTACCATAACCGCTGGCATTTGTAAGCCTTTCATTTGCTGTAGTTGCTGTTGTTGTTGTTGGTGGTTGTTGGTTATAAAAGAAAAGAAATTAGGCCATTTTTATGTACAATTACCATTAATTATTACACAATGTGACAATATGATTAAAAATGTTTCATGTTCTCGGTACTCGGTTACTAGTTACATATCTGACGCCAGCTGTTGTTTGCCCCCTCTCCCTGTCGCTTGCTGTTGTTTTGTATACTTTACTGGGTATCGTATCTTAAAATAACTAACAAAGTTAGACGTTACTGGGTAATATTTTTTTTTTCTTTTTGAAATTTGTAACATTCCATAGGAATCGTAGTCGTAGTTTCTCATTTCCCCCTTTCAATCTTGTGTTCATTGGAGGCAGATAAGCAAATTCCTTATTACTCCCCAGTGGTAATTGTATGTTACAGGACATAGAGTATGATAATGAATGAACGAATGAAGTAAATGTTGTTGAGTGTATGTGTATTTTTTAAATGCGGACATTTGTGTGTGTGTGTTTGAACACATGAATAGGGCTTTAACAATAGGTTAGCTAAGGATAATGACAGGGCACAGGAAACAACAACGGCAACGGCACCGACAACGGCTCTAGTGGTGATGGCAACATCAACGACGGACGGCTCTACCTATTCAACAACTATTATTATGCAAAAATCTCCCGTTGCTGTCTGTTGTCAGCAAACGCCATTGTTGCCTGGCGTTAGGAACAATAGCTTGTGTCAGTGTTTTTAATGCTCTGCCATTGAAGATAGAGGTTTCATGGGAACCTACACAGAGGTATAATGTTATTGTGTACTCTCCTGCTGCACTGGGTAACAATACACAGTGGGGGGAAATGGTAAGTTATGATAAATTGGTTTTTGATAGTAAAGGAAAAACAAAACATAAATATGAATATGCAGACAAAATTAAAATGTTGGATCAGTGGGCGGTAAGTTTGACGCACACGAGGATCAGTGAGCAGACGGGGCGTGGCAAAACTGTATTTTATTCCTAGAGAGATAAAATTTGATAACCAGATAGTTATCGGCAACAGAAATATGAATATACTGACGAAATTTAAATTTTCGATCAGTGGGCGTAGTGGGCGCAGCTAAACTTTTCTATGAGCTAGAGGGCTAAAATTTGATACACAGATAGTACTCGGCGCCACGAATGTGAATATGCAAACGAAATTTTAATTTTCGATCAGTGAGTGGAGTAGGCGTGGCAAAACTTTTTTTAGAGCTAGAAAGATAAAATTTGGTTACCAAATAGTCCTCGGCCACACAAATATGAATATCCAGACCAAATTAAAATTTTCGATCAGTGGATGGAGTGGGCGTGGCAAAACTTTGTTTAGAGCTAGAAAGATAAAATTTGATTCCCAGACAGTACTCGGCCACACAAATATTAATATACAGAGGAAATTTTAATTTTCGATCAATAAGCGGAATAGGCGTGGCAAAACCTTTTTTTGAGCTAGAGAGACAGAATTTGATAAACGGACAGCACAAAAATATTAATATACAGACAAAATTTTAATTTTCGATCAGTGAACGGATTGGGAGTGGCAAAACTTTTTCTTAGAGCTAGAAAGATAAAATTTGATACACAGATAGTAATCAGCACCACGAATATAAATATCGTGACGATATTTCAATTTCCGTTCAGTGGGTGGACGGGGCGTGGCATAACTTTATTTTAGTCCTAGAGAGAAACAATTTAATACACAGATAGTACTTGGCAACAAAAGTATAATTATGCAGACAAAATTCCAATTTTGGATCAGTGGGCGGAATAGGCGTGTCAAAACTTTTATTAGTGCTACAAAGGTAAAATTTAGTTCCCAAATAGTCCTCGGCCACACAAATATGAATATCCAGACAACATTAAAATTTTCGATCAGTGGATGGAGTGGGCGTGGCAAAACTTTGTTTAGAGCTAGAAAGATGAAATTTGATTCCCAGACAGTACTCGGCCACACAAATATTTATATACAGAGGAAATTTTAATTTTCGATCATTGGGCGGAGTGGGCGTGTCCAAACTGTATTTGAACTCTAGAGAGACAAAATTTTATACCCTGACAGTACTCGGCCACACAAATATGTATATCCAAACGAAATTTAAATTTTCGATTAGTGGGCGGAGTAGGCATGGCAAAACTTATTTTTAGAGCTAGAGAGACAAAATTTAATACACAGATAGTACTCGCCAACAAAAATATAATTATGCAGAAAAAATTCAAATTTTGGATCAGTGGGCGGAGTAGGCGTGGCAAAACTTTTTCTTACAGCTAGAAAGATAAAATTTGATACCCTGATAGTATTCGGTCACACTAACATGAAGATTTCTAAAGTGGGCGGAATGATGTATTTGTATGGGAGGTATCAGAAGATGCGGGGCCATGTAACCCATTTGCAATACCGTAAGTAGTTTTGGGGAAATATTAGCTCGAGCAAAATTTCAAAACATTTGGTTGCGTATTTCGAAAGTTATCGTGCATACCAGCCGGACCTACAGACAGACGGACATGAGTCAATCGACTTAAAAAATCATGAATCGAATTTTGTTCAAAGTAACCTAGGGTCTAAATTGACTCCTTCTATCCTCCTACCCGTAGGGTGAGGGTATAAAAATGTATTTTGTATGGCAGTCCCCTTAGGGGGTTAAGGTAGGGTAATGTAAGTTTGGGAAAATATTAGGAGGGAAAAATTTATAGGTCTCGGTCATACAATTTACTCCTTTCGGAGGCACAAAGGGAACGGTAGGAAATGATATCAACAAAATTTAACAAATAAAAAAATTGTATGGGGACCACCCTAAAGGTTGAAGATAGAGGGTAGACATGCTCAGAGAAATTGTTGGGGTCATGCATTTAACTCCTCTAGGGGCACCTTTGGGGAAGTTAGAGCGATGGGAGCAAATAATATAAAAAAATTTATTTTGTATGTGATCCCCCTTAGGGGATTAAGATAGCGGATAGATATGTATGGGAAAAGTGTTAGGAGGGACAAATTGATGGGATCGGTCATACATTTTACCCCTGTAGGGGCCATACCGGGGTAGTAACAGGACTTGTCGTACAAACTTTTAACTTTAATAGCTAAAATCACTAAAAACTTTAAAATTAAATAATCGGCGTGTTTTTTACTTAATTTTTGGGACTCAATCTTGAGAATAGCACGTGAAAGTAGCCCCGAAAATAAGAAATTCTGCATCATTCGTTTGGTCAAGTTGGCTGCATTAATAATTTATGGCTATATTAAATTATTATTTTTGGTACCATAAATTGCACTTTTTGGTACTTTCTGGTGCCATAAATTGTTCTTTTTCGTACCATAAATTGTACTTTGGGGTACCAAAAATTGTACTTTTTGGTACAATTAAAGTACTTTTTGGTACAATTGAAGCACTTTTTGTTACAATAAATTAAACTTTTTTTATTTTAAATCCAGTTATTTGGCAAAAAGATTAAAAATGGGGAAAAATGATAATATAGAAAAAATTCAAAAAAAAAACAAATGATGCAAAAGTTCTTATTTTTGAAGCAACTTTCACGTGCATGAGCTGAAGAATGTTGTACTGTGTTAATTTTAATTTCACTGGAGTTTTGTTGCCAAAAAAAACTGTATATCATTTAAAAAAAAGTCAATCCGTTATCTCTCAACACCTCAGACAATCTCAGACAATTATTCAAAAAAAATTTTTAATTTATTTTAGAAAAATATCAAAATTTCACTGTAGAGCAAAATCTGAAGTAAAACAAATTTTTGATTTTTTTTGAGAACATAATTTTTCGACACAACTTTTTAGATAACTCTGAATATATAGGTCAGAGTAAAAACTAACATTAGACAGACTTTGAAGTTAGTAACATTAGAAACAGTTTGTTATGTTTACAATCAGACAAAAGGTTCTGAAGTTATGCTAAAATCCGTGAAACAACAATTGTTAATAAATTTTGAAATAAAAAAAAAACGAAAATATTTGTTGACTATTTTTGGAATCGCTCGACCATAATGCACCGAAAACAGCGGGAATACTGATGCCAAATTTTTCTTAATTTTGTTGCACTGGGTAATTAAGTCAAAATATGTGAAAATAAATCATAAATACTCAATTTTCTAACAAAAAAAAATCATTATTCTTGTGGTTTCCCACATGATGGCAACTTCCATATTGGTTATTACCTATTTAGGTTTTGGTTATATCTCCGTTTGCCGTTTCCACCGAAATCGCAAATCGTTAGGTCAAAAAATTTAAAATGAACCAAAAATATTTAATTTTCTAACCAGTCGCAAAACAAAAATATGAAAATGTTTCCATTTCTTCTTAGATCACCTTCCCAGCTACTTCGACCGTATACAATCTTTTCCTCTAGCTCCTGTCGCTTTACCGCAAATCAAAAATCATTGAATCAAAAACTGGGACTGGTCGTGGCATGATCTTTAGACCACGCGACTACCATGCGAGAGATCCATGGTTCAACTCCTGTCGCCAGTCATCTTAATTTTTTTTTTATAGCCGACCCCCTCTATTTTGTCGACAGCAAATTTGTAGGACAGTGCCGAGTCAATCGGCATGTCTAGTGAAAAGCTTCTCAAACAGTGACGATCGCATTCGTCGATAAACAAGAGTTGACTTGTGAGTCTAAACAACGCGTGCAGCTATCTTACGCCTCATTCATGGGTTTTAAAAGGAAATTAAGTTTTTTTTTTTAAATCAATTTTATAATTAACTAGTGGGCCCGGCAATGCTTCGCTATTACATTTTAACTTGTAATATATTTCACATTTAGGTCTACAAAGAACTTTGAAAACGGTACTTAAGCTCGATAATGATATGTTGAGTTTATTAACTTATGTAACTAATTTCAAGCAACTCCTTAACATGAAAGTTAACAAATAAGGTGTTGTTGTTTTAAATTCTAAATATCATAGGCTCTATGACGATATTAAAAAGTTCATCAGCAAAGTTATATCTTTTACAAATCGGAAACAGACATTCCGTTAAAGATCAAAATTCAATTTAGTAGCGGTAAGCGTCTGTATACTAACTTTCTCTTTGGGCGTAAAAAACACTTTGACATGCCTTCTCCGCCTATTGACCGAAAATGAAAATTTCGTTTGAAGCTTCATGCCTTTAGCCATAAAAACCTCTTTTGCCATGTCTTCTTCTCACATGGATCAAGAATATTTCCGAATACTATCTATGTATTGAACCTGTATTACCATTCTATGAGATAATTCGGTCACCAGCGTTTGGCTTTACAAAGTGATGATCTCACGCGCTGTATGGCAATTCACTCCGTCGTGTTGGAACCATTTCTCCTTCAAATAATGTGCAATGACATGATAAATAAAAAAAATCAATTGATCGTCCACTGGTATTAGTTCTTCTAGCAGTTGGATATATGAATATAGGCCAAGATCTTTCATCAGCATTTGCAGAGACCGAGTTGCGTCGGTTCGATAAATTCGTGTCCCCTGTCACACTTACGTCTACAGCGTTGATGGCTTCTATTAGCTGCTCAGATGGATGCGTATATGCACCATAAACTTCACAAAGGGCAAACAGAACGCGCATTTTGAAAATAAATTTGCAAGATTTGTAAACGTTGTTCTTGTGTAGTCTTTACATGGTGATTTTTCAAAGAAAGTCTCAATGAAAGTCTATCACACTTCACACACCTCGCCTGAATGACGAATTGGTTGACCTAAAATGGCAACAAAAACGTTAAATGTTGGGGTTTGTTGGGGGTCAATTGTACATTAAAAATCCACATGAATCAAAATCCTAGCTGATACTTTTTTTAAGATAAAAGGATTTTTCGTTTATTTACTCCGTTTTGCGCTTCTTTTAGAAGTGACGTTCGTTGCCCCATGATTATTGAAAGCGTACAGAATTCAGCTTTAAGACACTTCTATCAAAATTTAAGTTTTCTGCACTAAATTAATCTTTCCCAGCGCGAGCTAGGAATTGATATTACACACAAAGTATATTGGTGACATTTTCTAACAATTCATCGTAGATTTGGTTACAATTTTTGCGAATAAAAAAACTGGCCCACCTTACTGTTCGTATCTCTAGGCGAACTGCAATATACTGTGGAATTTTGACAGTTATAACTGTTTATTTTAAAAGGGGTGTGGTACAGCCCACTTCCACTCTTACTGTAATTTATACTGCAACAACAACTTATGTAACAAATCTCATCTGCATGGGATATAGCCCTTTTTATTTTCATGTTGTATGGTACGCCCCTTTATCCAATCACAACCAAATATAACCAGGGACTATCTATAGGTTATCAGTACCACTTGGTCTATTAGAAAATCCGTTAGAGCGATTTTTGAAAAGGGGCGTGGCACCGCCCACTTCCACCTTGGCTGTAATTAATACTGCTCCAACAACATATATACCAAATCTCATCTTCATACCTCTGAAAGTTCATGAGATACAGCCCTTTTGATTTTCAAGTTGTATGGGCGGTGCCACGCCCCTTTGTCCAATTGGACCGAATTGTAAATATAAACCAACTGGGGCGCCAACCACACGCATACAAAAAAATTTATGCAAATCGGTCCAGCCGTTCGTGAGTTATAAAGTCACAACACACTTGCAACAATTTTTTATATATATAGATGAAACCTTTTTTTTGAATTTTTCTAAATTAAATTAATTTTTTAACATAATTCCTCCACTGTGAATGTAAATAAGTTAAACAATTCCCATGAATGGTATAAAACAAAAGAGTGTTGTCGTGTGTTATCTCTAGTTCTTTATTTTTTTTTTTTTTTTGTTCGCCTGCTTTGGTTTTGGTTGTCCTCAAAACAATGGCGAAGAGGACTCAACCTTGACGTCATTATGATAAAGATGATCATTGTGTCGTAGTAATAACTATGTACAAGTACTTTTACGTACAAAACTCTCATGTATATTACAAAGAAAAGAGTTAAAATAGACCAAAGTAACATAGACTTATTTTATAGATCTAATAACAATAAGGGACACAATGACAAGACATAATTCTAAGTAATTTTCTAAAAACAAATAAAAAAACCATGAAACAATTACATTAGCATTATAAAGCATAAACCCATGCACACACACAGCCGCATACATATAATATAATACAACGGCTGTTAAGGACTCTCACTGTATAACAATCATATGAAATTTAAGAATTGACATTGACACAGACGCTTAAGTGACACGGCGGGCTGGGAGGAGGGCTGTTCTGTTAAAGGAGACTCCTCCAACTCAAGCAAACTGAAAGGTTACTGCTTCAAGCTATACTTTATGCCAACTAATGCTTGTGTAAATCAAAGCGAGTAGAGTAAGAGAGAGAGAGATAGAGAGAGAGTGAAGGCTGCTGATAGTGGTGACCTTTACTTTCTAGGCATTGAAAAAAAAACATTCAAAAGAATTGAACAAAAGTCTATATGATCATTCATATTTTGCTTTGTTTGATATGAAAAGTGTTATTTTAATTAAATTTAGCCTCAATCAATGTAAATTTTTCACATCTCTCTCTCTCTCTATCTTGATTTCTCTCTTTTCTGTAGTCTTTAAATAAGATTTGGTGGATTTCCATACTTGAATGCGTGGCGGTGTGCAAGTCTCATGCAAAGGATTTTGCAAGAGTATTAAGATTTTGTGATTATTTTAATCAACAAAAAAAATTTATTTCACACATGAGACTTGTCATGCTGCGTTCAACGCAACCAACCATGAATCATAAATTTACATACTCTAATTCGTTGTTATCGTTGTTGCTGTTGTTGTTATTCTTTGAAAGGATGTGCTAAGGAGTGGGATAAAAAAGTTATTATGGCAGAATTTAAGATAAAACTCCCGTTTTGTTGCATTGGGTATAAGCAGCAAGCTGTAAATCGTGTTACAGAAAGCTTTATGACGAAGCTTAGCTGGCGGATGCTGTTTGAAAGTTTATGAAGCAGTTAAAGAGTTTAAAAAATATGTTTAATATTGTAACATATTAAACTCTACAAGGATGAAGTTTAAAAAACACAAAACTTAATTTCCCTTTGCACCCCATAAATGAGGTATGGGATAGCTTCTCGCATTGTTGCGAATAAACACGCTTTCTATATTAAGATACACAACTAACGGCACCTACTTGTTTATCGACAAATCCGAACCTTACTGTTTGAGAAGCTTTTACTAGACATGCCAATTATCTCGACACTTATACTGCGAAGTTGCTGCCGACAACATCGAGGGGGCCGGCAATGATAGAAAAATGTAGATGACTGGAACCGGGAATCGAACCACGGATCTCCCGTATGGTAGTCGCATATTCTATCCACTATGCCATGGCTGGTCCCATAAAGACGAAGTTTTTAAGGCAATGATTATAAAATTATAAACCATATGAACCCAGTAGGAAGTGTATTCAAGACGTCCTCAAGGATAGATGCATGACCATAATAATCGTTGATGACACATAGGTGGACTGTCCATACAAATTGTCGACGAAATTTTCATTCAAGTGTTGAGCAACAATGTCAGCCAAATTGTCGTTGATGCTTATATAAGCAAACATGTCGCCCACATTGTCATCGATGATCATATAAACGACATTTATAGTCGCACCAACTCATTATTTTCCTTAGATCTTGATGATTGTGTTTTATGCACGACAACATCTGTATTTTGTGTTGATGGGAGGACAGGTATGTTTGGGAAAAATATTAGGAGGGAAAAATGACTAGGAGTCGGTCATACATTTTACTCTACGAGGAATGACCCCGGGGCAGTTAGAGAGGTGGAAGCAAATTTTATAAAAAAACAATTCTGTATGGTAAAGATGGGGACTAGGTATGTTTGGGAAAAATGTTAGGAGGGAAAAATTACTGGTGCGATTCCGGTGCAGTTGCGGAGCTTGTTGTGGATTTTTTCCACAATACGAAAAGTTTTAGACCCAAGGTTTCTTAAGAAAATTTTCTTAGAATTCATCGTAGATTACGATTTTAATAACTGCTCCTTGCATTTTGTTTACTTCATACAAATTGACCCACTCTATTGTGTATGCTTATACGATATTTTTGGGGAAATCTCAAAGGATGATTTCATTGAAATTTCCTTAAGAAATACTAAATTTTTTTTGGAAAATTGCTGCTAAGTGTCAGATTTCTGTCATCTTGAAATGGGTAGTGGGAAGCAGACGGTATTCGTAAGAAAAACTTTGTTTGGCGTTATCTCCGGTACTAAGCATCCATTCGCAAAGAGGATCAGGATAACTTGTGATCATCATACAATAGTTGTAAAAGTTGAGAACTCAACCTGAAATGGGTTGGAAGCTGTAGATATTCCTATGAACGAAATGTATGTGCCATTACCTCCTAAACTTAGTGTCCAATCGCAAAAACGAAGCTTCATATGTAATCACCATAGAATAGGTAGGAAATCAACAAGCTACAGTTGGGTTCAAATCTAACAATAGGTTGACAACTCAACTTGAAATGTGTGGAGAGGCGTCAATATTCATATTAAAAACTTTAAATGTCTTTATATCCTAAACTAAGCGTCCAATTGTAAAAAGGTGGTTAATTTGTGATCATATCGATGCCTTAATTTAAAATTTTGATATATGTGAGTATTATAGATTCTACTTAAATGCTAAATCTAAATTTCTTTATAACTTCTGTTTGGATTGACTGATCGGCATGATATTTAAATGGGTTATAAATTTAAGCAAATTAAATCTGAAAACTCTATTTTCTGTAGATTATGCAGAGAAATCATATATAAACAGATTATAGGAATTTTAATTCTTAAATTTCATCAATACTGGACTTGTAGTTCTTGAGACTGTAAGAGTTTTAAAACTTTAACCCAAAGTGACACAGGTTAACATACTCCAATCCGACCACCCTGCTGTACATACATACAGTGGTGTGTGATGAAATAGAGTCGCACCTAACCAAAATTGTCAAAGTAAGAAAAATTCACAAAAAAATATTTTTCTATGGAACTTTCAGATATTTTTATTAAATTTTAATACTAATCTAACAAAATCGAATATCAGTGTGGAAGTTAAAAACTTAAAATGGCACAAACAAATAAAAATATTTGAAATGCCCAGGATTTGGCTGTGAACAAAAATAGAGTCAATGAATTCACCGACCTTAAAGTAAATAAATAAGTTATTTAAATTAAACAAATGTTTAAGTTATATCTTACTTTACCTCAGTAGTTTGAAGAATAGCCATTATTTTTAATTACTGCTGTGCACCGATTTGGCATTGAATCCCCTAACTTTTGACAAGTCTGTATTGGAATATTCTTCCACGCAACTTCAATCATTGTCCATTGTTCGTCCTTATTAGATGGATTCTTAACTTTAAGAGCCATTTTTAACCCCCGCCACAAATTCACAACAGGATTTGGGTTTGGCGATTGTGCAGGCCATCTTAAAACTTAATTTTTTTTTGTTTTCGGAATTTAGTTTAGCCAATTCCATGTGTGTTTCGGGTCGTTGTCTTGCTAAAACACCCAACGAAGTGGCATTTGCCATTCAGTCTAATGCATCATGAAGCCATTCAAAATATTTGTGTAAAATGTAGCGTCAGATTTAACCTCAAACCGAAATACAGGCCCAGTACTATAGTACGAAAAGCAACCCCATATAAGTATGTTCCCACCACCAAGTTTCATGGTCATGATGGTGTGTTTGGGAAGATATTCGCTGTTGGGGGCGATAATCGGTGTTGGGTGGTCTTTGTAAAGAAAGCTCAATGCGATCAGAGTTAAAAACTTCACTTTCGTTTCATTTGACCACAAAATATTCAGCCACTTGGTTACTGGCCAATCCGCAAGTTCTTTGGCGAACTCAACTCTTCTTTTTTCGTTTTGTTTATGGTAAAATAGATGCTAAATCTTACACAAATATTCTGAATGACATCATAATGTCTTATGCTGAATGGGAAATACCACTACGATGGGTGTATCACCAAGAAAACGACCCGAAACACACATGGAAAAAGGTTAACTTCAATTTGGAAATAACAAAGTTGGAGTTTTAAGATGGCCTGCACTATCGCCAGACTTAAATCCTATTAAGAATTTGTGGCGGGAGTTAAAAGTGACTTTTAAAGGAAAAAATCCATGTAATAAGAATGAACTATGGGCAATGATTGAAGTTGCGTGGAAGAATATTCCAATACAGACTTGTCAAAAGTTAGGGGATTCAATGCAAAATCGGTGCACAGCAGTAATTAAAAATAATGGCTATTCTTCAAACTACTGAGGTAAAGTAAGATATAACTTAAACATTTGTTTAATTTAAATAACTTATTTATTTACTTTAAGGTCGGTAAATTCATTGACTCTATTTTTGTTCACAGCCAAATCCTGGACATTTCAAATATTTTTATTTGTTTGTGCCATTTTAAGTTTTGAACTTCCACACTGATATTCGATTTTGTTAGATTAGTATTAAAATTTAATAAAAATAACTGAAAGTTCCATAGAAAAATATTTTTTTGTGAATTTTTCTTGCTTTGACAATTTTGGTTAGGTGCGACTCTATTTCATTGCACACCACTGTATGTAGCGAATTTGCCTATGGCACATGTA
Source organism: Muscina levida (assembly GCA_964034835.1). NCBI lineage: Eukaryota > Metazoa > Arthropoda > Insecta > Diptera > Muscidae > Muscina > Muscina levida. Next base: position 10,072,278 of record OZ035880.1, on the reverse strand, counting down.
CAACGTATGAGTAATATAATTTTTATTCGGATTTTATATTAATCATACGCACATTGTTCTAATATTGTGGATTTATCATTTAATAACACAGTGCAACAGCCAATCTGTGTTGTGAGAAATTCTAAGTCAGGCTGAAGGTTCTAGTTGAGTTTAGTAAAACCCCCAAAGGGTTTGGTGTTCTCAGGCGTAATTTTTTTTCTGACATTTTATATTATTTCCTTATTTTCATGTTGGTTCGCTTAGTTTACCAGCTATAACTCAAAAACCTTTGATGATTTCTTATTTCATTCTTCAACAGAATAAATAATTTCTATTAATTATATAGAATTAAATTTTCAACAAAAATTTCACTTTTCACAAATTTTTCTCAATAACATCATATTATTGGTCATATATAAACTGTCACATCTGTGATAAGTAGAAAACTGGTCAATGCTGCGAGTTTGTCTATCGTACTCGCTACATATATATGTACAACGTGTGCGTAATATTATTTTCATGAGAATTTTATATTAATCATACGCTTATCGCTCCAATATTGTGGATTTATGGTTTAATAACAATCAAATATGGGGGGTTGAGAAATTCCAAGTCAGGGTGAAGGTTAGTACCTCCTCCTAGTGGTCACGATAGTAAAACCCCCAAAATAATCACTATTACGACATTTCGAAAATGTTACAGTAAAATAACACTATGGAACATTGTTATTGTTTTGGGGGTGAGAAATTGTACTTGGATATTCTTGGTCAGTATAGTAAAACCCTCATTGGCGTTCTTAGGCCAAACTTTTTTTATGACTTTTAATTATCTTGATGTTTGTTCGCTTAATTTTTCAGCAATATGTCAAGATCCATTGTTGATTTCTCATTTCATATTTTAGCTGTAGCTAACACTTAAATAAATAATTTCTATTTATATATCTATTAAAAAACCAAGATAGAATGAAATCTTCAAAAAAAAAATGTAATTTTTTGTCTTTTTTCATAATTTGTGCTCAATAACTTCATATTTCAGACCATATAAAGGCTGTCACATCTGTGAGAAGCAGAACACTGGTCATTGCTAATGGCATTGAATCACTACTCTGACACAAGTTACATACTACACATATACATATATGTAGAGTGTAACGTGGATTTATTGGTGCAACAGCCAATCTGGGCGGGATGAGAATTACCAAGTCAAAATGAAGGTATTAGGCCGGTAAAATAAAAGTCTTTTTTTATAACCACTTATTTTTTCCATATCTTGATATTTGTTAGCTTAGTTCTTTTGCTATAACTCATGAGCCATTGATGATATCTGATTTCATTCTGAAGCAAAATGGTAGGGAAGGCTTAAAAGAAATATAAAACTTATTTTATATATATTTATCTATCTTATCTTTAATTATCTACTTTTTTAATAAATTGTCCTCAATGGCTCTATATTTCTGGTCATATACAGGCTTTCACATCTGTGATAAGTAGAAAACTGGTCATTGCTAATGATATTGAATAACGACTCTGGGCCTAGTACTGTGCTGTACATACCTACATATGTAGCGAGTTTACCTATGGTGTTCGCTACATGTATACAACGTATGTACAACGTATGAGTAATATTATTCTGATGCGGATTTTATATTAATCATACGCTTATCGTTTTAATGTCGATTTATGTTTTAATAACACAGTCAATCTGGGGGTTTGAGAAATTCAGTTAGGATGGTGGTATAGTAGAGCCCCTTAAGGATTTAGCGTTCTCTACAGGTCTGCTGAAAAATTAAATGAGAAATCATCAATATTTCTTGGGCTATAGCTGAAAAACTAAGCGAACAATCATCACGATAGGCAAAAAAATATAAAAGATCAGAAAAAAATGTTTGACCTGAAAACGTCCAACCTTTGCGGGTTTTACTATACTGGCCTAGTACATTCACCCTGAGTAAGAATTTCTCAACCAGCCAGACAATGACAATGTTCCACAGTGTTATATAACTTCAATATTTTTGAAATGTCTTAATAGTTATTATTGTGAAAAGTTAGTACTCTGTGATGGTAAAATATATTTGAATGCATCTTTCTGTTATATATTGCTAAAACATAATTTTAGTTATCTTGTAATATTAAAATTAATACAAACAAAAATTCAAAATTCTGGTCAAAATGAGATAATATTTTCACGTCATTGCGCATAATAGCAATTTTTTCATTAATTTTCTTAGGAATGGAAACATTTTTTAAATTGTAGCCGCTTCCAATCCAAATTAACTAAGCCCAACCATTCATTACAGCCTACTTCCCCACTCCGCTTGCTAAATATTTAAAATTACAATTTTTTCATTTTTTGTTCTGCCATTCTTTCCTCGCAGAGTGGAGTGGAGTACTTGCAATTATTTTATATGTATATAATTTTTATTTTATTTATCGTAATTATATGCAAATGTTAAGTCATTGCCCGCTTGCTCTATTTTCTACTGCGACACACGAACAACAACAACACCAGGAGAAGAAGAACAAAAAACCGAAACCGTTTAAATTGCACTCTCGTGTCTATGAGAAGACCATGGAAATTGTCCCCATTTGTAGGGCGAAACAAACACACACACAAAAAAAATGCGACTCGTTTCCGCTTCGTCGTGCATAAACAGTAAAGTGCGACACGGACCTTTTTCACTCGAAAATAATTAACTAGAATGCTTCGTTCCACATTTATTAAGTGGCCTCCATAAATGGTCACAAATTGATCCCTGTAGGGTTCAAATGCGTTCCCTTAATTGCACTCTGCAAAGCACTAAATGTAGCAGCAATGACAACAACAACAAAAAAAAAACGCAATATGAACAGCACAATTTACTATAAAATAATGTTTTACAATACATTTAGCTGCAATGTATATAAGAAAAAAACTAATGTAGTTAAATATAGGGCATATAAAATGAAAATATTGATTGGGTTGGTAATATTTAATGTGTCATATCAATAATAGTTTACATAGAGAAATATGGTCAGGTATAGTTTTATAAGTAAACTAAACGGGGAAAGGGGTTTAAAATGTCAATTCATTTCTAAAAGTTTATAATATGAAGTGATATGGCACAAAATTTTAAACTTTCTATACCATATATACTGTATGGTGTGAATATGCGAAATCGTATATGGTTCAGAACAAATAAAGGTACTAGGTCAGTAAACTAAAACTTCTAAAGGGTTTGGCGTTCTCAGGCCAAACTCTTTTTATAACCTTCTATATTTGTTTATATTCTTGACGCTTGTTCGCTTAGTTTTTCAGTTGACGATTTCTTATTTTTCAGCAGAATTGTAGCTAAGGCTTAAATAAATAATTTCTATTATTATATTATTGAAAATTGAATGAAATCTTCAAAAAAAATTTTAATTTATCGATATAAAGGCTGTCTCATATGCGATAAGCAGAAAACTGGTCATTGTTGATGATATTGAATGACGAACCTGAAACAAGTAACGTACTACACATACATATGTATGTAGAGAGTTTTCATATGGTAATCGCTGCATGTGTATGCCCGACGTATGAGTAATATTTATTATATGCAGATTCTATATTAATCATACGCACATCGTTCCAATATTATGGATTTATAGTTTAATACCACAGTGCAACAGCCAATCTGGGGGTGTGAGATAAATCCAAGTCAGACTGAAGGAACTAGGTCGGTAAAATAAAACTTTCTTTTTTTTTAACATTTTATATATTTTCCTTATCTTAATGTTTGTTCGTTTAGTTCTTCATTTATCACTCAAGAACCATTGATGATATCTGATTTCATTCTGCAGCAGAGTTGTAGCTAAGGCTTAAATAAATAATTTCTATTAATATATCTATGTAAAAAATTCAATCGAATCGAAATTTCATTTATTCAATTTTTTCACAAATTTTTCCCAATAACTTCAAATATCTAGCCATATACAGATTGTCTCATCTGTGATAAGCATAAAGCTGATAATTGATATTACTGATGATATTGAATGATGACACTGCCACAAGTACGGTACTGGTTAGTCGGAAGTTATGTGGGAAGAAAATAACAAAATTTTGTCGGTGCCACCCTTAAAAAATAACAAGTCTTTGCAGATTTTAGGATAGCAGAAGTTTGAGAACGATTAGAGTATGTTAACCTGTGCCGCTTTGGGCTAAAAGTTTTAAAACTTCTACAGCCACGTTTGAGAGATATAACTCAGGAACGACTAGGCCAATTTTAATAAAACAAAAATCCGAAATTTAAAACTTGAAATTCCTTAAATCTATTCATATTTCATTTCTCGACATAATGAACAGTTTGTTAGTTATAAATAAATTTATTAAAAAAAAAAAATTAAAAAAAGTTGCCTAAAAAACTACTATATTTAAAAAATAAAATACCATCACTTAATTTTGAATAAAAGCGAGACTTTTTCATTTCTTTCACATTTTGTTCATAAGTTATGTGACATTAGGTGAAAGTAGTAACACTTGACACTTTTTTTGTCAAGAGAGAATTTTTACGTATAAGGAATATAAATATTATACAGATTTTATATTAATCATACGCACATCATTCCAATACATTGGATTTATAGCATAGGCGTTCAAAATAAAATAAGGCACTATTATTAAGAGAGAGAGAGACAGATCGACCTGAAAGAAACGTAGTCTGTATTGAAACATAAGGGGACTGAGTGAGAGAGAAAGACAATACGTGTGAATTCAGCGAGCACATTTGTGCCACAGTTGGACGTCTATGATTTATATATAGTTTAACTATCTGACCCGGGCAAACGTCGTTTTGCCTTAAAATTTTATTGTGAAAAAAAACTAAATATTGCGCCATCTGTCGGACGACCTTTACGGCCCATAGAGCATGCATATAAAATTTGGTCAAAATCGGTCCAGTAGTTTTTGAGTTTAGCGATCACGAACATCCCCTTATTTTTTTATATATGTAGAGATAACACAGTGCAACAGCTAATTTGGTGGGGAATGGAGTGAGATATTCCAAGTCACGGTCAAGGTACTAGGTCAGTAAAGTAAAATCTCCAAAGGGTTTTGAGTTCTCTACAATTTTGCTGAAAAATTAAATGAAATTAGATTTTCTGAATAACTAAGGGAACAAATATCAACATAAGCTAAAAATATAAAAGGTCATAAAAAAGTTAGGCCTGATAATGCAAAACCCTTGAGGGTTGTACTAAACTGGCACTGGTACCTTCACTCTGGCTTGGAATTTCAGACCCCCCAGATTGGATGTTGTAAAGAGTTATTTAAACATAAATCCACATTATTAGAACGACGTACGTATGATTAATATAAAATCTGCAGAATAATAATATTACTCATACGTTGTACATATACAAGTAATTGACAGAAGCACTTAAAACTTACTTAATTTCCCTTTGCACCCCATGAATGAGGTATGGGATAGCTTCTCGCGTTGTTGTGAATTAACACGCTTTCTATTTTTAGATTCACAACTAACGGCACCTACTTATTTATCGACGAATGCGAACGTCACTGTTTTGAGAAGCTCTTACTAGACACGACGATTGAATCGACGCTTAATACTGCGAAGTTGCTGTCAAACAACATTCGAGGGGAGCCGACAATGAAAGAAAATTTTATTTATTTTTTTCTTTTAAGATGACTGGAGCCAGGTTTGAACCTGCAATCTCCCGCATGGTAGTCGCGTGTTCTAACCACTATGCCACGGCCGGTCAGAAGCACAATTGTAAGAAATATTCCACCAATCGCATTTACGGGATGTTTTTAACAGAAATCCAGTGGTGGAATTTACTAAGTTTTCCTCATATAACGCATGATAACTTCCCTTTTCCAGGCCTCCTCTGCATATGTAAATCAGTATATGAATTTGAGTCAGGTAAATTGACATACAAATACCCTACCCTATGTATGATATTGTCTAAGTCTTGAGTTATTAAAATTAATCGCTTTTTCAATAAAATTACTTATGTGTTGTTATTTGCCTGCTTGTCGAGCATAAGAAAGGACTTTCGGTCTTAAGACCAGATGTTAACAGACATGTAGTAAAACTGTAAACTGTAATGTTACAGTGATAATAGTGTTATTTTATTCGTGATCAAATATAAACAATTTGAGGAGTTTTAGGAAATAATTGCAAGAATATTAACTTTAGCGAGATTGACTAATTTGTATAGGAGGTAACTGTAGAGACGGAACAAAGTGACCGTTTTTTTTTTTATTCGACAATCAAAGTTCAATAAACGCTTACCTTGTGTAATGTTGAATAAATTCAGTGCACTTACATAAGAGATGCATATGTTGAACTATGATGGCAATTTCTATCGTTTGTATGGGTGGTACTAATAGGGGTATGTCAAATGGTTTGGTTTTCGGTGGGTTTACCTACTATCACAAGCTAAATTTACTGACCTTATATGAATGTCCTCTAGTTATCCGTTTGAAAGTTATGGGATAAATATTTACTTTCCAAAAGTGCCTCATTTTGTATGGAAGGTACCGGATGGGGTCAGCCGCTATAGTCCATATTCATTTCTAAGTCAAATTTTCATAGGCAAAATTTGACTGAATTCAGTGTACTTACATAAAAAAGATTTGTATGTAAAACTATGAGGATCAATTCGGTCTTTTGGATGGAAGATACCAGAAGGGGTATTCTAAAGGCTTAGGTTTAATGACGGTTTTCCTACTATTACAAGATAATTTAACTGTCCAAATTCAGATATTCTTCAGTTATCTGTTTGGAAGTTATTGGAGAAATATTAATAATCCACAAATAGGTAATTTCGTATGAGAGATACCGGAAGAGGTGGGGGTATATTGTACATTTACAATCCCATTACCATTATCTGAGGGTTTGTCTATTGTTACAAGGTTATTTAACTGACGAAATTTAAATGTCCTCCAGCTGTCCGTTTTGAAGTTATTAGAGAAATATTATTTTTCCCAAAATACGTCATTTTGTATGGACGGTACCAGATAGTCGCTTTAGTCCATATTTAATCCTGAGTCAAATTTCCATGAGCGTACATCTTACGCAAAATATGACTGAATTCAGTTTACTTACAATAAAACATATGTAAGTATGTATCTATTTAAAACAGAAGGGGTATGGCAAAGGTTTCGGCTTTGTAAGGGTTTGTCTACTATTACAAGGTAATTAAACTCCATATTTAGATATCCTACAGTTGGCTGTTTGGATGTTATTGGATAAATATTAATTACCCGAAAAAAGGGAATTTTGTATGATAAGTCCCAGAAGGGGTAAGGCTATTCTTCCAATTTACAATGCCCTTATTCCATTATGGAAAATATTAAGTCTTGTTAATTTGCATAACATTCAGTTAAGGTTTACTCGAGCTACCCTGCCCACCAGCCAACTAGCCAATCGGACAGACGGACATGATTCAATCGTCTTAAAAGGTCCTAAAACAAATTTATTCTTAAGATATATGAGGTCTTACACGTCTGTTTTTCATTCGTTACACTTTTTTTTGTATCAAATAATATCCTAAGGGTTGTCGAATAATAAATACAAGACCGGACGAGGAATCGTTCTGCATCATTAGTTTTTTGAAATACAATGACAATTTCATAAAAAAATTGTATTTGTATTCGCTTTTTAAGGATTTTTAATTTTGTATATGATACTCAATTTTGAAAAATTTATTTCTGTATTTTTTTAAGGGAATTGGAGTCTCAATCTGTTATGTCCCTTATACAAGAAAGGAGATCGTAGTGAATGTAAGAACTACCGTGGAATAAGCTATTTACCAATTGCGTACATGGTCCTTTTAAGCATATTCACCTTTCGACAAATCCTGGAAAAAACTCATGAAAAGCAGATCGACACCTACCACCTTTTTGTCGACTACAAAGCTGCCATCGACTCTCCAGTAAAGAATAGGCTACATACTGTCATGTCTGAGTTTGGTATTCCTGCGAAGCTTATTCGACTTTGCAGATGTTCCATGGATAACCCCAAATCATCGGTTAAGATTGGTAAGGATCACTCTGAACCATTCAACACAGAAAGAGGTTTCAGACAGGGCGATAGCTTGTCCTGTACACTATTTAATATAGTTATCGAGAAGGTAATGAGAAAGGCTGATGTCAACATGTCTGGCACCATATTCCACAAGAGCCACATGCCACTAGCCTATGCCGATGATATAGACATCATTGTCCGAAATCTGCAGGATGTTACTGCAGTTTTCTCACCACTAGAAAACAAGTCAGCAAAAATGGGTTTACCGGTCAACGAGGACAAAACAATATAATTGATTTCGACAAACAAAAAGTCCTTTCGATGGGGACGAACCGTGAATGTTGACAATTATTGTTTTGAGGTAGTAGATGAATTTACCTACCTCGGATCTACCGTCAACAAGAAAAATAAAGTCAGCCAAGAAATCAAGCGGAGAATAGTGCTCGCCAATCGATGTTTTTACGAGGACAGCGCAGAGCAGGGATACCCAAACTTCGTTGGAAGGACCAAGTGGTTGCCGACGTGCCACCAACTGATAGGACTAACAGAAAAAAGCACGCAGAAGACCGAAGCCTGTGGAATTTTTTAATATTTCAGGACTCTAATTTATGAACCACGTTCGGTAGCTGTAATGCGCCACTTAAGTAAGTAAGTAAATTTGCTTAGGTACAATGGAAATTAAAACAATCTCAGCATTTTATAATTTTGTTTGTTTTGACTTTTCAGGAGTAATAATTGCAAAAAAAAAAGTCCTTTTAAATTTTTATCTTTGAACATCCTTGAAAATTTCCTAAAATAAAATTTGGAAAAAATACCTATTTTTCTATTATCATTGTAACTCAAAAAACTGATTATTCAAAGGTGAAAAATTTAGGGAAAAAATGGGGTTTGGGACTTAATTCTTACAATTGCACCTGAAACTAGCCTCAAAAATAAGAACTTCTGCATCATTCGTTTTGTCAAGTTGGCTGCATTAATACTTTATTAGCTCTAGGTGCATTTCTATATTTCTATATTTTAACACGGTTATATCTCGGAATACAGAACGTAATATCTCTTTTGTGTCCGAAACAAAGTTGTAGATATTGAATAATATAAAAAAATCCGGAACAATCCCACTCAAAGTGCATCTAGTGCATTAAAAATCGCAAAAACCTTTACATTTACTTTTGTATGCACTGACTTACTTATAAATAATAAATAGAATTGCACATAATTTATACGCTCTGGTTACCCATACCTTCATATCATCATATAATATGCTATGACCTTGTAACGTTTAACCCATAATTACTAAGTCCTTTTATGATTCCTTATTATAAAAATATATTGTTAATTTTAAATAATGTTTTATTTGCAAAAGTCAAACCGTGTTAAAATATAGAAAAAGTGCTAAAAATTTACCTTTAGCAAAAAAATTCGTATGGCCATTAAATTATTAATGCAGCTAACTTGACAAAAGGAATATGCCGAAGTTCTTATTTTTGTGGCTACTTTCATATGCAGTTATCATTTTTAGATCAAACAAAGTTTCATAAAAAATTCGAAACACATTAACACCCCCGGAGAATAACTGTTAGAATTTTTAACTTCCAACTCTCGAAGGGATCTTCCATGCAAACGCTAAAAGATTTAAAGCTTTTCTCATGCGAAAAAATCATATATTTTGCTAATGCCTCGCCATAAGCTATTTCGCCGCCCACTGAAGCGTATGGCTAAACTTCAACGAATTTAAAATGTGATTTTGCCAAAGTACTCTTAACACCCAACATTAGTTATCTCATAAAATATTCATGTCATGTTGTTGCTACTGGTGCTGGCGCTGGTGCCGCTGCTGCTCAATATTCAACAACGTTTTAAGGATATTTATCAAATTGATATGAGGAGGATATGGGTACGTACGTATGTGTTTAAACATGTATTTCTTACTATGTAATACCTTGTTGTTATATTTATTGTTGTTGTTGCTGTTGTTGTCTATGTCCTTTGCTTACAACAAAAAAACAGGTTGATGTTAATGGTGTTCAATGTATACCCTCATTGAAGGAAGCTATGGGCTGCTTAATCACCACCACAAACTTGGTGCTGCCGACCACTCACTCCGCACTCACTCTTGCACACACCCACACACACACACAGCCATGACTACCATGACAGCTATTTGTTTGTTTGTGCGTTTTGTAATCCTTAAATGTGGAATTATAACACGTAACGTTCGATGAATATCGATGACGACCGTGACGATGAAGTTGAAGGCGGCGGCGATACACGTTATACGTTATATGTTACACGTTGTTTTTGTTGTTGTTTCAAACACGTTGTGCACGCTTTTTTATGTTTTGTTTTTGTTCACTAACACACGATACTTGTTATTTATGTTGCTATATCATATGTGAGAATTTTTAAAATTATCTCGTTTCCTTTGTGAGGCCTGATCACGTTTTATGATTATAATGAATTTAAGGGCAACGACTACGCATTGAGCTCCATTTTAGTTATCGATTAGTGTTGTGTTGCTTGCTATTGTTGAGGTGGGTTGTTTTTCGTGTATTTGTTTGTTTGTTATTTTTTTGGCTTTTTTTTCTTTTCTCGTTTAGAACTCACAACTCAATTGTTATTTGTAAAGGGGTTTCGTGAACGAGGACGAGACCTTGTGTACACTTTTTTTGTACATGAAATTTCATGGGATTTTTGTGTGTGTGTTTTCTACTACTCTCTCTCGCACTTTTTCACTTTAATTGTATGGCAGAATTTTCTTCTTTTTTTTTAAGGATTTATTTTTACTTTCACATTCGCATTCATTTGCATTTCACCTTGATTCCGTTTTTTTGCGTTACATTTTTTAAACACACATTTTTTTCTGTTTTAAGAAACAAAAAACCCGCACACTTTCACATATACACGCACGCACACAGTTGCACACGGCCTAACGTGGTGCTGCTGCCATTCACTTCACACCGCTCGACGTGTGAGTGGGTGAAGGGACGAGGGGTGTTATTATGATTATTATTCATGAAATTTATGTAAATGCCAAAATAAATCACTCATACGTTATGGGGGTCGACCGACTACATACAGATTTGTATAGAGGGACACATTGAACAGCACCTCTACTTCTTCTGCTTCTTTTTCTCAAGCAGACCTTCAGCGGAGATTTGTCTCTCGCAGGATTCTTAGAATTTTCAGTAATTTATTCATAGATTTTTACTTTTTGTGAATGTAATTTTTTGACATTTCCTTGCGTTGATTTTTTTTTTGCTTCTTTTTTTTCTTATTTGCAACCTAAATAAATTTGACACTCACACAGGCCCACTTTTTTTCTTGTTGTCGTTGCTCTACGAGTAGGGCTTTTTGGTTTCTTAACTCCTTTACTGTTACTCCTTCATAACATTTGACACATACAATATATCCTCGCCGTTGTAACTTAAACTTTGTTAAGCGCGACCATCGTTTCCGTATCGTTTTGTGCTTTTGCCTTTTCGTAAAACATCAAATTTTTACTCATTACTATAAAATTATAGCAATTTTTTGCGATTTTTTTTAATATTATCCTTTTTGTAGCTGCTTTTTCTATAATGGCTTTAGTATGTTTTGTTGTTGTTGCTGTTGTTGTTGCCAATATTATGATTATTATTGTTATTGGGCCATAAAGCATTAACAATTCAAAAACCGTTATCCGTTCACTGGCGAGACGTCTTTACTATACAATTGAACTAGAAACACTGCCAGAAGGGATGAAAATTGTATGCGGAGTTTCAAATGGAACTGGTAAATGAGCGCGGGAGCGAGCACTGACAGCACCGACAGCTGAGCTGAGCTGGTCGTCGTCAGTTTGGTGCTCAAAAAGCTTGAGACTTGTGTATGTGTGTGCTTTAGCTTTGCCCTAAGAGAGCAATATTAGTGGAGCTTTTGCTATTATTTAGGCTCCAAATATTTACATTTCTCTTTGTTTTGTTAATGTGCGTATGCTTTTGCTCTTTACTTTGTAAAAGGATTTAAAGCTTTCACTTGGGTCCTTTTTCTGATTATTTGTATTTGTTTTGATTTAAATAGCTGCAAAGAGAATAGTTGTTTATTGTGTAATCTCTGGTATGTCTCTTCGTATTGTATATTGTGTGTTCAGTATTAAATTACAGCAGAATTTCGCAAGGATTCATAGCACAGTACAACACATGATTTTGGGACTCAATTCTGATAATCTCACGTGAAAGTAGCCTTAAAAGTAAGAACTTCTGCATCATTGGTATTGTCAGGTTGGTTGCATTAATAACACAGCGCAAAATTTTTCAGCTAATTGATTTGGGACCCAATTCTGAGAACTGCACGTGAAACTAGAACCAAAAAGAAGAAGTTCTGCATCATTCGTTTTGTCAAGATACATGCCATAATAATTTAATATCGATTTGAAGTTAGTAAGCATGGAATAGGGGAATTTGTCACGTTTTAGGATCTTCTGTTTGACATAACTCGAGGACCACTAGTCCGATTTAGCTGAAACAAATTTAAGAAAATTAAGAATAACAATTCCTTTAATCTGTTCATATAACGTTTCCCTACATAAGCAACACTTTCACTTTTCCATTCATCGAATGATTTTGAACTGAATTTTTTTTTTGTAGCAATAAAACAATAAAACTGTTTTACTCTGTTTATTACTTATGATAGTCATACGCCACCACACAGTATTTATGTTATGTCAAACAAAAGAGCCTAAAACGTGACATATTCCCCTATACGATACTTACTAACTTCAAATCTATATTAAATTATTATGACATGTAACTTGACAAAACGAATGATGTAGAACTTCTTCTTTTTGGGGCTACTTTCACATGCAGTTCTCAGAATTAAGTCCCAAAATCATCTGTTGTACTGTGTAATTTAAGTTTTTTGCTCAAGTTGATGGTGCTAAAACCTTTTTCTATATTTTAACACGGTTATATACTGCCTACTCCGACCAACTCTCCCAACTTTTACGACACAACGCCTCTACTTCTGACGTTCCCGATACACTGTGGCAGCATATTGCGCATTCCATGGCAACCGCCGCAACAACCGTGCTAGGATATGAAAAGCGGCGCTCAGACGAATCCTGGTACGATGAAGAATGTCGCATAGCGTCTGAGGAACAGGATGCTGCTTATATGGCAACGCTACAGCCAATTGTAACCCGTGCTGTTAGGGAACGGCATAAGGAGAAAGTAAAACGGGCGAGACAGCTATTTAGGCGAAAAAAAACGTCAGATGAAGGAACGGGAGAGCGAGGATATAGAGCGATACAGGGATAGAGGTGAGGCCCGAAAATTTTACCAGAAAGTAAGAGCAAATGGATACGGTAATGGCCTCTCCACCTGTAAGGACAGTGATGGAAATCTGGTCACGGATACGCAGAGTGTGCTGCACATATGGAGACAACACTTCCAGCAACTGCTGGTTCCAGAAGGCAGCGCACGTGAAGTTATCACGCCAATTGTCGACGACGGCTTAGATTGCCCACCACCAAGTCAAGCCGAGGTAAGAAGAGCAATATCGCGGCTGAAAAACAACAAAGCAGCCGGTGCCGACGGTCTGCCCGCAGAGCTCTTCAAGTCCGGTGGCGAGGAGTTGATAACGAGCATGCACCAGCTCCTGCGCACGGTTTGGCTTAAAGAGTGCATGCCCGACGATTGGAATGTAAGCGTATTATGTCCTGTGCTGAAAAAAGGTGATCCAAGTGTGTGCTTCAACTACCGCGGGATCAGCCTTTTACCCATCGCATATAAGAAAAAGGTGATCCAAGTGTGTGCTTCAACTACCGCGGGATCAGCCTTTTACCCATCGCATATAAGGTCCTGTCGAGTGTGCTATGTGAAAGACTAAAGCCAGTGTTATCCAACCTGATCGGGCCTTATCAGTGTGGCTTTAGACCTGGAAAATCAACAACTGACCAGATTTTCACACTTCGGCAAATCCTGGAAAAGACCCAAGAGAAACAGATCGACACGTACCATCTTTTTGTCGACTATAAAGCTGCCTTCGACAGCCCGATACGGCAGAAAATACTTGAAGCCATGGCTGAGTTTGGTATTCCAGCGAAGCTGATACGTCTTTGCGGAATGACGCTGACTGACACGAAGTCTTCAGTGAAGATTGGCAAGGACCTTACGGAGCCATTATATACCAGACGAGGCCTAAAACACGACGGCCTATCGTGCGATCTCTTCAACATTGTGATGGAGATGATAATGAGAAAAGCTGCAGTAAACACGAGTGGCACTATATTCAACAAAAGCCACATGCTACTCGCGTACGCTGATGACGTAGACATCATCGGTCGAAAACTGCGGGATGTGACTGCAGCCTTCTCAGGTATTCAGAAGGAATCAGCGAAAATGGGCCTAACGGTGAACGAGGACAAAACGAAGTTATTAGTTTCAACGAACAAAGAATCTACTCGTTTGGGAAACTGCGTGAACGTTGACTACTATAATTTCGAGGTGGTAGATAATTTTGTCTACCTAGGCTCCGCCATCAACAAAGCAAATAATGTCAGCCTAGAAATCCGGAGAAGAATCCTGCTTGCAAATAAATGCTACTACGGACTAAGCAAGCGATTCAATGACAGAGCCCTCTCTCGACGAACAAAACTCAAGCTATACCAGATACTAATTCTACCAGGATTCTGTATGGCTCAGAATCCTTGGTTATAACACAAGCGGATGAATCGGTTCTGGCGGTATTCGAGAGAAAATTACTCCGTAAAATATATGGGCCCATCATCGTTAACGGAGAGTATCGGCGTCGTATGAATCATGAGCTGTACGAGCTGTACACTGACATTGACGTGGTCAAACGCATTAAGGTGCAACGGTTGCGTTGGCTAGGTCATGTTGTACGCATGGACGAAAATGCTCCAGCTCGAAAAGTCTTCGACAATGAACTCGATGGACGGCGCAGAAGAGGGCGACCTAAACTCCGTTGGAAAGACCAGGTTACAGAGAACCTTACAGAATTTGGTGTGACTAACTGGAGAAGAAGCGCAGAAGATCGAGGCGCTTATAATATTTTTCTACGTGCGGTATATAATCCACTGGGATTGCATAGAAGTACCAGCTAAGTAAGTAAGTATATCTCGATAAAACGTACGGAATATATTTTTTGTGTCTGCAGCAAAGTTGTAGATATTGAATATGTACCATAAATTGTACTTTTTGGTACGCCATAATTGTACATTTTGGTGTAATAAATTTTACTTTTTGGTACTACAAATTATACATTTTGGTGCCATAAATTGTACTCTTTGGTACCATAAATTGTACATTTTGGTACCATAAATTTTACTTTTTGGTACAATAAATTGTACTTTTCGTACCATAAATTGCACATTTTTGGACCATAAATTGTACTCTTTGGTACAATAAATTCCACTTTTTGGTACAATAAATTCCACTTTTTGGTACAATAAATAAATTGTAATAAATAAATAAAATCCATAAATTTTACTTTTTTGTTATAATAAATTGTACTTTTTGATACCAAAAATTGTACCCTTTGGTACCATAAATTGTACTTTTTGTTGCCATAAATTATACTTTTTAGTACAATAAATTGTACTTTTTTGTGCTAGTATAATAAATTGTACTTTTTGGTACCATAAATTGTACTCTTCTGAACCACAAATTGTACTTTTGGTACCATAAATTCCACTTTTTGGTACAATAAATAAATTGCAATAAATAAATAAATTCCATAAATTGTACTTTTTGATACCATAAATTGTACCCTTTGGTACCATAAATTGTACTTTTTGTTACCATAAATTATACTTTTTGGTCATTAATTGTACTTTTTGGTGCAATAGATTTTACTTTTTGATTAAATAAATTGTACTTTTTGTACTAGTATAAACATTTTTTCTGTTTGGTACCATAAATTGTACTTTTTGTTACAATAAATTGTTCTATTTTGATGTTTGATGTACCAAATGTTGTTAAACTTTGCACAAGTTAATGTTTTCCCAAAACTACTTACGGCATTGCAAATGGGCTGCATGGCCACGCCCCTTCTGTTACCTCCCATACACATCTGGTACCGCCCACTGTAGAAATCGATTAATATTATTAATACACCCAACGCGATCGTACCCAAATTCTGTATTTAGTAAAGCTAGAGCAGTATAAAGTTTTGGAGAAATAATGTAGATGTCTAGCCACGCCCCTTCTAGAATCTCCCATATAAATGTACCACTCCGCCTACTTTGGAAATCGAGT
Organism: Muscina levida; assembly: GCA_964034835.1. Taxonomy (NCBI): domain Eukaryota; kingdom Metazoa; phylum Arthropoda; class Insecta; order Diptera; family Muscidae; genus Muscina; species Muscina levida. The sequence goes on along the minus strand of OZ035880.1, from coordinate 10,056,045 downwards.
AATAATATCAATACACCTAGCGCGATCGTGCCCATACTCTATATTTTGTTAAGCTTTGCAGAAAAAATCTGGGAGTCTAGCCATGCCCCTTCTGGTACTGCCCATACAAATGTACCACTCCGCCCACTTTGGAAATCGAGTTATAATATACACAACGCGATCGAGCCCAAATTCTGTAGTTAGTAAAGCTCTAGTAGGATAACATTTTGGAGAAAAATGTGGATGTCTAGCCACGCTCCTTCTAGTACCGCCCATACAAATGTACCACTGCGCCCACTTTGGCAACCGAGTTATAATATCAATACACAGAACGCGATCGAGCCCAAATTCTTTAGTTAGTAAAGCTATAGTAGGATACAATTTTGGAGAAAAGAACTGCAAGTCTAGCTGCGCCCCATTTGGTACCTCCCATACCCATCTGGTACCGTCCACTTTAGAAAACGATTAATATTATTAATACACTCAAAGCGATCGAGCCCAAATTCTGTATTTAGTAAAGCTAGAGCAGTATAAAGTTTTGGAGAAATAATGTAGATGCCACTAGCCACGCCCCTTCTAGCACCTCTCATACAAATGTACCACTCCGCCGTGACCAAATTCTGTCGAGCACTATTTGTGTACCAAATGTTACATATCTGGTGCTAAAATAAAATTTTGACACGCCCATTCCGCCCACTGATCCAAAATTTAAATTTCGTCTGTATATTCATATTCGTGTTGTCAAGTGCTATCTGTGCACCAAATTTTATATCTTTAGGGCTAAAATAAAGATTAACCACGCCCCCTTCGCCCACTGATCGAAAATTAAAAATGCGTCTGCAAATTCATATTTCTGTTGTAGAGAACTATCTGTGTAATAAATTGTATCTCTCTCTGGGTCTAAAATAAAGTTTTGCCACGCCTCCTCCTCCCATTCATTATCGTGTTGTCGAGTACAATCTGGACCTCAAATTGTATATCTCTGAAAATTGTATATTCAAACCGGATGTGTCGGGTACTATCTGTGTACCAAATTTTATCTTTTTATGGCTAAAATACTGCATACCGTCTACATATTCATATTTGCACTCAGCTCATAGGGTAAAAAATATGTAGCCCACGGTAATTTTCATACAGTATACTAACACCCTTCCAAATTTCAAGAATCGTATATTTCTTTTATTTTGGACATTATCTAATTTTAAACATTTCCATCAGAAGGGTATTGAAAACTTCGACCCATCTCAAATCTCACGTAAATTTAGTTAAAAGAATACCAAGAGCTTCTTCAGATATTTGAAGAGTAGACTTACCATTATTTGATGAGAGTGTCCTTGCTCTCTACAAGTATTGCTCTCTCTTTCTCTTTGTCCGAACACGATTCAATTAATTAGAAAAGCTCTCCTGGATAGTAAACCCAACAAAACCTACAATGGACATTTAAAGTGGAAAAACACAGCAGTGGTCATATCGTAGGTAAAATATGCTGCTTCCATATACGTTGCTATGTTTTTGAAGCTAGCACAAGCAAGTTCTCCCTGGCCCTTAATGTCCTGCTGATATTGCCTATTTCGCATTAATGCAATCAAATTCATTGTTCTTCCCTTGAGTAGTACACGGTGCCTATTTACACTGGGAGCACACATTTCCATTTAATACGTTCAGAAAGCGCTCTCTCTCTCACTTACATTAAAGGGTCTTAAACAATAAATTTTCTCTTAATCCGTCAAAGAGAAGCAAAGCTCTTGGGATTTAATGCAAGCACAGATGATTGAGAAGATTATGCTTCGCTTATACATTTGCTATTTAAATGGATTCGTTTTGTTCTATATCTAAAGTGATAACACTTGGGCTTCTAAGCACTCGTTACTGTCCTTCATTTTAGTTGTATGCACTTTTACCTTTTCATTAAAGAGATTTTTTCCTAGGATGAGAAGAACTAGGGGGGTTTAGTCTCTTCACTGATGCACAACAAATAGTATTTAGGCCTATTTAAAGTGTTAATATTTAGTATTCATTCTATTGTTTGGCGATATATAAATTTAACAATTGAATGCGAATATAAAAAATAACCCTTAATTGCTTTAGTAGTTTGTAACAAAGAGAAACTGTCAAATTTGCAAGTAATAGTTAAAGTCATACAATACATCCTACTTTGTATACATATTGTTTGATTAATTGTAAAGGGAGTGTAAACTTTGGTACAATTTTTTTTATCAATTTTATTTATAACGACAGAGGTTTACCTATATCCTATTTTTCAACTAAATATTTTCTATTTTCTATCTTAATTCGTTTTTACCTTAGCAGAGATCTACGTCTATTTTATGTGAAAATTTCAAGGCATTCCAAGCATACCTATGTTCACAAGTCTCTGGGCCATGTCCACATCCTCTCATCCTTTTGGCTTTAAATGACTCACATCATTAGTTACATCTCTTTCACCAGCTCTCTTCCCACTTGTATATCTCTCTTTCTTTAGAGAGGGTACCAACACAACAGCTTCTATACTAAAATTTAAGATAGGACGTCAGTATTGTTGTTGGCATTAAATATTTGTGTAGGGTAGGTCCTGTGTGTAACTTTCTGGCACTCAAATTGAATTTGAGCTTACACACAATAATAATTTGTAAAACCCGGTCAACATTAAAGTTAAGAGAGCCTCAATGTAAGAGCGCAAAAAAGCTTTGTCGCCTTGGATTTCATGGGACTAAAAATTAAAGTAAAATTTTTAACATTTTATGCAGGATAGTGATGCGTTCAAAACAGTGTGGGCAGCCCCCAAAGTGTGGGTAATATTTTGTAAGGTCACTGCATTTTGTATAAAGGCCAACTGAAAGTACTTGTTGGTACAGTAAATCTTTTTTGGTATAATAAAATTACTTGTTGGTGAAGTAAAATTTTCTTTTATTACAATAAATTATACTTTTTGGTACAATTAAATGCACTTATGGTACAATAAATTGTACTTTTTGGTATAAAAGAATTTACTTTTGGCACAATAAATTTACTTTTGGTACAATAAAATGTACTTTTCGTCCAACAAATGTAGTTTTTGGTACAATTTATTGTTGTACAATTTACAATAAATTGTACTTACTTTTTGGCACAATAAAAAGAAATTTTTGGTACATAAAAGTACTTTTTTATATAATACAAAATATTTCTGGTACAATGAAAATACTTTTTGGCTCAATAAAAAATACTTCTCATGAAATAAAAGTACTTTTTTGGCACAATTAAATGTATTTTTGATACAATAAATGTACGTTTGGTACAATTAATTGTACTTTTTGGTACAATAAACTGTACTTTTTGGTACAATAAAAGTACTTTTTGGTACCATAAGAGTTCTTTTTGGTATAAAAAAATAACTTTTTGGTACAATGAAAATACTTTTTGGTACAATAAAAAATACTTCTGATAAAATAAAAGTACTTTTTGGCACAATTAACTGTACTTTTGGTACAATTAAATGTACTTCTGGTACAATTTAATGTACATTTTGTACAATAAATGTACTTTTGGTACAATAAATTGTACTTTTTGGTACAATAAAATTACTTTTTAGTACAATAAAAGTACTTTTTGTTACAATAAAAGTACTTTTTGGTACTATAAAAGTTTTTTTTGGTATAAAAAAATAAACTTTTTGGTACAATTAACCCTAACCTAGGTACAATACAATGTACTTTTTGGTAGAATAAAAGTACTTTATGGTATATTTTAATATATAATAAACTTACTTTTATGTATTTACAATAAAATTACTTTCTGGTACAAAAATGTGCCTTGGGATATAAAAAATTTTAATTTTGGTATAATAAAAGTACTTTTAGATGACCAAAAGAATTGTTGGTGTAATGAAAGTACTTTTAGGTACAATAACTGTATTTGTTGATACAATAAATTGTACTATTTGGTACATTGAACCATAAAAGTATACTTGGTACAATAAAAGTATTTTGTGGTACAACAAAAGTACTAATTGGTACAATAAAAGTACTAATTGGTACAATAAAAGTACCCTTGGTAAAACAAAACTACTTTTTGGTACAATAACTATACCTTTTGGCACAATAAAATAAGAGTACATTTTCGAACCAAATTTATTTTTTCGGTACAATAAATTGTACTTTATAGAGCAATGAATATACTTTTTGGTACAATAAAAGTGCTTTTTGGTACAACAGAAGTACTAATGGATACAAAAAAAGTACTAATTGGTACAACAAAAGTAATAATTAATACAATAAAAGTTCTCTTTAGTACAACAAAAGTACTTTTTGGAACAATAAATGTCCCTTTTGGTACAATAAAAGAAAGTACATTTTCGTATAAAACATTTATTTTTTTTGATACATAAAATGTAATAAAAGTACCGGCAGGAGATAGATCTGGGGGTTTGTCTTTGAGTTTTTGTTGTTGTTGTAACAGCTTAAACTATAAAAACTATACAAACTTACAAATTGTAATCCGGGGTTCTTCCTAATGTCCAACCCTAAAAATTGTGCTACTTCCAGTGGATTAGCCCATTAAAACAATGGGCTAAGTAGGGTGGGCTGGGCAAGTGGAAATGTGGCGGGTATCTTGGGAACCCTGACCACATGCTGGGCAAACATTACGGACGGCAAGGTCTATGCGAGACCAGTAGGCATTAAGCCTTGTTGCTTCATCCCAATCTTAGTTGTGCTAGGGCCACTCTTGTCTTTCGTGGCGGACTTTCTTCTGTTTCAGCTAAAGTAGTAACCTGAAACCGCGGAATTGATGGCGTCTCTATGAATGTCGTTCAAAGCTGATGCATACATATACTGGAAGCTTCTTCCTGACATGCTAAGAGGAACTGTTTGATGACATCCTAAGAGAAACTGTTTGGTCAACATGATATTATGTTCCTTGACTGGGAGGACCTCATGTAGTTGATGTTCTGAGGTTTTCGGCATGCAGCCCGTTACAGTCCTTAGGGCGGAATTTTGACAGCTTTGAATATTTCTCCACTCGGTATCACAATCACAGCGAAGGAGACCACACTGGAGCAGCATAGTTAACCACTGACCAGCCAATTGTTTTGTAGGTAGCCAACAAGGTTTCTCTGTCCTGTTCTCTGTTCATTATCCAAGTGCTACCGGCTAGCGCTTTGAGGACCTTGTTTCTACTTCGCACTGGCGTGAGCTGAGGAGGTAAACAATTTGTCAAAGGTGACCCCCAATATTTTTGGGTGGTTTACAGTCGGTATTAGGACGCCATCGACTACGACGCCTAAATTTAGGTTTACCTCCTTCGTCTAGGTGGTGAAGAGTATTGCTGACGACTTCGATGGTGATAGTTTCAGGTTGTGTTCAGTGAAGAAATTGTGTAATTCATTGACACGATCGCAAACCTCATCAATATTTTGTCCCGTCGCCATAAAAGTACAGTCGTCCGCGTAGGATATCTCATCTACACCTTGTGGAGGTGTGGAGAGTTTAGAGAGGTAGAAATTAAACAAAGGGAGGGGGATATCTTAGTGGTTATGGCGGTTAATGCAGTGGTGGAATAATGCATTTTGCGGAATTCTTGCTGGAGGTGAGCTGTTTCATCCCTAAATTTGTAAACTCTTGAAACTCATGTTTTAACGCAAATTTTCTGTACTCCAATAGAAAAACTTCCCAGGAGAATGTTTATTCACATACTTACCATCTGTTTTTTTGTTTTTTCTTTTTTTTTCAATAAAACATCAATGAGGTTATTTTTTTTTCTTTTCTTCAATGTATTTATTTTAATTCTACTTATTAGTTTATTGCCTTAGAAAAACTAAATCGTTTATTTTTCTTATCTTTTAGATATCTTATAAGAGAGAGAGAGAGAAATTGTAAGCCTGCTCTCCCCATGCTCAGAGTTAGGGGAGCCAAATTCGACTTTTTAAGCTAAACTTGTTTTTTTTGTTTGTTTCAAAAACTAATACACACTTATTTAATTAATCATTATTGTTGTTCTTGTTTGTTATTATTACTATAAGTATTACGTTTTCATTTGTTTTCTCGATTATTTCGATATCCTTAAGAAATGTTACACCTGTACGCCTGCATTCTAGGTGCACACGACAAAGGTGGCCAATCCAAGTACACTTATTCGCTCCCAAGTCCGCAAAAACAATATATGTAAAAAAAAAACTTAGCTGTCAAAACACAACACAAGCCTATGACATTTCAAGGCCGTGGGAGCGAATGGATTACTTTGGAGGAGTACTGCTATGTGAGTGAACACTAACTAACTTACAAGCTACTGAAACACAAAGCTAGCGTTCGCTCGCTACAAATGAACAATAAAATATGTGTTTTCGTATATGTGTGTGTCTACTTTTTCGAATTGATTTTTAAATATATGTATTCTATACGTTATTGTTGTTGTTTTCTTCTAGTGACCAAACAAAAACATTAGAACTTCCTTCTTTCCTTCCATGAGCGTTTTTTTTTGTTTTGAAAAATATTCTGGAGAGATGTTAGAAATGATATTGTGTTGATTCGTTGATTGTAACTTCGTGATTATGTGTATCTATGTATGAACGTACTCGTATGTATGTATGTATCTCTATCATAAAGAAAACTTTTATGATTGTAATAATGTAACATAAGGTAATAATATTCAGGACTGGATTCAGGATTCTTTTAAATATATATATATATGTATGTATGCGTGTATGCGTATATGTATGTATATCGAACGACACAGTCCATTCCTCTGGCGACTATATTTAATGCATATCTATGAACTTATGTAGGGATGCCGGCACAAATCCTACGTAGTCGATGTTGTGTTTTCGTATGGTTTTCGCTGCTAGACAAGCCAGTGACGTATACTTGAGGGTATTTACAACTTCATGGATTTTCTTAGGCTTAATAAGGGACTCGAACGTTTCACCGGCTTTATTGCGGGCATCCTAAAAAGAGATAGATAATGAGGATAATTCATTAGAAATGTGCAAATTGCAGGTAAATAATAAGAAGGTTTAAATTGTAGTTTAAATAAAACAAAATACAAATATGCGCAATTCCACGTAAAACGGCCCTATACTGGAAAAAATATAATTCCATATTTGAAATAAAAATCGGTCAAATGGTAAAAATTATATTTATTTAATTTTTATCAATTTGGCAACAGTTAAAAGCCCCCTTAGGGGTTGAAGAGGGGGGGTAGGTATTTTTGGAAAAAAAATTTTAGGTGGGAAAAATGTCTGCGGGTCAGTCACTTATTTGAACCTTCTAGGGGCGATTTCGGCCAAGAATAATGATGTATACAATAGCATAGATAACGAATAAATGTATCGTCGCTGCGCCGACCAAATCAGTTATGTGTAATATTTCGAATTTTTTTATTACAATTTTTAAAGCTCTTTTGGTCATCCATCGACCCTAAAATCAATTTCGCGATATCTTGATTTGTTTAAAAGTCAGTAACGTGTAGTCACACTAGTAAATTATAAAGTGTTAACAAAAAATATATAGTAAAAAACTAAACTTTAGTGGAATATTTATTTGCGACTTGAGGGCTCGGCACTATAGATATGAATATGCTTATGAACTTTTTACTATCGACATTATGATTTAGCATTTGAAATAATAAAATTTCTTTGGTTTAACCAGGTAAGAAATTTATAATTAACTTTTAAAATAAATAAAAGACATTTCTTTAAATTTTTAAATTAAAAAAAGGAATCTAAAAAGGAAAGAAATTGTTTTTATAACTTTACTGTGTGGATCTAGAAAAACACATAAAAACTAAATCTCAGTAACAATTTTTTGTTTTCATAATGAGTCAATTAAATTTCTATATAAAAATCTAAAAAAATATCAACAATATTTAAAATATTAAGAATATTAACAATATTCAAAATATTAAAATTATGTAAAATATTAAATATACTAAAAATATGTAATATATTATAAATATTGAGAATATTAATAATATTACATATATAAAAAAAAATTAAATATTAACAATTTTAAAAATATTGAGAATATTAAGAATATTAAAAGTACTAAAAATATTAAAAACATTCAAAATATTAAAAATACTTAAAATATTAAAAAAAAAATCAAAATATTAAAAAAATTTTAAATATTTAAAATATTAAAAACATAACAAATATTAAAATTTTTAAAAATATTAAGAACACAAGAATATTTAAAATATTAAAAATATTAAGAATATTAAAAATATTAAAAATATTAAAAATTTTAAAAATATTAAAAACATACAAATATTAAATATATTAACAATATTAAAAATATAAAAAGTTTTTAAAATATAAAATATATTAAAAATATGTTATAGAGAATATTACAAATATAAAAAAAATTAAAAAATATTGAGAATATTAAGAATATTAAAAATACTAAAAATATTAAAATATTAAAAATACTTAAAATATTAAAAATACTAAAAATATTAAAAATACTAAAAATATTATAAAAATTCAAAATATTTAAAATATTAAAAAATATAAAAAATATTTTAAAACAAAAAATATTAAAAATATTAACAATATTTACAATATTAAAAATATGTAATATATTAAATATATTGAGGATATTAAGAATATTGCAAATAAAAAAAAATTAAAAATATTAACAATATTACAAATATTGAGAATATTAAAAATATTAAAAATACTAAAAATATTAAAAATATTATTTATTTATATTCATATTAGTAATTTTAAGCCTTGTGGCCAATATAAATTAAATTACAATAATACAACTTATTTTAAAAATTTCACTGACAAAAAACCTAATTTTTAATAAAATTCTATTTCTATATCACTTATACAGCTATTCTTTAATTTGTATAAAAATTATAATAATATTTAAAGTATAATTGTTTGAAATTTAATGAAATAATAAATATTTAAGAATTGCTGAATTAAGTAAATTACAATACAACTCAATTTTTTTTAAACAAATTTTAAACTTTTTATAAAAAATGGTGTAGTAACAATTACAAATATAATCTTTGATAAACAGAAAATAAAAATTTAGTAATTGATTACTATTTTCAGTCTTGAACTCATGTTATACAACTACTCCATATTGTTAACAAAAATATTTTTTTTTTCCATATAAAAAACGGATATATAACTGTAACCTAATTAATTAACTCAAATGATCATAATAATCAATAGACAAAAAATAAGAATAAATATAACGCGCAAGTCTGGACTCAAATTGGCATTAATCAATCTCAGCGAAATGCTGAACAAGTCTAATAATCCGATAGGCTGAATGTTTTTAGCGTATTAGGAAGACCGTTGTATTTTAAAAACATTAAAAATATTAAAGACATTAAAAAATATTAAATATATAAAAAATATTAAAAATATTAAAAATATTAAAAATATTAAAAATATTAAAAATATTAAAAATATAAAAATTTTAAAAATATTAATATTATTATTAAAAATATTAAAAATTTTGAAAATATTTAAATTTTAAAAATATTAAAATTATAAAAAATATTATAAGTATTATATAAATTGTTTAATATAAATTTTTCAATGATAATTTTTTTTATTACTAATTTTGTTATTAATTTCTTACTATATATTTTTATATTTTTTTACTATATATTTTTTGTTATCACTTTATAATTTAATGGTGTGATCGGCAATGTTTCGCTATTGCATAATTGAAGAAAATTAAAAATATTGACTTCATGTAGCATATTTCACGGAATTGCCTCACATATATCAATGCTGCAATATTCCACTTTAAAACATTAAAACATACTGCAAATATATATTCTGCCGGAAACTATCTGTATACAAATTTTACCTTATATAGCCCTAAGAAACAGTTTTAGCACGTCTCCTTTTGCCCACCGACTAAAAATAAAATGTTCTGTGTATCAAATCGCCCTCATCCGAAAATGAAAATTTCATCTACATATTAATATCTGTTGGGCCTAGTGCCTAGTATATGTACTAAATTTAATCTATCTGGGGATAGAAAATAATTTTCGACACGCCCATTCTGGAAAATGAACCTGTAATGCAGAGTAATATCTGTATACACTTACCAAATTGTACCAATAAATATTCTGTTTGGTGCTAATATGCCTTATTTGACTTTTTTTACTACATACCACTTTATACGATTCAATTCAAATCGCATATTTACATTGGAAACTGTTCAAAAGTAATGCAATTTCTAATCTATTTATATTGCAGTATTACATTCATTGCCAATGTGGCGCAAATTTTACTATGTAATAAAATTTAGCAACGCGATGGGGGCATGTCTTTCTTAATGTGATGTGATCATCAACATTGTTTGGCATAGTAATTTAATTTAATATGTTAACCCCTTCAGCCCCAATGTTGCCTGAGAGCAACTTCACGTGTTTGTCATTAAACCACAAAGACCACGATTGCATTATCTTCTAAATTTTTGCAGGCATCACTGGGTTTATGTGTAAAGAAGAGAGTGTAAAACAAATAATACAAATTTACCGTTACCATTTGATTTGATTCTATTTTTTGTGCCGAGCGATCAGCATAATTTAGTTATTCAAAATGAAGTGTTAAAAAGAAGTGTTTTGTTCTAATTCATAATTAAATAAATTCCAATAGTGATTACTAGTTTTTTTTATTATAAAAACATAAAATAATGAAAATATCTAACTTTTCATACATCAAATATCTTAGTTGTCCATTTTTTGTATACCAAAATGGGCCAAAGTAGCCTACAAGCAACTTTCTCTAGCTCCAAAACGGGGGGTCGAAATGTCTCCAAATTTTGTATGAACACTTCTGAGACAGATATATGAAGATAAAAACCAAAAACAAAATTTTCGATACACAGACAAAAATGTGGGGTTCAAAGGGTTAAACATACGATTTTAAGAGGGAGTGGCTGCCCACATTATAAGCAAGTGTTTGCCTAAGGCTCTTTGTTATTTTTAAATATATCTTATATTTCATTTCTTCGCTATCTCATTCTTGGGAAATTGTTTGTTTTTGTTTCATTTCATATTAACAAACATTTACTATTACTTACTATGTGCGCCCCATGATCCAATAGTATCTTCGATACTTGCGGCCATTGCGAATGTACCAGTGCTGCCAAATGTAATGGTGTATTGTCGGCATCATCTTTGGCATTGGGATCGGCTCCCACTTCTAGCAAAGCTTTTGCCAAATAGGGGGAGGGGAATTGACAAGCGGGATAACGACCCACCAACGTACCCTCACGATAGCAGGCGTAGTGCAGCGCGGTGCGTCCAGACCTAACAGACACATTCAGACGATTCAATTTATAGAGCGCTGCGAGAATTTCTCTTCTCATTTTGGGACAGAATGTCTCCTCGTCTATTAGCCAGGCCAATAGGCAGCCAATGTGTAAAGCACTAACCAGGGCACGACTTAAGGCGTTTGGATCATTGTTGCAGTCGTGTAGGGCGGAAGAGGTGGCCTGCTGTTGTTCGGAGGCTGGTGATGATGATGACGATGATGCAGGTGATGCAGGTGAGGAGGAAGTTGTGTTTTTAGGTTGTTCCATTGACCAACTTTGTCCTGCAAGAGAGGAGGAGGAGACGTTTGCTGCCGATTGCTTTTGATAATTGGACAAACCTCTCTCAACCTCTAGGACGGCCTTGTTAAAGATCATCAACATATCCCTGGCCTCAATGGGTGGCACAACACGACCGCGTGGCAAAGAACGGCCGGCTTCCATCATCATGAAGCTAAAGAGTTCCGCAAATGAGAGCAAAGAGGATTGAGTCATTGGACTAAGAGGTGATAAGATTTTTTGTTGCATTGTCAATGCATACGTCCACAGGACAATGCAGCGATCGAAACGACCAGCGTCTGCGTAATGAGCACCCCTAAAAAAAACAATACACAACATTCAGTATACAGATACACTTTGCAATTGTAACGTCTTCCAGGCATCACAACTTACCTAAAACGTATGTAATAGCTGGTATCTGGATGGGTTGGTCCCAGTATCCTTTGTCGAATAACCAAAGCTTGCATGCGCATTTCATCGGGACCCAACACCAACTCTTCCAGTTCCTCTGTGGTCGTCACTTCCGACACATACTCGTACGCCGCTATGGGTTCATGAACTTTTTTCGGTATCTTCGGCTCCTGATTGCGCTCCTCCATGGCGCGTCGCCACAACGACAAAGCACTAACCATATCGCGTTTCTTGTCCACATACGTGGCTCCCAGCAGCTCGAGCGCATCTATGCGACTTTCGCGCGTCACACACGGTAACGTTATCAAATGTTCTACGATGGGCAGGTGTCCCGTCACACTGGCTGCCAGCAGCGGTGTCATGCCATAGTAATCAACCTCCATAGTGGCACCATGTTTCAACAACAACTGTAGGATTTCCAAAGAACCCGACTCGGCACAGTCATGCAACGCCGTGTTGCCCTTAATACTGCAACGGTTCACACTCGCATTGAGTGACAACAAATACTGGGCAATCTTAACGTGACCCTTGTAGCAGGCAATCATGAGGCAGGTGTGCCCATGGCGATTTGCCACCTCAAAATCGGCACCATTGTGTATTAAATACTTGACGATTTCAAAGTGACCATCGAAACAGGCAGCTCTCAGGGGCGTGGAATTCGTTCGCGTTGTGCTATTCACATTTGCTCCGTGTCGCACTAACAGTTTGACAATGCCCAAGTGACCGGCAGCTGAGGCACACCACAGGGGTGGGGCATCTTCGATGGGTTCACCGTCAAAACTAACAGAGCCCACTTGTTCCACATCGGCCTGACACCATGTCAATAAATATTCTACAATTTCACTGTGTCCGTTGCGGCAGGATATGGCCAAGGGAGTGGCTCCATTAACTTTGGATGATATTATCATGGCTATCTCGGAAGCTGATCTGCCATTGAGAGCACTCTGAAAAAGCCGGAGAAGAGAAAACAAAAGTAAATTAGTATTGTACAGAGAGCGTGAAATTTGGATATGCTTAAAAAAAGGATGAAATAGTATACTTTTTATCCAATAATCAAAAAAAAAAAAATACAAAACAAAACAGAAAAAAAAACAGATCTAATTTAGTAAAGCGTTATGTTACTTTTTAAGAATTTTCTTTAGAATACGGAAAATTTTAAGTAAATTGCTCATTTGCGAGAATATTGGCATAATTCAAAAACTTAATATATTAAATTTTTTAGTATTTTTAATATTTTTAATATTTGTTATATTTTTAATATTTTTAACATTTTTAAGTATTTTGAATATTTTGAATATATTTAATATTTTTTATATTTGTAAAATTTTAAATATTGTTACTATTTTTTATATTTTTAATATTTTCAATATTTTTAATTTTTTCAATATTTTTTATATATTTATTTTCAATATTTTTTAATATTTTTATTTTCAATATTTTTAATATATTTTTTTGGTATTTTTTTAATATTTTAAATATTCGTTCACATTATTAAAATTTTTCTAATATTTTTAATATTTGTAATGTTTTTTTATATTTTTAATGTTTTTAATATTTTTATTATGTTTTTCATAGAAGACAAAGACGTGATTCTACATTTACACTCAACTTAATTTAATATTTGTTTATTTGTAATTCCTGAAGATGATCCTCAAAGAGAATCGAAATATTGAAAAATAAATAAATTTTACAAAAAACACTTGACCTCGAGCTTGATCTAAAAATAATGAAAATAAAGATTTTTTTAACATTTTTAATATTTTTTACTATTTTTTAGTATTTTTTATATTTTTAATATTTCCAATAATTTTTAGTATTTTTAATATTTTCAATATTTTTAATATTTTCAATATTTTTAATATTTTCAATATTTTTAATATTTTCAATATTTTTAATATTTTCAATATTTTTATTATTTTCAATATTTTCAATATTTTTAATATTTTGAATATCTTTAAATTGTTTAATATTTTGTAATTTGGTAATTCGGCTTGAGGTCGTAAATAAAAATCTGGATGTAGGTTAGATTTTATTTTTATTTATTTGTTGTTTCCCAATATTTCGGTGAACATCGTTCACCAACTTCAGGGGATATTTTCAATTGTAAACCAAAGAAGCCGAATTACCAAATTACAAAATTTACATTTAAAAAGGTCAACTATAAAACTTTTAATATTTTAAAGATTTTTAATATTTGTAATATTTTTGAATTTTTTACTATTTTTAAGAATATTTTTTTAATATATTTAATATTTTTAATGTTTTTTATACTTTTAAAATCTATATTTTTAATAATTTTTGGAGTTATATTTTTAATATTTTATTAATTTTTAATTTTTAATATTTTCAATATTTTTTAATATTTTTAAAATTGTTAATATTTTTAGTACTTTTAATATTTTTAGTATTTAATAATAATAAATAATAATAATAAAGTAAAATTTTTAATAATTTGAATATTTTTAATAATTTGAATATTTTTAATAATTTATAGTATTTTTAATAATATTTATTATTATAAAAAACTTTAAATATTGCTATAATTTTTAATATTTTAATTATTTTTAATATTTTAATTATTTTTAATATTTTTAATATTTTTAATATTTTTAATATTGTTAATATTTTTAAAACTTTTAATATTTGTAATAGTTTTTATATTCTAATATTTTCATTATTTTTAACATTTTTAAAATTTTTAATATATTTAATATTTTTAATATTTTTTAATTTATTTAATATTTCAATATTTTAACCCTTCCTGTAAATAATTTATATCTTTTTGTTGCCTTAATTTGAATATTTGCAACTTATTTAATAGCTGAAAGTTGTTCTGTCGATTATGCGAAAATGTTCCCTTTCGAAAATTGTTTTAAGAACAAACACCGGATATGCATGCGGAGTGCCTGGCAACTTGAATATTGCCAATAAACGGAAATTCAATTGACTCATTATGTAAACAAAAAATTGTTACATTTAGTTTTTGTGTGTTTTTTTTAAACATGCACACATTCAACCTAAATAAAGTGACAACAAACTCGTTTTGATAAATTAATACTTAATGCAACTTCTTAATAAGGAACTCGTAAAATGTTTATTTTTAAAACCCCCATGATGTATTTTGAAATGCTCAAAATGAGACACAAAGTAAAAGCTCACTTACATTTGAGCTGCTTTTTGGTATGCCGAACACCACACTGACCCAATTGATTTGAATGCGAGAACGCCTGGAACATACACTTCCTACTTCCAGGGTAATTGACAAATTATATATTTATATATCGAAATACCATTTATCTCAGGTCAATAATTAAACACAAAAACACATTTATTTAATTACAACAAACAAGCACCGTCATTGCCGGCTGGCTATCTTTTGCTTCCGTATTTACGATGATGCGGCCAAAATCGACAAAAACAAAAAACACAACACAACAAAATTCGGTAGTGGAAGTGCTGCTGCGTCAACCGGTAACGTGTCAGGAGGAGGGGACAACATATTGAATGGGTACTTGTTGTAGCTAAGCACAATATGTATGTACAATTACATGTATTCACACATCCATATGATTACATATGTATGATATAAGTGGGAGGGGGAGGCGGTTTAGGTACATTGTCAGTAGTGGCATTACCTGAGCACATGTTTGTATCGCTTGATACGCATTTTGAATCTATTTTCATGCCGTTTTGTTGTGATTTTTTTTGTAGTTTTTTGTTGTTGAATTTTTCGTCTTCTTTTTTTCGCTTAACGATTTAAAATTTAATCTTGGCAATGAACTCGTACAATGTCAATGTAGTAAGAGTTGAATGAATATTCATATAAAACAACAAAACAACAACAGAAGAAATGTCATTTAGCTTTGGGGGTTTCTAAAAATAAAGGTTTCAGCGAAAATTGCACAAAAACAACATGTGATTCACAGAGAAGAGAAAAAATGCAAATTGACGAAAAAGAAGAAATGCAATCACTCACCATTGAATGAAGTGACAAATTATTGTGAAAGACAAGAGTTAAAAGAAAAGGGCCCGAAAATTGCATAAACATATTGACATATTTGTAAAATGCTAGAAATACTTTTTAAATTGTAATAGATATTTTTAATATTACTCATTGCATCATTAATTTGATAAGAGCGAAGATAAATTTTTACTCGAAAGTTACCAGAGGATAAATATGAAGCTTTAGCTCTTGACAACAAAATCTTTTTTAACTTACAAGCACAACCACAGAAAACGCAGTCAATTTATCCTTATAAAATATAAATCTGCCTTTAAATTATAAAAATAGAGTTAAAAAGAAAATAATAATAAAAAAAATTAAATTTTTCATATATTTTTTAAATATTAATTTACTAAATATTAAAAACATGTAAATTATTTTAAATATTAACAATATTAAAAATATATAACATATTAAAAACATGAAAAATATCAAAGATTCTCTTGTTTGTTATTGTCGATCTGTGCAGAAATATGAATATGTTTTTCATTGTTCGGTTTGAGATCAAGAGTTGTGTAAAACAAATTCTATTAGCAATAATAGAATAGATCTCAAACCGAACAATGAAAAACATATTAATATTAAAAATACTAAAAATATTAAAAATATTAAAAATATTAAAAATATTAAAAATATTAAAAATATTAAAAATATTAAAAATATTAAAAATATTAAAAATATTAAAAATATTAAAAATATTAAAAATATTAAAAATATTAAAAATATTAAAAATATTAAAAATATTAAAAATATTAAAAATATTAAAAATATTAAAAATATTAAAAATATTAAAATTATTAAAAATATTAAAAATATTAAAAATATTAAAAATATTAAAAATATTAAAGATATTAAAAATATTAAAAATATTAAAAATATTAAAAATATTAAAAATATTAAAAATATTAAAGATATTAACCACTGATTGAAAATACAAATTTCGTCTACAAATTTTAACCAGTCCTGCCGAGTACTATCTGTGTGCCAAATTGTATATCTCTAGAATTAAAAAAACAGTTTTGCCACGCCCGAACCGCCCACTGATCGAAAATTAAAATGTCGTCTGCATATTTATAGTTGTGTTGCAGAGTTCTATCAAGATGTCCAATTTTATCTCTCTAGGACTTAAATACAGGTTGGCCATGCACTTTCCGCCCACTGATCGAAAATAAAAATTTCTTCTGCAAAATTTGGACCTGAAGTGTTATCTGCATACCAAATTTTATCTCTTTAGCTCACAAAAATATTTTGCCACGCCCACTCCAACCATTCAATTCAAAATTAAAAAAATCTATAACCTATTATATTTTCCATATAGAAGATTATAGAGTGGAATCTGTAAAGTTATTAAATTTTTAGAGCGTTTAAAAAAGGTTTAGATATTTTAAAAAAAGTGGGCGTAGAAATGGTCGTTGCCAAATTTGCTTTTTCTAAAACCCTTTCTCGGGCTATTACGAACATTATAAAATAAAAATTGGTCAAATCGGTCCATGCGTTCACAAGTGAAGCCCTCACCAACGCACAACAATTTATTGTTATTTATATAGATTTCTTTTTATAAATTATATTTATTAGTTATATTTATATTATTATTTTTTTATAATTTTGTTTTTACTAAAATTTTTTTTTATTATAATTTTTTTTTATTATTGTTCTTTTTTATTAAAATTTTTGTTTATTATTTATTCTTGTAATATTAATTATTAATTTTTATTATTCTTAATTATTTTCATAGATTTTTTTAATTACAAATTATTTATTTAAATTTTTTTTATACATTTTTTAATAATAAACATGTCTTTTATAAATTTTTTATTATATTATTTTTTTTTTAAACTGTTTGTTTGTTATTTTTTTTTATATTATAATTCTTTTTTATTATTAATTTTTTTAATATTAATTATTAATTTTTATAAATCTTAATGTTTTTTATAGATATTTTTATAAAAATTTATTTATTTTAATTTTTGTATTATAAATTTTTATTATATTATTATTTTTTTATTATGATTTTTTTTATTATTATTTTTTTATTTTTTTTTTTTTATTATTTTTTTATTATTATTTTTTTATTATTATTTTTTTATTATATTTTTTTTGAGCATAATTCTTTTTAATTATAATTTTTTTTTATTATTAAGTTTTTTTAATATTAATTATTAATTCTTATTATTCTTAAATGTTTTTTATTTAGATTTTTTTTATTATAAATTGTTTTATAATTAACATTTCTTATATAAACTATTGTTAACAATTCAAAACTAAAGAAAAGTTTTTTTACTTGATTAATGTCATTAGCTAGATTATAGTAGTCAGGGTAGTTAAAGTGGAAAGGGAGGTCCTTAAATGGTGAAAGCACTGCAAATAGTTGAACAATTTTTTTGTATTATACCGTAATTATTCCTCTTCGCAACCATTTGGCCACCCTAGTGAGCAAATTTAATGATTCACATACAATCTGCGTGCGTATAAGGAAATTTGAAATTTATGTAGTTTATCCCAATGCAAAACGCTTAGCGTATACTTTTAACAATGAAGTTACTATACACAGCAGCAGCTTGCGCGTTATAAATCTTGATATCGAATCAGGAAGTAATTCAATCAATAGAAATAAATGGTCGTTCGTTACACATTCATCTCCAAATTAACACAAAACAAGTTAGTTGGTTCTACGCGCTGGAGATGTGAAACATTGGGTGAATAATACACGACTCTTTTCGTCACAGTTGACCGGTTTCCAACAATATTCCCCCTCACCAAAAAAAAAAATACAAGCAGACAGAACAGTGTAAGGTTTGTTGACGCATTCTAATTTGAAATTGAACAGAATCTCACCAGGGGCAATGCTTTAAACATTGGCAGACAGCGAAATAAATGTTGATTTATTTTAATAAAATTAAAACAAAAAACAACCAACAGCTACAATGACCTTGAGTAGATTAGACAAAATGCCAGCCAGCATCTTGACCAGTTTAAATTTCAATTGACAGCTTTCAATTCTTAATACTCGTGTGGTGAGCTTATCGGCGACACTTTATAATTACTGGTAGAATTACTGGTTAATTTATAAATTTACCAAAAATAATAACAACAACAACAAAACAATTGCTTAAAACCAATTCATATTGAACATTTTGAAAATGTTTGTCGTGACGGATATTTCCTAAGATATTTCAGAATTGCTTTAACGCATCTCGTTTTAATGTTATATTTCAAATTATGTAAATAAATGTTATTGCTTCCAAGTAAATATTTATATCAAGGCATTGTATACGTCAAGTGACGTATAAAATTTCTGGTTAAAAGTATTACTAATACAATTTACTGTTAACTAGATGAATATTTTATTATCTATCATCTGTTTGTTTAGACAGGGCTGTAAGGCGGCTTAACGTTAATGTGGTGCTACAGATGCAAGACTTAAATGTCATGCCATAGAAACTAAAATTCTTATTTTGATGTATTTTTTTCTAATATAATACTGTCAGTTCAATTTTTATTATTTTACTATTTATTTTATTTTTAATTTGTTCCAATTAGTATTTGATATTAATTGGTACGTTTTTTATTATGATACAATTGTTTATTATTATTTGTAATTAATATTATGTATCATATGTAACACTTAGATACGTAAACTAGTGTAGTTGTAAATATGTTTTTTAATTTTTACTTAATTCAAAAAAGATACTATGTACCGGAATATATAAAAAAAAAACAAAAATAAGTTTTTAAAAATGACCTAACAACTATTATTTAAAAAATGTTAATGGAAAATAAATAACACAATAAACAAGTAAACTAATAAATAAATAAAATAAAATAATAATAAATAAATTCAAAACTAAATAAATTCAATAATAAATAAATTCAAAACTAAATAAATTCAATAATAAATAAATTAAGTGAGAAATAAATAGCTAAAATACGTTAAATAATTTATTAATTATATATTTTATACAATAATTTATTCTCATTATTACCTTGTTTATTAATTTTTTTAATGAAATTTTTAATATTTTTTTTATTTTTTATAATATACTAGTTATAATATCACTTTTGTTATGCCTTCTCCCCCTATTGACCGCAAATGAAAATTTCGTCTGAAGCTTCATGCCTTTAGCCATAAAAACCTCCTAAACCTTCCATATAGCCTGTTCATTAGGGCGGATCAATATTTCTGATCGGATCAATATTTCTCCCCCTATTGACCGCAAATGAAAATTTCGTCTGAAGCTTCATGCCTTTAGCCATAAAAACCTCCTAAACCTTCCATATAGCCTGTTCATTAGGGCGGATCAATATTTCTGATCGGAATCCACGATCATGAATACCTAGTTCGCGCTGAGAAGCATGAAGATTTCAGGTAGACATATTTTTTAACAGTGAGCAACTATTGAAACGTTCAGACCTATGGGCCCCGGCTGTAATTTTTACCTACTATTCCGATGCTTGGAAACCAAGACGAAGAGAATGGTATATTTTTGACATTGTTTTCTGTATGCCAACACTCAGAGGCCATAACTTTTTAACCAATACATAGATTTACTTCTGTAATACTTCATTTAGTTTGTTTGGAAGTCAGTCTTACGCAGGAGTTTTCGGTATGTGCTCATTTAAAAACAAAAAAAAATTCTATCGGAAATCTTTTTGCTTATTAGCGCAAGCTAGGAATAGATTTTAGACACAAAATTTATTGGTGACATTTTCTAACAATTCATCGTAGATTCCGATTTTGGTTACGATTTTTGCAAATAAAAAAATGGCCCACCTTACTATTCATATCTCTAGGCGAACTGCAATATACTGTGGAATTTTGGCAGTTATAACTACTTATTTTAAAAGGGGTGTATAACAGCCCACTTCCACCCTTACTGTAATTCATACTGCAACAACAACATATCTAACAAATTACATCTTCATACCTCTGATAGTTTATGAGATATAGCCCTTTTGATTGTCAAGTTGTATGGGCGGTGCCACGCCCCTTTATCCAATCACAACCTATTATAGCCAGGGACAGTACCACTTGGTAAAATTTTCGTATCAATCGGAAAGGGGGCGTGGCACCGCTCACTTCCACCTTGGCTGAAATTAATACTGCTTCAACAACATATATACCAAATCTCATCTTCATACCTCTGATAGTTCATGAGATACAGCCCTTTTGATTTTCAAGTGGTATGGGCGGTGCCACGCCCCTTTGTCCAATTGGACCGAATTGTAAATCTAAACCATCCGGGGCACCACCCAAACGCATACAAAAAAATTTATGCAAATCGGTCCAGCCGTTTAGGAGGAGTTCAGTCACGTACGGTAGAATTTTATATATAAAGATTTGAATTATTTTTTTATTATTACTTTTTATAAAATTATTCATTATTAATTTTGTTTTTTAATATTTAATTTGTTTATTATCAACATTTTATTGTTATTTCTTAACTTTTAATATATTATTAATTTGTTCATATTTTGTTTATCATTAATTATTTGTTTATCATGATAATTATTTTTAGTTATCAATTTTTTTCAATTAATTCTTTTACTGTAATTTTTTTATTATTAACTTGTTAATATTTTTTATTTTATTATAAACTTTTCTACTTTCAGTTTTATATTATTAACATTTGTATTTAAAAATTTTAATTTAACTAAATTGTTATTAGTAATTTTTAATTTTTTTTAGTAATTTTTAAATATTTATTAATAATTTTTTTTTTATATTTTTTTTTTATTTTTTTTGTGTATTAAATCTGATACTATTATTTGTTGGAAGTGTAGCAACACTGTTTATTTGAAATCAATGGCAACCCATACATTTATGCTACTATGTAACTTACTGCCACTTTATGCAACCATGTAATTTGAATTCCTGTAGAACATTGTTTGCTTCAAGTGGTCAGTCGGTCTTAAATCTTACTTCGTTAAATAAAGTTCCTTGTATATATTATTGAAGAATCTCGTGTTTGTGTTTCATTGTGTCTGCGTATTTTCAACATTATTTTTTACTAGTTATTTTTTTATTATTATTTTTTGTTATTTTTTTATTATTATTTTTTGTTATTTTTCTACTAATTATTTTTTTATTATTATTTATTGTTATTTTTCTACTAATTATTTTTTTATTATCATTTTTATTTTACTATTTAATTTTTTTAATATTATTTTTTTCCTTATTATTTTTTTATTATTTTTATTTGTTTGCTTTTTATTTTTTTTTTGCAATTTTAAATTCTTTTTTTTATCACTTTAGTTGTAATTTTTTATTTTTTATTATTAACATTTTCTTATTAATTGTTTTATTTTTTTAATTATTATTATTTATTACTTTTATTATTATTACTTTTTGTTATTTTTTACAAATTATTTTTTTATTATATAATTTTTCATGATTATTTTTTTTTAATATTATTTTTTTATTGTTTTATTATTAATTGTTGTTTATTGTTATTGCTTTATTTAAATTTTTAATTTTTTTTTTCATTTTAAATTCTTATATTATAATTTTTGTTGTTAATTTTAAATTTTTTTTTTTTTTTTGCATTTTTAAATAAAATAATAAAATAATTATTATTTTTGTTGTCAAATTTTTAATTTGTTCGTTATTAACTTTTCCATTATTAATTGTATTATTATAAAATTTGTTATAACTTTTAATTTTTTTTATTATTTTATAATAATATTTTTTTTTTATTATTTCTTTCATTATTATTATTTTTTTACAAATTATTTTTTTATAATTATTGTTGTATTATTATTGTTTTATTATTATTTTTATTATTATTTTTATTATTATTTTTATTATTATTGGTTTATTATTATTTTGTTGCAGTTTTAAATTCTAATATTATTACTTTTGTTGTTCAATTTCAATTTGTTATTAACTTATTAATTGTATTATTAAAAAATTTATTATAACTTTAAATTTTTTTATTATTTTTATTATTATTATTTTTTTATTATTATTCTTTATTTTTTTTTTTTAATTTTATTTTTTTTTTTTAATTTTATTTTTTTATTATTATTGTTGCTTTATTATTATTATTTTTTTACAATTTTAAATTCTTATATTATTACTTTTGTTGTTAATTTTTAATTTGTTTGTTATTAACTTTTTCATTATTAACTGCTTAATTATAAAATTTGTTATTTAAATTTGTACATTATTATTTTTTTTAAGTACCTTATTTTCACATTTTTTATAAATGATTTTTTTATTAATGTATTACTAGTTTTTAGCAAGAACCTATTATTATTTACTTATTATTTAAAATCGTTTTAAACCTGTGTATGTTCGCAGTCTCGGCACCCTTTAAGCATTTTAACGGGATAAGTGACAAAAACAATATATTAAAACAGGATTTTTGCACAAACAAATTAAATATTCAATATATGTACGTCAAAAGTTTACAACAACAACAAAATTAAGAAATATGAAAATTATTTGCATGAATTATTCCGAGGTTCTATGTGCACAACATTGACCTGCTCGAAAACCGCATAAATAAAAAAAATATACAAAAATAATTCAATAAAAATCAAAACAAAGAGTTTAAAACTCGCTTTATTTTGCCCCATTGTTGTTGTCTTGCAAAATTAGTTGGTGCTGCTGCTAAAGATTTTTGTTGTCTCGGCAAAAGCTATGATTGTTATCAACAAACAGTTTGTTAATGCGGCGGACGTCGCTGTTGGCACGAGAGAATTGTTTGATCGATAGTTATTGTCGATAATCATCATCATTATTGGTATCATCATTACTACTAACATGATTATATTTGGCATCATAATTATCGACAAAGTTATCTTCATAATTAACATGATAATTATCATCATCACTCTCCTAGTCACGCACTAAAGTCAACAACCGATTAACACAATCGTTGGTGTAAACAGAAGACCGAACGAACAAACAATTCAACTTCACACAACGCCGTCAACCAACCCAACGTGGTCAGCGAGACACCGCAAAAACTGTCAACAGCGCTGACAATAATATTAAATACGATGATCATTATCTCCACCAACACCATCATCATCATCAGCATGCTCATCAGCTTGTCAATAATGATGTTGGAGTATTGACTTATCCAAAAGCAGAAGTCATTTCTTATGCTTTTCTACTTTAAAACAAATAGCACCAAAAAACACAACAAGATTTTCTCTCATTGATTACTTGCTGTCAAAAATTGTTGTGACGGTGCCGCTGCTACCGCTGCCTGTCATTTGGCGTGTCATTTACAAGGTAAAACGGTGAATAATTGCGCTTTTTGTTTGGATTATTTGGGAATACTAACTCATTGGGAGTTAGTAACTACTTCCGCCCCCAAACGGAATGACCACCAACCAATTTGTCTTAAATCATGGTGTCAATTATTTTCTGGGGGAGATCTCATATCTTAAGTTAGGAATAAACGTTTTAATGTTAGATAGTGACAATAGTTTTCTCACTTGCCAGACGCCGGTAGACAGTTAATGTTATTTTAATGAGAGTGTTTATGTCTAGAGTATGATGAATTGTTTTTTAGTCTTTTATGACGACAAACTGACTATAATAAACAAAAACAAGACATAATAAATAATAATTTTTTATTTCATTTTTTTAACTTATTTATATCCAACAATATGCTGATTTTGGTAACATTTATTGGATCTAGAGCTTTACAAATATATACCGTTCTTTTATATAATATTTAATAAAACCAACAAATTAATTTAAAAAAGTATTATAAAATATAAAAAAATAAAAAATAATAAAAAATAATAAAAAATAATAAAAAAAATTTAAAAAATAAAAAAAAAATAATATAGAAAAAAAGTTTAAAAAAAAAATAATATATAAAAAAAGTTTAAAAAAAATATAAGACCAATAAAAAAAATGTTATTAAAAAATATAAAATAATAATAAAAAATTACAAAGATATATGGAAAAAAAAAATAATATAATATAAAAAAAAATTAATGAAAAATAAAAAAAAATTCTTAAAAACAAACTAAACACAATAACAAACAGAAATACTAAATACGAAAATGAAAATATAATAATAACAAGAAAAAGCCACAGTAAAAACTTAGTACAAACAAAGGATACATAAACACAAAAATAAAAAAATATTCGTTACTAAATTTTTTGATAACTTTTTTATTATTAAAAAGAAAAAGGTATTATAAAAAAATTTAAACAAATTTAAAAAAAAAAAATAAGAAAAGTATAAAAAAAATTATAAAAAAATATTTAAAAAAAGTATAAAGAAATAAAAACAGTATTAAAATAAAAAAATATACAACAAAATATAAAAAAAGTAACAAAATATAAAAAAACATAACAAATATAAAAAAAATTATATAAAAATAATATATACAAAAAAAATAAAAGAATTATTAAAAAGTAAATGAAAAACCAACAATAAAAAAAAACCAAAAAATAAATACCAATAAAAAAATAACAAATAATGTAGCATAAAAAAATTAATAAAAATTAAAAAAAATACAAAATTCTTAAAAATAAAATAGTAAATACAAAAATAAAAAAATAAGAATAACAACAAAACAAAAAAACTGTAAAAATAAAGTTCAAACAAATGATACATAAAAACAAAACAAAATTATTTTTATTGTTAACTTTTTTATTATTAATTTTATTTTTATTATTATTTTATTTTTATTATTATTTTATATTTATTATTAATGTTATTTTTGTTATTAATTTTTTTAATATTATTTTTTTGATTTAAATTTTTTTGTAAAAATTTTTAATTTATATTTTTGGTTTTGTATAAATATTTTTTTGTTTTAAATTTTTTTGTAAAAATTTTGAATTTTTATTTTTTGTTTGTTAGGCAAAGATGCAGAGAATAGCTTCAAATTTTGCAGAGATCATAAACACAAACTTCGTTATGTTGTCCCAAAAAAATATGCCATTTGGCGAAACGTTGTTCAAACATCAATCTGGGAATGAATTAATTTTTATTATTTGAATACATTTGTGTGAAACTTTTTTGTTTTCCCGTCTATTTTTAAGCAAATATCACAAAAATTCGTGGAATTGTTCTACTTATGTTGATTTCAATACTGGCAACTCGCGACCCATTTGATTACTGTTTTAGAAACGCCGGTCCGGCATAGACGGGAAAACTGAAAATGGCATACAAATTCCGCTTGGTACATTTTTTTTACAATATTCAAATTGAACCACACTAATGCTTATATAGATTTGCACGATAATGGTTACAGCCGTTTTGTCTGGGTGATTGCACTATTTTTGTCTCTTTTTCGGTATTTTTTTTACTACTAAAAGTACGAATTTCGAAAAATCATTTTAAAATCTACTAGATAAGGGAATAACCACAACATTTGGGTTGTGCGCTGATGAATCCCCAAGTCAGTCAGTTAGTCGGCCAATCAGTCAGCAACCAATTTTATATACATACATATGTACACATTTTTAAATTTAATTTAAATAATTATTTTAAAAAAATAAATTGTAGACAATATTTTAGATTATTTTGAAAAATATTTATAGTATTTTTTTTTTTTATTTTAATTCAAACAATGTTTTTATTTTGTGTTTGTAACTAGCGCTCAAATTGCATTAAGATTAATTAAACTTTTTTCACAAATTGTATAGATTATTTTTTTGTAATTTATATTTGTTAAAAAAAAAATCATATTTTTTGTTTATTTTTTTCTATTTTCAATTATGTTTCTGATATTTAATTGGTTTAAAATAAAAAAAAAGTTACTGACTGCCATTTTGCAAACGTTTTTTTACTATTTGTTTGTTTTAATTTAAAATTTGTTAAAATTTTTCGCTCTTTTAAATTGTTCTTTATTAGAATAATTTTTTTTTCAAAATAATTATAACAATTTTAAAAAAAAATTTCTAATATTTCCTAATTTGTCATAATAATAAAAAAAATATTAATTATATATAATATTTTGATAGATATTTAATATATATTTTTTCCTTTTTTTATTTATTTAATTTTTTTTTTACCTTTTTTTAGTTATTCAAATTTTTTTTTCCTTTTTTATTTGTACTTTTTTTATTTTAACTTTTTTATTTTTACTTTTTTATATTTTATTTTTTTTTAATTTTGTTAAACTAACTTGTCAGATACATACATCATTGAACAGAAATTGTTTTTATTAACAATATATTTATTACCGACTAACCTTTGCTCTTAGACCAACAACATTTTATTGTAACAATCTAGATAAGTCTGAGAAGTTACTTACGGTCAACAATTTACACAATGTACAAAAGTGGCCCATAACTCACCTCTCATATAGATTAATGACTGATAATTTACGTCTGAGTGCCCGATAAGACACTCTTGCAGTTTGTAACGCAATATAGGTGTTCGATTAGGAGAATATGTCATTGACCAGACAACATGTCGGTCAATGACACAGAAACATATAAAATTTTCAAAAACAAAATCCTATCATTGTTTTGGTGTAGCATTCGAAACGAAAATTTTTTAATTTGTATCAAAACAACGTATAAACAAAGCACAGCAGTCATACACAGGACATAAAAAATTTCAGTAACAATTCAATGATCTGTAACAATAACTTACACGTGAACCTATTCTTACATATATTTCGCATTTACTTTTTAGTTTTATTTCACGTTCATAGCTGTTGAAAAACATAATAATGAGAAAGTTGAGCTTACTCATATTATTTTTATAAAAATATCAAAAACTTCATACAAAACATATGGGAAAACTTATTATTAAGACCTTAAATTGCACTCTCTACATTTTTCCCACCTTTCCACACCACCCTCATACCTGCGCCTACTCCTTCTTCGCTCTTTCAAAATAATTGATCCATTAAAGCGCATCAAGGCACACTTTAACAATTTATGATGAGAAAAATAAGATGTTTGTTTACTTTTGAATTTTGCGTTTAGTGTTTTATCGATCTTGGACCTTTCAATTTATTAAACAAAAAGATTGAGTTGTCCGTTTATGTGAGTGTACCTGTCTGCTGCCGGCCTACTAAGGGGATCGAACGAAACAAAAGAAAGAAAGAACAAAAACGGGGATCATAAAGGTTTAACGTTCATTTGTGGGGCTATTTAAAACAACTGGGGGCCATTTGTAGTATGTATACACATACACACACATCTCTACATAGGTATGTTCATTTAAACGTCTTTATGGGTTGTGTGTGCCCATTTCGTTTCGATACCTCCTTCTCCGGTGGCTTCCTTCAAAGTTTTGAGATCTTAATTTATTGTTTTTTGTTTTTTTGCTATGCTTTCAAAAATTCCTTATGTTCC
Organism: Muscina levida; assembly: GCA_964034835.1. Classification (NCBI taxonomy): domain Eukaryota; kingdom Metazoa; phylum Arthropoda; class Insecta; order Diptera; family Muscidae; genus Muscina; species Muscina levida. The sequence goes on along the minus strand of OZ035880.1, from coordinate 10,027,820 downwards.
TTGTGTTTTGAATTCTTTGTTATGGTCGCCAACTAGCAAGGCAGCAGCGCCAGTACATACTTTGAAGTTTTATGTCTCAAAGCCGTTGGAACGACCATAGCACAGCGACAGAGTTTTTGTCGTCTTTAAAAACGGCGGGCGATCGCGGGATCGAGCCCTAGTGATAAAGGCGCGCGCGATGATTTGCCAACAGCCTGTGAAGAAAAAGAACAAAAAACAACAACCATTTGTTTTTGGTTCGCTTTTAGTAATGACTTTATTTTCAGCATGAGATCTTCATTGACTGCCACATGTTATCAGCAATTTTTCGAAGAAAACGAACCGACAGTAAAGACTCCATAACGAGGCGGAGTCTTTGTAAAGCTCTCAATAATCTATAAAGACATTTTGGGTTCGTGTGTTAATGTTTACATTTCAATAAAGGCGATATAGGACGGGTCGGCATCTTTAGCAGGGATACAAACTAGAGAGGTTTTACTGTAACCGTTTCTTTTGTATGAAGAATTAAGGCTATTTTTAGATCTTAATATTGGGTGGACACGCATTTAAATTCAATACCAACGTTTTAAAGATTTCAAGTTGAATTTTAGCTAAGCGGCTCTTATTGCCGTTCATAGCACAACGATAAAATTTTGCCGTTCAAGTCGGCAAGGCGCAGGTTCGAATCCTGGCAAAGGCAGGAAGGATTGTTAGAAAAATATGTATGGAAAGAGGATTTAGGAAAAATATTATTTTTTTTACATAGTTTTTGTAAAGACAAAATGTAGGTATAAAATTGTTTTAATTTAATCCAAAATCTAAATGTTATTATTTTGGCTAAAATTTTATTATAAACTATTTTAAACACAAGAATGTATAATATTTGAAATAAATACAAAAATTTAAAATTAAATTAAAATTTTTAAAATTTTAAATATAAATTTAATAAAATTTTAAATAAAATTCTAAATAAATATTAATTAAAATTTAAATTAAATTTTAAAATTTTTACGTAAATGTTAAATTTAAAATTTGTCATTTTAAGTAAAAGATTAAATTTAAAATATATTTTTTTAAATTTGTTAAATTTTTAATTTTTTTATAAACTCGTTTTTATTAAATATTGTAATTTAAAAAAATGTATAACATTTTTTATTGACATTTTCCATGTTAAATAAAAATTTAAATATTAAATTTTAAATAAAAATTTAACTATTTAACTATTGATGTAAATGTTAAATTAAAATTATTAATATTAAAAAAAGGATTGAATTTAAAATGTAAATTTTATAAAATTTTTTTTATTTAAAATTTTTTTATAAAATAGTTTTTATTAAATATTATAATTTAAAAAAATTTATAACATTTTTATTGACATTTTCCATGTTAAAAAAAAATTTAAATATTAAATAGAAATTTTATAGTAAAATGTAAAAATTTTAAATAAAAATATTATAATTTTATAATTTTTTTACCTTTTTTTATTGATATTTTCCATGTTAATAGTAAAAGTTAATATAAAATAATTTTTTTATAAATTGTATATTTTTTATAATTTTATTTAAGAAAGATAAAATAAAAAATTTAACTTTATATTACAAAAAAAAAATTTTTATATATTTTATAAATAAAAGTAAAAAATATTTATAAAAAAAAGTATTTTACAAAAAATTAATTAAATGAAATATTTACAACAAAAAATTATTTTATGGATTTTGCAAAAATTTATATTTCAAATATTATAAATTATTTTTGTTTATAATTTGTTAAATTTTTTTTAAGTTAAAATTTTTAAAAAGCTTTGCAATTCATCCATTTTAAGACTTAGAATTGTTAATCTTTATATATATGAAATGTCTCTATTAAAATTACAAAATTTTTATTTTGGACATAATTTTACACAATTTATAAAATAAAATATTTTGTAAAATTTTTGATTTTTTTGGAATTAAATTTCAACGATTTATGAAATAAGTATTTTAAGTATAGAAGTTATAATAAGAAATTAAAAAAAAACATATCTTTTATAAATGTCGAAATAAGTTTAAAAAAAGTATAAACAAAAAAATGTAAAAAAGAATTTTGATTTTTTGATTTTTTTGGAATAAAATTTCAACGATTTATGAAATAAGTATTTTAAGTATAAAAGTTATAATAAGAAATTAAAAAAAAACATATTTTTTATAAATGTCGAAATAAGTTTAAAAAAAGTATAAACAAAAAAATGTAAAAAATAATTATAATTTTTTTTTTAATTTTTGATTTGATTTAATTTTTGAAGTATAAAATGCAAGAATTTTTTTTATAATTGCAAAAAATATAGGGTTTTTAATTTTTTTATAAATTTATCGACATAATATAATATTTTTATTAATAAAATAGTATATCCTTTCGCAATTTATTAAAAAAATTCTTGCATTTTATACTTCAAAAATTTATATTTTTTATCTTTGAAACATTCAAATTTTAAATAATAATTCTTAAAAATATGAAATAAACAAATTTGTAAAATGGCTTAATTCTATAAATTTATGAAACTTTATAAGTTAATATATTTTATAATTAAAAAAACACAATTTTTATAAAATTTTGAATTTAAAATATAATTTTAATATTTATATTAATAAATACAGTACAATATTTTGTGAACAATTTCATGAAATTTTAAATTTAAAATAAATTATATAAACAAAAATTATAATTTTACTTTTTCAGAAATTTTTTCTAATTTTACAAAATTTATAAAAAATTTATTAACTTTGTATTTTTATATCATCTTATAAATATAATATTTAAAAAAAATTCTTTAAAATTAAAAATTTCAAATAAATTTTATTCACATTTATTAATTAATCTGACATATTCATAAATGTTATAAATTTATAAAAAAAAAATTATAATTATAAATATTATATTATAAATTAAATTTGTTTTTTTAATTTATATTTTATTTTTTAAATTTTTTCGAAATTCGTCAAAATTTGTTACAAGCAATAAGTATTACAAAATTTTATAAAATACTTATTTCATAAATAGTTAAGGTTACTGAAAAAAAAATTCAAAAATTTTATAAAATATTTTATTTTATAAATTGTAAAAGTTTTTGATCAAAATAAAAATTTAATAAATTTTATAAAAAAAACTTTATTACAAGCAATAAGTATTACAAAATTTTATAAAACACTTATTTCATAAATAGTTAAGGTTACTAAAAAAAAATTCAAAAATTTTATAAAATATTTTATTTTATAAATTGTATAAGTTTTTGATCAAAATAAAAATGTAATAAATTTAATAAAAAAAAAAACTAATTTTTAAATTTTTTAAAAATTTTGGGGAAGAAATTTTATGTGCATAAAAGTTAACAAATTTAACTTTTAAAATGGATGAATTGCAAAAGTTCTTAAAAATTTTAATTTAATAAAAAAAAAAAAATTTTAAATTTTAAAAGAAATTACTTTTCAAAATTTGAAATAAAATCTATACAATAATTTTTTTAGAATATTTTTTGTTTTAGAATATTTTTTTTTTAATTAATTTTTTTATAAAATATTTTCTTAATTATTTTTTTATAAATATTTTATTTTTTTATAAAATTTTTATTTTTTGATAAAAATTTTATTTTTTTATAAAAATTTTATTTTTTTATAAAAATTTTATTTTTTTAATAAATTTTTGTTTAACATTTTATAAATTGTAATTTTAAATAATTTTTTTTTTTTAAAAATTTTATAAACTACATAAAATATTTTTTTAATTTTATAGTTTTTATTTATAAAATGCATAAAATAATTTCTTTATTTGTAATATAAAATTTAAATTTATAAAATATTTTTTTTATAATTTTAAATTAATAAAAATTGTATATTAAATATTTTATGAAATAAAACATTAAATATTTTTTTTAAATTTATATAAAATTTATAAAAAAAATTAATTCTATATCAACTTTTAAAAAAGTAACTATCAACATTGATAATATCGACAAAAAATTTTATGTTATAAATTTTATAAAATTTTTAAAATTATTATATTTGATAAAAATGTTTTTAAAAAAACAAATTTTATATAAAAATTTTGTTTCACAAATTTTAACATTAATCTTAAAAACAAATTAAAAGAAAATTATAAATAATAAAAAAAATGTATATATTATAAAAAAAGTTTTCTTTTTAGTTTTATGAAAATGTTTGTTTAATTATATAATACAATTTTTTTTTTATTATTTTGAATACACATTTTTTTTAATTTTCCTTATTTTTAAATAAAGCTTTAGATCAAGCATTTTTTATAAAAATTTGAATACACATTTTTTAAATTTTCCTTATTTTTTATAAAAAAAAAGTTTAATTTTATAGTTTTCATTTATAAATTGCTTAAAATATTTTTTTATTTGTAATATTTACTAATTTTTTTTTTAAATTAATATAAATTGCATCTTTTTTTTAAATGTAACTAAAATTTTTTTTATAATTTTCATAAAATTTATCTGAAAAATTAATTTATTTCAACTTTAATGAGAGTAACTATTACTATGGAAAATATCGATAAAAATTTTGCAAATTTTATAAAATTATAATATATGAAAAAAAGATTTTATAAAAAAAATATTTACATTTAAAAAATTTTTATATAAAAATTTGTATCATAAATTTTATGTTATTTATATAAATAAAAAATTTAAATAATAAAAAATGCTTGATGCTTAACTGAGCTTGATTTAAAAATAAGAAAATTTAAAAAAAAAATGTGTAATGTAATAATGTAATAAGATAAATTATTTTATAAAATCTTAAACGAACATTTTTATAAAACTAAGAAGCAAAATTTTTTAATTTAAATAGATTTTTTTTATATAAATAATTTTTATTTTAATATTGTTTTTAAAAAAAATCACCCTCACGACTCAGTTAAGATGTTTTGTGTAACATAAAGCTCTCATATAATAAAGCATTAATAAAACGCTTTTAATCATAGTTGCCTTACATGGCTTTTAAAATAATAACAAAACGCAATGACCTATGATTATAAAATAAAAAATGCGATTGAACGAATGAATGAAGTAATTTCCTACCCTGTTTGTGCAATAAGTGCAATAACAAATCGTAATTAATAGTTTATGTATTATCTCATCATTATTTATTTATTCTCTAGCTAAAGTGTTTGTTTGTGGATTTAGTGTAAAAGAGTATATCTTAAACTTTTTGATGGAAGCGATATCGCTATAGACTATGGAACATTTCATAAAAATAGCAACGACTCTTGACAAAATGTACACCGCAAGAATTTGTTATATTTTATTTGTTAAAACTGCACCTATAGTTCTATTGAATCGTTGAATAACATAGTTCATTTGTCATGATACCTTTGTATGCTATACATTTATATAAAATAATTAATAATAATACCATTATATATGTTATATGTTTATACGATGTCGAACCACATCACATGTTTGATTTTTTCCTTATTTGGCTGTGATTAAGTGCAAAATATCTATTCTTAGTTTTCCGTCTACAAATTACAACTTTAATATTTTAATATTTTTCATTACTTCCTTTAAAGACATTCCTTGAAAAACCATTTCAGCAATAAAATAAAGGTTTCCTTGAAGTACGCATCCCACGTTGAGAAACACGGCAGCAAGTAAACAATGCTCTAACTATATTCGCACATGTTGGAAATTATCATTTCAAGATCTTTGTAAAGTGTTTATTATTTTCTATGTTTTTTTGTTTTGCTCAACTGAATCTTCAATTAAATTACTTAAATGAATTAGCCATAGAGCAACGCCAACAACAACAATCCATGCTTTAGTCATAATGACAACAGCAGCTAACTGCTAGCTGCAGCTAACAACTTGAACCGCAAAGCTTTTTATTTGAACCGGAATTTGATTTACGAATTTATAATACTTCCGCACTGCTAACAACAATAGCAGTAGCAGCAGCAGCAACAACAACAATACTTTAGTAGTAATAAAAATAACACTTTAGACACTACCAGACCCTATGCTAGTTGCTGCTGCTGCTAGCTGGCTGACGTTGTATCTATTGTTAGTTAGCGTTTATTAGTTTTTTTTTCTATATTGAAAGTCATATCCCAAGCGTTTAAGTTGTTGTGTTAATGTTACGATTGTTGTATTAATTCTATTCTATTTCTAGTTGTTGTGTTCGGTTTACATGGTGATATTATAAAAGTTTTGAGTATTTTGTTTAATCTCGTGTATATTATTAACACAATTTTGTCGGTAGTTATGGCCTAGAGAAGGCCACCACCATCAAAGTCATTATCAGCCATAGATACTACAAAGCAACCAACGAAATTGTGGCAAAGAACAATTTTTAATGTTCAGAAGAAACCATGAATGAATGAGTATTTTCGATGTCGCCTATAAATAATTTTAACAGGGTTAAATATTTTGTTGTTGGTTCAGCATAACTAATGGTTAGAATACTCATTTTTTTCATAACATTTTAAATAATGAATTTAACAAATCATAAAATGAAATACATTTTTATTTAAAGACCATGGCCCGGTGCTTTAATATTAAAAACATTGCGTCAAATTCCCTTTAGTTTTAGTTGAATAGACACGAAAGCTGGCACGAAGATGTATGCCAAAAATTTTAATATAATATTGAAATACAATTTCTTAAAGCAAAATTTGTAATGCTATTATTCGTTATTAAAGATCGACTTGCTATTTTGATATATTGGAGCGATATTGTAATAATTTTTGTAATGTATCACTCATCACTCAACTAAATGAGAAAGCTGGTAACAAAATTTTAATTATCAAAATCAAGAAGATATTTTTAAAATTTATAATAATTTTTTTTTTAAATTTAAATTTATTTTAATAAGATATTAACATTTTTGTAATAAAAATTTTAATTTTTTATTATAGTTTTAATTTGTTATTAAAATTTTAATTTTTACTTGTCAATTTTTTATTTTTTTTTAATTTTTTTTTTTTATTAAAATTTTAATTTTTTAGATAAAATTTAACATTAATATTTTTTTAATTTAATTTTTTTCATAAAATGTATTTTTTTATTATAAATTGAATTTTATTAAAAAACTAAAATTTAAATACATATTATATATGATTTGTAAATTTTTTTATGTTTATTTTTTAATAAAACTTATACTGAATAAAAAAATAAATTAAAAAAAATAAATTAAAAAAAATCTATTTAATAAAAAAATACATTTGATAAAAAACACAAAAATATATTTTTTTAATAAAAAAAATTTTAATCTTTTACTAAAAATTTAAATTCTATAAAATTTAATTTTAAACTGCAAAAATGTTTTAAAATCAGTTGTTACAGAATCCTTGCAAAAAATTTGTATATTTTTAAAAATTTAAATTCTTTTTTTTATAAAAAGAATGTTATCAAATAAAATATTTCATGAAAAAAATTATTTTTCTACAAAAAAAAAAAACGTTTTTATACAACAAAAAAAAATAAAACATTTTTTATTATTTTTATCAATATATTTTTTCTAATGATTTTAGTTATCAAAATCGAGAAGACCTAATTCTAATAAATAATTATTGTAATTGAAAAAAAAAATTTATTGATTTAAAAATTTAATTTCATTGAAAAACTGAATTCTTTGGTTTATTTGTTGTATAAAACTTATTGAATAAAAAAATAAATAAAAAAAATTAAAATTTAAACAAATACATTTAATAAAAAAAATATTATTTAATAAAATAAAATATAATCCTTCACAAAAAATTTAAATATTATGAAAAATAAATTTTAAAATGTAAAAATGTTTTCAATTTAGTTTTTACAAAATCATAAGAACAATTATTTTATATTTTTAAAAATTCAAAAATTCTTTAGTAAAAAAGAATTTTTTTTATAAAAAATAATAAAAAGAGATAAAAAAAATTTTATAAAAAAATATTTTTCTATTAAAACATATTTTTATAAAAAAAATCTATATATATAAAAATAACTTGCATTGTGTTAGAAATTGATGTTCTCTGGAATGCGTGAAAGGTGACGTTAATACCAAGGTTTTTATGTATAAACGGTCTTTGTATGTGCATTGGTTCTTGAGTTATAGCGAACACTGCATTCATTTCGAAACATATATGTGTGTGTGTGTGTGTGTGGGGATGTGTGTATTGTTGTAACGTATGGGCTCGAAAACGGCTGGACCGATTTTGATGAAATTTTCAGGGAATCTTCCGAATAACCTCGCAAGTAACATAGGCTAAACATTGTTTGAATTTTTCCACATTTAGGGGGTGAAAATAGCAAAAGGGATAAAAACTCCCCTTTCCTATATATATATTTTTGTATGTTTGCAACGTATGGACTCGAAAACGGCTGTGCCGATTTTGATGAAATTTTCAGAGCATCTTCAGAATAACCCCGCGGATAACATAGGCAATACAATGTTTGAAGTTTTCCACATTTAGGGAATAGAAATTGGCAATTCGTTGCTATTCCATTTTACTCAAACCATTCATTTAATTTATATACTTAGCTATTGTAAATCACATCTTCGGGGATCTATGAAATAAACGGCTTTTCTAATAGACCGATTGATACGAAAATTTTACCAAGTGGTACTGTTGACCTGTTGATAGTCCCTGGCTATATTTGGTTGTGATTGAATAAAGGGGCGTGGCACCGCCCATACAACTTGAAAATTAAAAGGGCTATATCTCATGAACTATCAGAGGTATGAAGATGATATATATATATGTGTTCCTCTAACTCCCATTGGAGCATAGGGCGTCAATATGAAGATGAGATTTGGTATATATGTTGTTGGAGCAGTATTAATTACATCCAGGGAGGAAGTGGGCGGTGCCATGCCCTCTTTTCAAAAATCGCTCTAACGGCTTTTCTAATAGATCGATTGATACGAAAATGTTACCAAGTGGTACTGTTGACCTGTTGATAGTCCCAGGGTATATTTGGTTGTGGGGCGTTGGATAAAGGGGCGTGGCACCGCCCATTCAACTTGAAAATTAAAAGGGCTATATCTCATGAACTATCAGAGGTATGAATATGAGATTTGTTACATATGTTGTTGTTGCAGTATGAATTACAGTAAATGTGGAAATGGGTTGTTCCACACCCTTTTTAAAACAAACGGTTAAAACTGTCAAAATTCCACAGTATATATTTTTATTCGCAAAAATCGTAACCAAAATCGGAATCTACGATGAATTTAAAGAAAATTTCACCAAAAAACTTTGTGTCTAAAATCAATTCCTAGCTCGCGTTGGAAAGCATGAAAATTTCAAATAAAGATTTTTTTTGCTTTTAAATGAACACAAACCGAAAACTTCAGATATATATTTTCTGAGACCTTCTGCGTAAAACTGACTTCCCTACAAACTAAATAAGGTATTACAGAAGCAAATCTATGTATTTGTTAAGAAGTTATGGCCTCTGAGAGTTGGCATACAGAAATTAAGTTTTTAAAAATCATTTTTCAGAATATTGGGCGGGATCCCAATAAAAAAATCAAAAATATACTATTAAAAATTAGAGCCGGGCCCATTGGTCTGAAGTAACTGAATAATTGCTCATTGCTAAAAAAAATATCTCTACCTGAGGGCCCGGCAATGCTTCGCTATTGCATATTAACTTGTAATATATTTCACATTTAGGTCTACAAAGTACTTTGAAAACGGTACTTAAGCTCGACAATAATATATTGAGTTTATTTAGTTATGTAACTTATTTAAAGTAACTCCTTAACATTAAAGTTTACCAATTAAGTTTTATTGTTGTAAATGCTAATAAAAAGTTCATCAGCAAAGTCATACTTTTAGTGCCGGCATGTAGATTAAGTTTTATCTGTATGTAGGGCGAAAAACCACTTCTTCCAAAAATCGGAAACAGACATTCCACTAAAGATCAAAATTATTTATTTTGATCCGTAGTAGCATGAACCATCTGTATGCTAACTATCTCTTTGGTCATAAAAAAAACATTTTTGTTATGCCTTCTCCTATTGACCGCAAATGAAAATTCCGTTTGAAGCTTCATGCCTTTAGCCATAAAAACTCCTTTTGTCATGTCTTCTTCTCACACGGATCAAGAATAATCCGGAATACTATTTTTGTATTGAACTCGTATTACCATTTTTTGAGATACATCGGTCACCAACGTTTGGCTTAACAAAGTGATGGTCTCACGCGCTGTATGGCATGTTACACCGTCGTGTTGGAACCATTTCTCCTTTAAATAATGTGCAATGACATGATAAATAAAAAAAATCAATTGACCGCCCACTGGCTCTAGTTCTTCTACCAGTTGGATTTTATATGAATGTGGGCCAAGAGCTTTCCTCAGCATTTGCAGAGACCGAGTTGCTAAGAAAGACGTCGGTTCGATAAATTCGAGTCCCCTGTCACACTAACGTCTAGAGCGTCGATGGCTTCTATTAGCTGCACCTCAACTTCACTTCATTATATGCACCCTCAGGTAGAGATATTTTTTTTAGCAATGAGCAATTATTCAGTTACTTCAGACCAATGGGCCCGGCTCTAATTTTTACCTACTATTCCGATGTTTGGAGACCAAGTCGAAAAGAATAGTATATTTTTGATATTTTTATTGGGATCCCGCCCAATATTCTGAAAAATGATTTTTAAAACTTAATTTCTGTATGCCAACTCTCAGAGGCCATAACTTTTTAACAAATACATAGATTTGCTTCTGTAATACCTTATTTAGTTTGTAGGGAAGTCAGTTTTACGCAGAAGGTCTCAGAAAATATGTATCTGAAGTTTTCGGTTTGTGCTCATTTTAAAAAAAAAAAAATCTTTATGTGAAATCTTCATGCTTTCCAACGCGAGCTAGGAATTGATTTTAGACACAAAGTTTTTTGGTGAAATTTTCTTTAAATTCATCGTAGATTCCGATTTTGGTTACGATTTTAGCGAATAAAAAAATATACTGTGGAATTTTGACAGTTTTAACCGTTTGTTTTAAAAATGGTGTGGAACAACCCATTTCCACATTTACTGTAATTCATACTGCAACAACAACATATGTAACAAATCTCATATTCATACCTCTGATAGTTCATGAGATATAGCCCTTTTAATTTTCAAGTTGAATGGGCGGTGCCACGCCCCTTTATCCAACGTCCCACAACCAAATATACCCTAAGACAATCAACAGGTCAATATTTCCACTTGGTAACATTTTCGTATCAATCGATCTATTAGAAAAGCCGTTAGAGCGATTTTTGAAAAGAGGGCATGGCACCGCCCACTTCCTCCCTGGATGTAATTAATACTACTCCAACAACATATATACCAAATCTCATCTTCATATTGACGCCATATGCTCCAATGGGAGTTAGAGGAACACATATATATATATCATCTTCATACCTTTGATAGTTCATGAGATATAGCCCTTTTAATTTTCAAGTTGTATGGGCGGTGCCACGCCCCTTTATCCAATCACAACCAAATATAGCCAGGGACTATCAACAGGTCAACACTTGGTAAAATTTTCGTATCAATCGGTCTATTAGAAAAGCCGTTTATTTCATAGATCCCCGAAGAGGTGATTTACAATAGCTAAGTATATAAATTAAATGAATGGTTTGAGTAAAATGGAATAGCAACGAATTGCCAATTTCTATTCCCTAAATGTGGAAAACTCCAACAAATGTATTGCCTATGTTATCCGCGGGGTTATTCTGAAGATGCTCTGAAAATTTCATCAAAATCGGCACAGCCGTTTTCGAGTCCATACGTTGCAAACATACAAACATATATATATAGGAAAGGGGAGTTTTTATCCCTTTTGCGATTTTCACCCCCTAAATGTGGAAAAATTCAAACAATGTTTAGCCTATGTTACTTGCGAGGCTATTCGGAAGATTCCCTGAAAATTTCATCAAAATCGGTCCAGCCGTTTTCGAGCCCATACGTTACAACAATACACACATCCCCACACACACACACACACACATACATGTTTCGAAATGAATGCAGTGTTCGCTATAACTCAAAAACCAATGCACATACAAAGACCGTTTACACATAAAAACCTTGGTATTAACGTCACCTTTCATATGAAGTTTGCAGAAACAAAATCGGTTCACGCATTCCAGAGAACATCAATTTCTAACACAATGCAACTTATTTTTATATATATAGATTAAACTTAAACTTAATTTCCCTTTACACCCCATGAATGATGTACGGGGTAGCTTCTCGCGTTGTTGTGAATTAACACGCTTTCTATTTTTAGATTCACAACTAACGGCACCTACTTGTTTATCGACGAATGCGAACGTCACTGTTTGAGAAGCTCTTACTAGACATGCCAATTGACTCGACACTTATACTGCGAAGTTGCTGTCAACAACATTCGAGGGGAGCCGACAATGAAAGAAAATTTTATTATTCTTTTTTTTAAGATGACTGGAGCCAGGAGTTTAACCTGTGATCTCCCGCATTGTAGTCGCGTGTTCTAACCACTTATAAAAGAATTACATTTGATAAAAAAAAATTAAAAACAAAAAAAAAATATTTAATAAAATAAATTACATTTGGTAAAAAACAAAAAAATATTTTTTTAATAAAATAAATTAAAATCTTTTACAATTCAATTTTAATCTTATGATAATTTTAAATAAATTTTAAATTGTAAAAATGTTTTAAAAATAGTTTCAATAAAAAAAATATTTCTTTTTAAATTGTTATTTACTGTGATGGAATTCATTTTAATTAAAAAGTCATAAAAAATATTTTTTTAATAATTTTTAAAATTAAAAAATTTTAAATTTCATAAAAGAATATTAATTTTATAAAAAAAATTTTAATATTTTAAAATATGAAAAATTAATATTTAAAACTTCACAAAAATAAATGGGATTTTTAAAAAAATTAAAAAATGTTTAAACCAAATTTTATTTTTTATTATGAATTTGTATCTTATCACAATTTACTAAATAATAAAAATAAACATATTACAATATATACAAGACAATTTACTACAAATATATAAAAAAAATATATTTATATTTATATATGTATGTATTTAATTTTTTATATAATTTTTTTTTTTTTTGTTTTTTTATAAAATATATATTTTTTTTGTTTTGGTACAAAAATATTAATTACTGCTATTTATAAAAATTTTATAAAAATAACATTAATTTTAAAAAATTTGTGAAAAAAAAACTAATGTTTTAAAATATAAAAAAAACATTTTAAATGTTACAAAAATAAATGAGATTTGCATATAAATTGTTTTTTTTTTTATTATTGCTATTTATTAAATTATAAAAAAAAGCTTTTAACAATGTATAAAAAATAAATTAAGAAAAAAAATTATTTTTTATTATTGCAATTTACTAAATTATAATAATAAACTTTATACAATGTATTTTGTACAATATAAAAAATTAATATTTATATTTTTTGTTTATATGTATTTATTTTCTTTTATATAAAAAACATTTTAGAAAGTGTTTTGTAAAATTTAAGTTTTCTATTTTGAAACAAAAAAAATAAAAAAAAAAATAAACTAATATTATTTACTTATAATTTTTTAACATAATATAGAATATTATATTAATATATAATTTTTTAACATAAATGTATGACTGATTATATTCACAATAAAGATAAAATTAATTTGTATTCCAATAAATCATTTTTTAAAAAAAATAATTATTGTTACTTATTCATTTTCAGAAAGTAAAAAACTTTCTAACTCTTTTTATTTGAAGTGAAAAATTAAATAATTTATCTTTATTTTCTTATTTTTAAATCAACCTAGAGGTCAAGTAATTTTGTATAGTTTGTTTATTAATCAATTTGTAAATAATAAATAATTTATTTACCATAAAAAAATTCTGTTAGCAAAATCATTGCAATGAAATATGCTCTTGAAATAGTAATTTTGCGTTTAAATTTCTTTTAGTTTAATATAAAATATTTTGAAACATTATATATATATACATATGCCCTGCAGAATTTAAATATGCTTTAAAACATTTCAAAAATAATTTCGAAATAAAATTAGAATTACTATTATTTAGTCTTTATTTCCGGCAACATATATTTTGGTTAACAATCCAGTCTAGTTTGCATTCTACATGGAGACTTTCCTGTTTATACAATGATTTATATGACTACGGGCAATTGAATAGAAAATACACCAAGAGGCACAATCTAACAAAAGAAACTTATGCTAAAGCACAAACTAACCACTATTGGCTTAAAGTCGATACCAAAAAAATTCCACTCAATTTGATGGTACAAAAATTTGCCAAGTCTAGCGAACAAAGAGCGATACTCTAGTGTAGAGTATCCAAAAAAGAAGAGCAGCAATAAAAACCTGTATACTAGTTATTTCCATATTAATACAAAGTTCATAAGAATCCTCTATACGTCAGTCAGGTGTTTTTTTATTTCGCATCACAACTTGAATAATTTAGCATTTATATGCAAAAAATATCACAGCGAAAAAAAAAAGTGGTTGTTCTTTATTCATAACCAAAAAAAACCTATAACTGTTGTTTTATTTTTAAACAATATTAAATAGTTATTATAAAAGAACCGGACATTATAGGAATTTCAAGTTTTCTAGTATTTGTCAGTACAAGGAATAAATGGTGACCATCTATTGTTAGACTTTACAAATGTTATGATAAAGTTTCAGGAAGTTTTTGGTGTTACCAAAATTAAAAAGTTTCGTGAACAGAATTAGAACTCGCACAACTCTTAAATTTGAATATATATAAACTCAGACAATCAATGTGTATTAACTCTATGAAAGCGTGGAGGCAGTACTTGAACACATTTAATGCCAACATTTAATATAGCTCTTAATACCAAATCATTCCACATTAATCTCAATAAGAGAGTAAACCCTATGCGATATGAAATTTGTTTATATTACAAAAAACTAATATATTCGAGCTTCATCATGTAAACTAGCAAGACAAAATTGTTTACATATCCCGTGAATTTAAACAAAAAATTATTGTTTTCGGCTTTTATATACAATTTACAGTTTGATTGTAGGTTTTGTTTTACATCACAACAAACAAATGCCATATTCGATTCATTTCAAAATTTAATCGGAATTGTAAACGTGTATACAAGTAAAGTAGATTATGCGCCTTTAGCAAATTTCTAGATAATTGATTCATCTATTAAGAGATATGGGACATATTTTACAGAAATTTCCATAGTTTATTTGGGCTTTCCAGCTAAAAATTGTTGACATAAATGGAAGAAAGTAAATTTTGTGTTCTTATCAAATATTCGATTATGAGTAAGCATTTAAACTTATGCATATTTCTTGAAACATTTTTTTTTTGTATTATCATCCACGTATTAGTTAATGGGGAACTCCCGTAGATGATTCACTTAAAAGTTTATAAATAGACATACATACAACCAATTCCTAACATTCCCAGAGAAAGTATTCGAGGTCAGCTGTTTTGATAAGTTCGTTTTGTATAGACTAAAAATTTGAAGAAAAAAATAAATAAATATCTATGTATGAATGCTTCACTTGCCAAATCGATTAAGTCCATATGAATAAAATCTGATATGTTTTTTTTTTAAATCTGTTAAATTTTAGTCAAATAAGTGATATAATTTTATTATTGCAGGAATTTTTTTCTAGTAAAAACGTTATGGAATCTACAATTAAATAACTTTTTGATACCATAAAAGAATTTTGGACACAATTAAAGAACTTTTTGGTACAATAAAGTACAATTTATTTATACATAGTACAATAAAATATACTATTTGTACAATAAATTGTATTTTATGTACAATAAAATTTACTTTTTTTTAATAAAATGCATTTTTTGTAAAATAAAATGTACTTTTTGTACAATAAAATTTACTTTTTGTGCAATAAAATGTACTTTTTATACAATAAAATGTACATTTTGTACAATAAAATTTACTTTTTGCACAATAGATGGTACAATACACTTATTTCTAAATCAACGAAATATCTTTTTGTACAAAAAAAGTACTTTCTGGAACGATAAAAGTACTTTTTGCTAAAAAATAATTTTTGATACAATTATAGAACTTTTTGGTACAATAAAGTAAAATGTACTTAACATAGTACAGTAAAAATTACTTTTACTTTTAAATGTAAAATGTACTTGTTGTACAATAAAATGTACTTACTGTACTATAAAATGTACTATTTGTACAATTAAATGTACTTTATGTACAATAAAATGTACCTTTTTGAGAAATAGATGGTACAAAAAATATATTTTGGACTTCCGCTGTCACTTTTTATATAAAAAAAAGTACTTTTAGGCACGATAAAAGTACTTTTTGCTTAATTATAAGTATTTTTCGCATAATAAAAGTACTTTTTGGTACAACATATGTACTTTTTGATACAATAAAAAATACTCTTTGGTAATGTAGATGTAGTTTTTAGTAGTACCTTAGTGGTACTTTTTCTCGTATAATAAAAATACTTTCTGGTACAATAAAAGTACTTCTTGTTACAGAAAATTTGCTTTATACTAAAAGTACTTTTTGGTAAAAGTACTTTTTGGCACCACAAATGTACTTGTTGGTTCATTAAAGTACTTTTTGGCACAATAAAAGTAATTTCTGGTAAGAGTACTTTGGTACAACAAAAGTACTTTCTGAAACAATAAAAATAATTCTTGCTACAATAATCATACCTTTTGGTACAACAAATATACTTCAATGTACTTTTTGGTAGAATAAAATGACTTTTTGGTACAATAAATTTAATGTTGGTTTAATAAAATTTCTTTTTGGTACTATAGATGTACTTTTTAGTAGTTTCTGAGTACTAAAAGTACATTATAGTATAGTTGAAGTACTTTCTGGTACAATAAAAGTACTTCTTATTATAACAAATGTTTTTTTATTACATAAAAAGTTAGTAGTACTTTTTGGCATCACCAATGTACATTGTTGGTACATTGAAAGTACTTTTTGACACAATGAAAATAATTTCTGGGACATTAAATATTTTTTCCTGGTAGAATAAAAATACAAAAAGTACTTTTTGGTACATTGGAAGAGCTTTTTGCAAAATATTAGCACTTTTTTGTACCATAAATGTCCCCTTTGGTACTATAAAAGTACTTTTTGGCACCACAAATGTACTTGTTGGTCATTTTGGCACAAGGACATTCTGGTGCAACAAAAGTACTTTCTTGTAGAACAAAAATACTAAAAGTACTTTTTGGTACAGTAATAGTGCTTTTGGTACATTGGGAGAGCTTTTTGGCACAATATAATTACTTTTTGGTACCACAAATTTGAAAGTTGGTACAATAAAAGTACTTTTTTTTACAGTAAATGTACTTCTTGTTACTTTAAACGTGCTTTTTAGTACACCACAGTTACGTTTTAGTACAACAAAAGTACTTTCCGGTACATTAAAAGCGCTTCCTGATACAATAAAAAAACTTTTTGGGATAAGAAATACAATAAAATAAAAGTGCTTTTGGTACAACAAAAGTACTTTCTGGTACAAAAATATATTTTATTGGGACAGTAAATGTACTTTTCGTTACAAAACAAGGTAATTTTATAACAATAAAATTACTTTTAAGTACAAAGAAGTACATTTTGTACATTTTTTTTTTGATACAGCAAGAGTTTCCTTTTTACATCTAAATTATTAAAGTGGTACATTAAAAGTACTATTCGGCACAATAAAATTACTTATTTGTTCATTGATGGTAAATTTTGCAATTTTTGGTACAATAAAATGTATTTCTGTCACATTTAAAGTAATTTTTCGCACTTTAAAATACATTGCAATACAATAAAAGTACTACGTGGCACAGTAAGAGTTCTTTTTGGCACAATAACTGCTCTTTCTGGCGCATAAAAAAAAAGTTTTATAATTTAACCATAAAAATATTAAATACCTCTGTTTCCGGTTTATGTGCCTGGAATTTAACCTAACAATCAAACAACTCCCTTGAAATTTATTGGCGGAATTATTCACAAAGTTTTTATCTATTTTATAGATACAGTTTGTTATACATATTAATTTATAACAATTTAGATAACAGGGTTTATTGCCAGCTCCTTGCTATTATAAGGCATAATTCTAATTTAGAAACACAACTACTACGAAGAAACATATATATTTATTTTGTTTTTATCAGGACTTTTGCAGATTTAGCAATACAACCCTCTAAATGATTTTTCATTCCAACTTTTTTAAATTTTTCCATCCATATCTTGCTTTATACAATACCAATACTTGTGGCTATATCCATTAGTCCCAAATAAATCCAAATCCACTATACGCATTATTATCTAACAGAAACCTTAATGCTAATTTAGATTAGAATAATAATCACAAGTATTAAGTCTTTAGTTATCATATTACTACTGAAGACAAACACTATATATGTTACGAGTGCTTTGACCTTCTTTTATTCCGGCTAACTTTGTTGCTATAAACATTTTTAACACCATAGCATTAATGTTACTGCTTATATACATATGTGTGTACCAAAACAACTTACTTATATGTACGAGATGTGGTCATAAAATTCAACGTCACTGTTTCGTTGGTGGTTTTTATTTCTTCTTAGTTTAACAAGAATGGTCAAGATGAAGAATTAAAATAAAGACAGCCAGCAACAGCAGCACCACTAGCTAACAGAGACAAACCTTAACGTTATCGCTGTCTTCGCCGGCTGTTGACGAATCTCTTCTATTCAGTTCAAAGTAAACCGGCTAACACGACAAGAAACTGACCTTAGAAATTTTAGCAAATATTAAGCCGTTTTAGTTGTTGTCTTCCCATCATCATTTATTTAACAATTATAAAGAATTAAAATCTGATACCACAGACGAAGAAACCAAACCCCAAAAAAGCATGCAAAATTTATGTAAACAACCAAATGGCGATGAATTATGCTAATAGGGGTTATAGATCTATAGGTAGAAGTTAGACTTATAATAGTAAAAAAATAATACTTTTTGGCAAACTAAAGGTTTATTGTGGTACCATGAAAGTATATTTAAGGGCTATGTTAGGACTTTTTTTTTAAAAATAACAGTAAATTTTGGCACAATAAATAAAATTTCCTTTGACAAAAAAAAATTATTTTTCGATATAAATAAAATTACTTTTTGGCAAAACAAAACTAAAGTTTGTTGCAATAAAATTACGTTTATCTAACTGAAAGTACTTTTTCGGGCAATAAATATAATTATGGGTAAAATAAAGGCAAACCATTAAAGAACATTTTAAAAAAATAATTATAAGCTTTGATACAAAAAAAAATATTTTTAGTGCAATAAAAGTAATTTTGGCAAAATAAAAGCATTTTTTGGAAATAAAAGTAATTTTCGATACACAAAAGGATTTTTAGATAAATAGAATTACTTTTTCGTACATCAGAATTTAATCTTTGCTGCAATATTAGTTATATTAGTCTCCATTAAAGTATTCTACAATAAAATTATATATTGTTACAATAAAAGTACATTTTGTCATAAATAAATTGTTTTTTGTAGAACAAAATAAAATGCATTTTGGTCCAATAGAAGTACTTTTGTACAATAAAATTAGTTTATGATATAATAAATGTACTTTTTAGATAAATAAAAGTACTATTTAAAACAAAAAAAATACATTTAGATCAAATAAAATTCGCGAAAAATGTACTGCAATTGAAGATTATAAGATTGCGACGGCTTTCAGTAATATTTTGAAAGTGGTATTCTGCAAAAATGTTCCTAATGCACAAACAAATATTTTGTTGAAAACAGTTTTTAAATTGAAATACAAAATTATTTTCTGGTTCAATAGAAATTATTAGATGCAATAAAAGTACTCTTTGGTACAATAAAATTATATTTAGGTGCAATAAAAATACATTTTGTCATAAATATACATATAATTATTTTCTCTTTTATATAATTTCTTTTTTGAATAATAAATTTGCTCCTTGGTGCAATAAAAGTACTTTGTGGTACAATAAATCTACTGTATGGTATAAGAAATTCACTTTTTGGTACAATAAAAGTACTTCTTGATAAACAAAAATAAATTTTGACCGTATAAAATTCGCAATGAAATGTAATAAAATTTAATCAAGAACGGATTTCATGTTTGTACTGGTGTAATTCCATTGTGACGGGTGTGACCGTGATACTCACATTTTTCGTGATATGTTATTAGGAAATATAAACTATAATAGTAAAAACAAGTCCGCGATTCCTAAAAATAATAACTTTAGAAACGCTTAATAATTGGCGGAGATAAAATCCTGGTTTTTGCTCAAAACGGCCATAAGAAGATTGTTGCCTAACAAATTTTGTAAGTAAAATTTGTTGATGAATTTTTTAAATATTGTTGATTACTCTTTAAATACAAAATTCTTTTAAAAAAATACAATATTTGTAGAAAAAATGTGACGTGTGTGACTGGTATGATAAGTAAAATGTTTTAAAGAAATTTTTCTTTCATTGACCGATTATAGAACCCATATAAATTTAAACACATAAGAAAACAATAAGACTTTGGCTATAAGAAGATTGTGACGGTTGTGATCATACAAATTTAAGATGAAAAATACGCGTCCAATTATTTTGTTCAACAATTTTTAAGTATTGCTCCATAAACACATACTGCTTACAAAAAACCAATTTTTAGAAAATGTGACCGGTGTGACTTGTATGAAAACTGAAATTTTTTGAAGACATTTTGCTTTTTATTGACTTTAATTATGCAACCTACATAAATTTATAAACAAGAAAATAATTAGACATTTACTTTTTCGCTAACTACTATTACAGACATCAGAATTCTGCAGGCGACTATGTTTTAAAATGTTTTTTTTTTATTTTGTGAAAGGGTAATTAAAAATATGCCGAGACCGCAAAATTTTTGCTGTAGTTATACATTTTTGAAATGGAAATTTCACATATTTAGACGGACTTCTTTGAATATTTGCTTATTAACAGCAAATTTTTTGTGCCGAACTAAGGAAAACCCCACGTTTTATAAATGCTGCGATATAAAACTAACAATTAGTTCCTATTTATAACACTTAGAGTTTGATTTTCAACATTTTGCTGTTGTCGGCTCTTAAGGTTTCTCTGTTCTATTATCAGTGAAACCCCTTCTTTTATCCCCCTCTATCTCTCTTTAAAATCAAGTACAGTTCATATTTTTCATTGTTGTCGCTTATTGATTCTAGGTTTGATGTGACGGGTGTGACCAAATATTTTCTTAACAAAATAATCAAAAATTAAAATCGATGTCCACAAAATTTCACTATATTATTAATTGCTCTTACTTTTTCATTGTGGGAAAGTATCAAGGGTTTGTTATATAAGGTAAGAATTTTAATAAACTAACTGTGACTGGTGTTATCGAAAATTTATTCATTTCTATTAACTGACAATACATAAGACATACCAAGTAGAAACATCAACAAACCCCAAAGGAGAGTTTTGGTGATTTTAAATGAAAAATTTTGTATTTGTCCACAATTTTTAACTTTTCGTGTAAAAAAGTGGAGATATATATGGATCTGATTAGATGTTTTAGTACTCGTTTAGATCTTGTTATATCTTCCCCTAGATCTGATCAGATCTAACGGGATGTGCTATTTCTAAAACTATCTAGTGTCACAACTCATTATATCTGGTGTAAGATCCACATATATCTGCCATATATAATAATATGAAATTGTATCTAACGAGATTAGGTTGATCAGCACAGACCTAAACCTTTTTGGATCTGTTAGGTTATAATTTGATCAATAGAATAAAAACAGATATTTATTGGTATACATAATTTTTTTTTTTTAATTTTGTAATATAAATGAACTGTTTGAAATTTAAAGAATTTTTTATACAAGTTATTATTGTTACATCTTACAAGATCTAATTTAGAATAGATCCAATATGGATTACAGTTAGATAAAATTACATATAGGACAAATTTCGGATAACATTAGACCTAATTAGATGCAATTAGATCAGTTCTCATCTAATATGATCTAAACAGCTATACAAATCTTTCGGGTCTAACTAGATCTGCTGCCGGATCTAATAAGAAATCCACTCCTTACCCCGGTTTTATTAAAAAATAGTAAATTATTTAATGCCTTTTAAAAAATACAAATTTCATCCAAATTTATTGACTTTTTTAACATATTGTTGTCAATGCAACGCAGCACTGTGCGCCTTCTTTAACAATCTACATACCCATCAAAGTACAAACGTACATAAGTACAATTCAATTAACCTCTATCTGTTAACAAAACATCGAATAAGAACTCGTTTGTTTTCTTTTGTTTTTCTGTTTTATCATTGCTCTCATTTCTGTGCTATCAATAATTCCCATACGAAAAAGAAAAAACAAAAGTAATAAAAGAACGTTCTTATTACTATTTTGTTGATATTATTATTGGAAGTTATCAGTAAATACCAAACTGTCATTTTGTTTATAAATAAACAAGCGCATCACGATGAAGAAAGAGTGAAAAGCGTTGCCACTACAATGCCTCACTTTGTTTTTGTTGCTGTTGTGTTACTTCCTACCACATCAACACATTGCAGCACATGTATGTACAAACATACATATGTATGGATACGTACTAACAACACAGTTATACATTTATCGATTAATCACCAAACGCAGCAACAGAGGCCGAAGCAGCAATAACAACAACAACAACCGTCAACAAGAGGAAGAAATACATTCATACATACGCCACATCGTTTGACTGACATTTATGGTGTTTTTGTTGTTGCTATTGTTGTTGTTTCTTCACTTTGTTATGATATAAAGAAGAAGAATAAATGCAATGTTTTTGCCTAGTGGGAGTGTGGGGGAAGGGGTGGTAGTGTTGTCGGATATTTACTTAAAAGATGTAATATAATTGCTCATTTTGGAATTAACGAAGAAAGGCCAGCCAACATTTCCTGCGTAGTAAATAATATAATATAAAAAATTCAAGAACATTTTGTTTAAACTGTTGAAATTAAAATATGTATGTTTTTATTTTTCATGTGATTCTTTTTATTTTCTTTGTTCCTTTATTCTCAGATGTCTAGCTGTTGTGATGTTCAGATAAAAGAATGCCACAGAGTTGCCATGGAATAGGAAATTAAGTAATATTTAAAGTGTCATTGAAAGGAGTTTATAGGCAATTCATTGCAGCTCCTGTGATAACACTATGCAACACCAAAAAAATACATCAGTATTCCCGCTATAACGTAATAATACGTCAATTATGGACCGACGATTACAAAAAATAGTCAAAAAATTGTTCTCTAACATCGAAATTTTTCCATCGATTTCCGATTTTATTTACAACAGCAAAAGTTAAATTCTTAAAAAAAATTTAAGAATTGTTCGAATGACGTAATTTTGAAACTTTTTAGATAACTCTTGAGTTATGAAATGTTTTAAACTTTCATAACATAAAATCATTATTTGAATAATTTTAAAAATATGTACAATTTAATAAATGGATAGTTGAAACATATTATATATATGTATTATATATTTCTAAAATGTTTTCTTAAAGTTCTTAAAATATCGAATTTTTTTTAAACAAACTCTTTGAAATTGTTGTCAACTTGTTAAATTGGAAGAAACAATAAATAAAAAAAGTTCTAAGAATTAAATTCTTAAATTGCAGAAAGGTGTATTTAATACACCTTGAATTGCAGGAATGCATGTTTGTATTGGTTTTGCATTCTAAAGATTTAAAAAAAAATACAAATTTTTTCAAAAAGTTTTGCGAATTTTTTCTCATTCAATTTTTTTTTAGCTTAAGGAGTTACATTTTACATTTCAGCTTAGAAGGCTCACAAGGTACAAAATGGCTCCGTCGGAATCGTCTAAAAAATATATAATTTTGCGAAGAAGAACTTCACAAAAGTTATATTTTTTTTCATTTCATATTATTTTTTATATGATGTATGGAAGCCATAAAATATTTTTTAATTAAAAACAAGAATTTTTTTTCGAGTTCTGAGTGAATCCCCTAAAACACGATAAAACAAGGTCAAAGTTGGAGCTGAAGCGCCTTGCGACTCTAGGGAGCTCAAAATAAATGCACATTGCATCCTAATAACTCCTGTTTCTGTGGGTAATTATATTAAAGGTATTGTCAGCCCGTGTCCAGCTATGCTATTTTTAGTCCTGTACGAATATCCTGGACCAAGTTTCTACTATGTTTGTACAAAAAAACGGTATCAAAAGAAAATTTTGAACTTATATGGGCTTGAAAAATAAAGAATAAAAAAATTGTTTATTGCTATTGTTGTTTTTCTATCAACTTTATTTGAGTTCGAATAATCTCTTAAGGGTAAAAGAATAGTTTTTAAAGAATGATAATTAATATTTTTGTTTAAATATGTTTTATATGGGTTTGAATAAAAAAGAATAAAAATATTGATTTTTATTTTTTTTGTTGCTGTTTTTGTTTTTTGTGTTTTTTATTTGAGTTTGAATAATCCATTAAGAATAAAAAGAATTGTTTTTAAAGAATGATGATTGATATAACTTTAATATATTATTTTATAATTTTTATATTTTTTTCTGAAAGTTGTGTTTTTTTACAGCACTTTGGAAGTTTGAGTGTAGAAAAAAATGAAGCTAATAGTAATGCGCTAAATAACCTCCCATCCCTAACGGTTTTCTCAGGGCCAAACCTTTTCATCATTGTTCGATAGCACTGCTCTGTATGAAAATCGGCCCACACTATTCCTAACGATACTAATGTAAAACGACATCTTGAATCTGTATATCAACCCCATTTCCCATATTGTTTTTATATAACTTTTTTATTTTTATAGTGATTTTATATCTTTTGAGAATTTACATTATTATTTTATTTTGTATAAATTTTTGAATTTTTTAACTATTTTTATTTTATTTTTATAATTTTTTGAATTTTTTAACTATTTTAATTTTTGTATACGACATATTTGACTTTTCTTTACAAAAATTTTACTTTCAGATATAAGATGTTGTATTTTTGTTGGATTTGTTTTGCTATTTTTAATTTCTAATAATTCTAATTTATTTGTATGTAATTTTATAGATTTGGTGAGTTCTTAATATTTTCAACGTATGTGCTGTTGTTTTTTGATTTTTTAAAAAACAACAATTTTTTGGCAAATGTACTGAATATGGAGCTGTAGCGCCTAAAATTCGAAAAATCATGTTCAAAGTTGGCGCCGGAACCCATGGGGAGCATGGTGGTCGTGGCGATTTAAAAAAAAAACTATATTATTTTATTTTAAATGCATTAAGAATAATTGTTAATATCCTTTAGTTCGTATTTTCACACATACAAGTTAATTTTTTAACATCACGCCTTAAATATGCTCTGTTGGATTCTTTTCAAAAATATCTTTCTTTTGAGTACCCACACATGGGGGGTCATCATAGAGCCCATAGGGCCTTTTTTGACACCCCAAGGGCCCCATGGGCCTCATCTTCATCTTTGACCTACTATCCCGCTTGTAATCGTATAAGTAGAATTGTAGCCAAGATTCACATGATTACAAACAGGAGATTCCGTGGCTTTTTGATTATAATAGTTATTATAGTGATTGCCCATAAACAAAAATATATTTCTTCTTTCATTTCAATATTTTAGCATTTTCCACCCTGTTCTACACAATATTCTCGGCATATCAATATAAAAACTATATGGTAACCCTCTGTATCGCAAAGATTTCGTATCTTTATTTTGTTCTTGCACTCACTTTTACCACTACTACTACTAATACTACTGCTAGTGCTACTCACCTTAAGAAGAGACAGATTATTGTCCCTGGCAGCATTACACACAATACCACCTAGATCCATGTCAGTTCTGGAATTTTTGTTTTTGTGATCTTTAGTGGTTTTCTTGAGGCTGCGTATCTAGTAGTCCGAACGCGGCGTTGTCTGCTCTTTACAGAGGAGGTCCAATAAGACTTTGTGTTGTTATGAATCCGTCTGCACGTTTGCTGTTGTAGTATAGGTGTTTATGATTTCGTCAATGTTCCTTTGTTCTTTTCTTTGTAATTCTTTTATTTTTTTTTTACTTCAGATATTGCGTTATCTTTGCTTTTTACTTCACTACCGTTGTGTGTTAAACCAAAAATTGGTACATATATGGAATTAAGTGTCCGTAGCCGTTATTGACCTCTGATTCATTGGAAATGCGTTGCATCCAACCAACCCATCATCATTGACGTTATTTGCAACTTCCTGCGGCGTGCAGTGGAACGCGGAATACTTGACGGAGTTTCTTCGTATGCTCAACCAATAACTTAATATGTAATTGCACAATTTTTCCCCAAAAATTTTTTTCGCTCTGCTTTTTGGCGTATTCTTGCGTAGTTATGGTTCTTGATACCCCTACTACTTTTTGTTTTTCACAAATTTCGTCAAACACACTTGCACACACACGAAAAGAGCGAGCAAGAATAACAACAACAATCGAAGAAAGAAAAACAACACAACACCAAAAGACCAAAAACTTATTTTGGGTACGTACAAATTATTCTTGGCGATTTATACGAAGAAACAGGAAGACAATTTTGCCTTTATTTCTTCTTCTTCCTCTTGTCTTGTCGTTTTATTATGATTTGTACGTATATAGGTAGGCAGGCAGGGAGGTACTTTTATTTCTTTTTCTTTGTTTTCCTTATGACGACGAGATGATTTTTGCTAAGATTAGCTATTTTTGTTGCTAATGCTGCGTTGTTAAGGCAACACCAACCAAACACCCAAAAATTTGCACACTTCAATTCTCTTCTTTCTTCTTCTTCTTCACGGAGAAATAAAGCACCGTTTTAATAATTTAAACAATTCCACACGAAAGAAAAAAAAAACAAAAACATTCATTTATCTTATAATCTTTTCCGTTTTTTTTTTTGTATTCACGTTTTCTTCCTCAGTTTTAACGCTCAGAGGAGGCAGTTACACTACTACAATCGTTGACAAACGAACGAATCACGATTTCTTTATCTTCAACGTTGTATTCTCATGCGCTCATTGTTAATTACTAAAAGAAATATTTTGGTGTCGTTTATTTGTTAAGAATTTATAATCGCATAGACTTGTTATATTTTTAGCAGATTCTTTTCCTCTCGTTCGTTGTGTTCCACTTGTTTGTTTCTAATTTGTATCTGGTTAGATACACAGTGTTGTATCTAATGTTAGTGTGACTGTATTATGGGGAGAGATGGAGTTGCCAGTTGTGAACAGTTGGACAATATAACGGTTAAGAAAACAAATAGAAAGTTTGAAGAGGTTAATGTGCTGATGACGGTGCATATGACCAAATTTAAGTAAAATATGCCAAATATGGGGCCAAGGATCATGGCGCCCTAGAAAGATGCAAATGGCTCGTATCTTAACCCCCCAAGGTATTCAAACCAAATATATTTTTTAAACGAATCTGTGTTAATAGTTTTATGGTGAGACGGACCGAGTGAAGGTTTTTGAAAGGAATATCGCTGAAGGTATTTATTATTTTCAAATATTACATTAAAAAAAAATTATTATATTGAAATAAAAATATTTGAATATGTTTTTCATTGTTCGGTTTGAGATCTATTCTATTATTGCAGACATACTCCATGTCAACATAATCCATTTCACACAACTCTTGTAAAAACAAATTCTATTAGCAATAATAGAATAGATCTCAAACCGAACAATGAAAAACATATCCTGTCAACATAATCCATTTCACACAACTCTTGTAAAAACAAATTCTATTAGCAATAATAGAATAGATCTCAAGCCAAACAATGAAAAACATATTCATATTCTGCACAGATCGATAAAAACAAACAAGAGAATAAAAATATTTTTTAAAAATATATATATGTATATTAATTAAAATGATTTTAAAAGGTAAGTTAGTTTTTTCAATAAAAAAACATTATGTAAAATCTTAAACTATACATTGCGCATAAACAAGAAAAGATAACATTTCGCAGTAAAGGCTCTTTCGACATTTGTTATTTCGCTTAAAATAAAAAAAAATAAATAACGAATAATTTTTTAATAACGACTAATTTTTTCTTTATTTTATTAGGAATAAGGATTTTTTCACTTTTGTTTATTTTTTTAATAATAGGATAATTATCCATAGCTTAAAAACAATAAAAAATATTTTTAAAATTAAAATAAATTAAAAACTTTTTTTTTTAAATCCGCGCTTTTTACAAAACTAACATATCTTCAAACTTTTATATGATATGTAACATTTCTGTGCCTTTTTGTAATTTTTTCATTAATATATCGACATTTGGTAAAATTAACAAATTATAGCGATTTTTAAAAATCTATCATCAAACACTTCTCTAACAGTGACGTTCGCATTCGTCGACAAACAAGTAGGTGTCGTTAGTTGTGAATCTGTCAATTCACAACAACGCGAGGAGCTATCCCATACCTCATTCATGGGGTGTAAAAGGAAATTAAGTAAGTAGAATGCATATTGTAATTTGTTAAATATTGGCCAAAGGGCTTTAATTATAAGATTGTAA
The DNA here is from genome assembly GCA_964034835.1 of Muscina levida. Taxonomy (NCBI): domain Eukaryota; kingdom Metazoa; phylum Arthropoda; class Insecta; order Diptera; family Muscidae; genus Muscina; species Muscina levida. The sequence continues at coordinate 9,999,299 of OZ035880.1, read as the reverse complement.
TAATAAATGAAAATGAAAAGAAAAAAAATCGTGAATTTTTAAAAAAAAAATTAAACATTGATATGATATATATTTTTTGTTTAATTTTTGTTAAAATTAAATTCATATATTTTTACTGTCTCCGTTTCAAAATGTTGTATATTAAACAAATTATAGCGATTTTTAAAGTTTTTTTTTTTAAACATTAAAATGGAATATAATTGTCTTGATTCATTATTTTCTACCTAAATATTGATATTTTTGTCCAATATTCGCTTCGAAATTTTATGTAGTTTAGAAATTACAGCAATTTTTTTAAACGGCGATTTTTTTGAAAATCTGTCTTCAAACATTGATATGAAATTATATTTACATTGATTTTTTCAAAATTTAGTGTATTTCACAAATTATATCGTTTTTTTAAAAACAGCGATTTTTTGAAAATTTACTTTTGAACATTAATTTTTTTATTTATTCTTTTTTTCATTAAAATACATATTTTTTGTCCAATACATACTTCATAATTTCGTGCAGATTAGAAATTATAACGTGTTTTAATAACGGCGGTTTTTGAAAATCCCTCCTAAACATTGACATGACATTATTTTTTGTTTGTTTTATTCCTTTTTTTGATTAAAATTCTTTTTTTTTTGTCTAATACTCATTTTGATATTTCGTGCAGTTCAGAAACTACGGCGTTCTTTAAAAACAGCGATTTTTTAAAATATTTCTTCAAACAATGATATGAAATGAAGTGTGCCTTTTACATATAATTTAGCATTTTAATGCATATTTCGCTTCAATGCTTCTTTCGAAATTTCGTTTAGTTCAGAAATTAGACCTCTTTTTAAAAATAGCTTCTGGTGTAAAACAAACATTTCAAGTACTTCACAAAGTAAATCTAATCTTAAACATTTATTTATAAACATTTACATTGTATCATAAAATAATGATAATATATTCTAACAATATATGTATATTTGAATTTGCAAATATAACTTTATAAATTTTCATTCTTTTGAACAAAATCCATGGCTAATTGTTTGACGCGCTGTACATTTGCCTCTGTTCCAAATCGTTCTTCAAATTCCAAATATTTCTTAAATATCGTACGCATCTTACGCAAAGGAATCTTTTGGACAACAGCACGTTCAAGAATGTTTCTGAAAAGTACAATGAAACATTAGATTAAAGTTAGAGAGAATGTCTTAAAGGCTAAGAGAGAATATTTTACCTAGCTGATTCGACGAGATCTTCCTTCACCAACATGTCGACGTATTGGCACCAGACATCAACACGCTTTGGATATGAGGTAACAACTTGATCCAGTAAAGTTTGGGCCATTTCATTATTGCCATGTTTATGATTCAAATTGGCAAACATAACAATTGTATTGACATCTAGAAGAAGACAATGTATATAAATGAAATTAAAATAAAAAATTAGATTTAAATGAAATGAAATATATAAAAATAAAATTAATAAATAAAATAAAATTAAAGTAAATAAATACAAATGAGATTTAGTAATGATTGCGCTTTAAATCTAGCTCAGGGACTTTGTATCGAACTCCATCGCTATAAACATAAATTAATTCAATAATTCACCACTTTCTTCAATTCATTCTTTCTTGCACTTTTCTAACTACTAAATTATTTATACCCCACATGTACTTACGATCTCTTTCAGGCAGACATGCCATCGCCTTGTGCAACAATTGCTGCGCCCTTTCGGTCATGCCAATGGTAAAGAAAGCATTCGCTGCCACTCTCCACATTTCCTGTTCGGTTTTGAATTTTTTCGTTATGACTCCAATCATTTCAATAAGTTCCTGATTCTTCTGAGCATCGGTTATAATTTCCACAGCTCTCAAATAGATCTTCAAGGGTTCATTGTACATCAAAGCCTCCTTGAGAGTATCATTAAATGTTTCTTTGTTGCCATACCTAAGTTCCAGATTCAGTAGGGCTACCCATATATTGATTTGATCATCACCATTTCTGTAGGTAATGGTTTTCAGAGCACGTCGTGCCACTGCTCTAGCCTTATCGATTTCGGTGGACTGCAGGTGGAATACCATGTAATTAATCCAGTGTTTACTGTTGTTTGGCTCGGACAGCACTAATCTATCGAACTGATCTACTGAGTCGGGTAACTGTGTGGGATCGGCATATTTTTCCTCTATGGCTCTTAGACGGGATTCTTCTTCCCTTTGTTGTTTGAATTTTTCGGCGGTTGAAAGCTTTTTCTTGGGTTTGTTGTCGCCAGCTTTGTCGTCTTCATCATCGTCATCTTCCTCCTCCGAAGAGTCATCTTTCTTGGAAATATTCGACAGATCTGTGGTCCAGAAATCACTGATACCCGTAAGGGTCTTCTGAATGGTGTTCTCTTTTTTAGTGTTAGTGGTTTCTTTTGCTACAGCCTCAATGTTGACAATTTTGGCAGCAGCTTTTTTATCGGGCGTTTTATCTTCGTAGAATAACACTGTTTCGCTGGAAATGTCGTTTTCTTTAGCATTCTGTTGTTTTTGCTTAGTTTTCTTTGTCTCTTCTGGTTTGGTTTCCGATATTTTCCGTTTTCTTTCCGGTTTGTCATTCTGTGCAACCACCGTCGTTTCCACTTTTGCTTTTTGGGTGTTTTTCTTTTCCTTTAATGTCTCGGGGGCCTCATCAAGTTTTGCTTTTTTAGCCTTTACCTCCGGCTTTGTTTGTGACTGCAGTTTTCTCTTTCGATTATATTCCGACCATATCTTATGTGTATCGTCAAGAACAGCTATAGGTTTGGTATCGTGTATAAATGTTAATTTGCAGAATTGTCCTTCAGATGCTGTGACACTAGCAGTCTTTTCGAAATCATTGAAATGCAACCTCACGGGGCAATAAACCAATGGATTTTTACCTTTCTTCAAAGAGCATATAAAAATGCTTTCATTTTTGAATAGGACCTTAGCATTGACGTTGCCTTTTCCCACCAGATTATCCGGTATATTTTTATCGTTTGAGATATGATCGATGTCGCCGGACTTATTGCTGATAAATACCAAGTTGTTGCTATAATCCACCCAAACTATAACGCATTCTTGTTTGGTGCCAGTTTTAGGATGGGGAGCTTTTCCAACCACCCACGATTTTACAATGCCGGTTACTTGTGTCTTCTCCAATACGTATTCCCAATCGTTTGTGGCATTGTTAACACACTGGAATATGGCGGTGACTTTTTCGCCAATAGAACAGCTCGCAATAGGTTGGCTTCGCTTCTTCAAGGACTTCTTGATGGAATTAACTTCGTTAAGATAGCTGTGAAAGAGAAAAATTGTTAGAAAATATGAATTAAAGAAATTTTACCTTCGTAATACTTACTTTTCAACATATCCAGCGGTGGTACTCAGTTGACCATCCCAAACATCTGTTAGCTTGGCTGACACCGATATAGTTTTGGTCAATTCTACCTTGCCCAAGACTTTAACGTAAATAACTTGATCCTTTGATACAGACACATTGGTTGAATGGCTGATATCCATTAGCATCATTTTCAGATGTACTTTAATGGGTTTCTCATATCCATTTATAGGTACCATGATGTCAACCACCTCATCGTTAACATCTTTTACATAGCACTTTAATATATCGCCCGCTTTAAAAGATTTCCAACTGGGTGTCACATGATCCAAGAAATATTGAACATCACGCAAACTGAATATTGTTCCCGAGACACAGACGGCTTTGGTTTGGTCACCAGGCTGCAACATGTGTAATTTCGCTCGCAGCAAATCGACATAGTCTGATAACAAATGTATAGGCACTAGGCCCTTAAACTCAATGTCCTCAGCGCCTTCTTCAGTGCCGTAGGAAACTTTAATTTCTACACCAGAATCAAGTTTGTGCACAACTGTTACAGGACAAATTTCTCCCATCTTAAAGGCATTTTCAACTAAGCCCAATATAAGTTGACCATCTTTTTTGTCGGCAACGCGAAATTGCATAGTTTGTCCCTCCTCTACATTATCCAATTGACCTGGCGAGGAGCTGCGATGATAGAAAATACCCTTGGTGTCGCCGAAAAATTTCACGAGGACAAAACCATGTGTGCACTTGACCACAGTGCCCGTGTAGTTGCCATTGATGGCGGCATCATTAAAACTTGTAAGAACGTTGCAACTCTTTGACAAGTACTCGGGGCGATTGGTCAAATATGCAATTTTACGTTCGTGATTAACGGCAATGATGCGACACTTTAATTTAGTGTTCTCGTCTAAGGCTTTAGCCGAAGGGGAAAGGAACAGCTTTTCAATTATAGCTGAAAATATAGAAAGGAATGAAAGGAAATTGAAAACAAACTAAATAATCAATTCATAAATTAACCAGTAATAAAATTAGTAAATATATCAATTAATAAATTGATAGTTAATAAATTTATAAATATAAACTTTAGTTAATTATTAAATTAATAAATAAATTAATTAATAAATTTATAAATTTACAAGTTTATAATTTTATCAATAATATAATAAAAAGTTAATAAATAAATAGACTAATAAATTAATACATTAATAACACAGTGATACAAATGTGAAGGAAAAAAATATACAGGGGTTCCCATGTAGCATTTCTGTTAGACTGGAGTCCATAGAGTAAAGTGATACTTTTAGTTTTTCTCGGTCACTTCGTTAAGTAATGTTTTTATAGCAAATTAAGTGAAATGGCGATATTCCTTAAATTACAAGTTCCAAAATTCATAAGTCTTCTCTTTGTAAAGCGATCTTCAAAATCTTATATCTGTTGTAAAGCTATGACTTTCACCTTTTATTAACAAAAAGAATTTTGAAAATCGGTTAAAAAATAGTGAAACGGCGGCTGCTTAAGCAAAACAACCTCGAAAAAAAATTGCGAATTATCATTTTCTCAACGCTCTCAGTTGATCATGGAGCAGCGCAATGAATATTTTTTATTTTTGTATTATGCAATGCTAAGGTAGCTTTCTAAAATAGGTAAGTTATAAGAATCGGTTGAAAAATGAATGAGTTATGCTAATTTTTGTAATATATTTTTCGACATTCTTTGGAATATGTAGTACATATTACTTGTTGTGATACGTATACGTCATATGTATTTGTACAAAGTGACACACACACTCTAAGGAAAAACCACAAAATAACGCGAACATGTTATTACAAAATTTAGCATAACTTATTCATTTTTCAACCGATTCTTATAAACTTACCTATTTTAGAAAGCTACCTTAGCATTGCATAATACAAAAATAAAAAATATACATTGCGCTGCTCCATGATAAACTGAGAGCGTTGAGAAAATGAGAATTCGCAATTTTTTTTCGAGGTTGTTTTGCTTAAGCAGCCGCCGTTTCACTATTTTTTAACCGATTTTCAAAATTCTTTTTGTTAATAAAAGGTGAAAGTCATAGCTTTCCAACAGATATAAGATTTTGAAGATCGGTTTACAAAGAGAAGACCTATGAATTTTGGAACTTGTAATTTAAGGAATATCGCCATTTCACTTAATTTGCTATAAAAACATTACTTAACGAAGTGACCGAGAAAAACTAAAAGTATCACTTTACTCTATGGACTCCAGTCTAACAGAAATGCTACATGAGAACCCCTGTATATTTTGTGTGTAGCACAGTGTAATTATTACGATATGTCAATGAACTAATGAAGGTATAGTAAATAAATTTTTTAATAAATTAAAAACCAGTAATTAATAAATTAAGAAATAAATTAATTAATAAATCGATATTTAATAAATTGGAAGTTAATAGCTTAATAAATATAATAATTAGTTAAATAATTAAATTAATTAATTAACAAGTTTTAAATAATTTACTTGTTCAATAATAAATTAATAAGTTGATAAATAAATAGACTAATAAGTTAAAAAACTAATACATTAATAAATTACATATTGCAATAAGTCAATAAATTAATGAAGTAATAGTAAATAAATTACAAAATAAATTAAAAAACTAGTAGCTAATAAAATAATGAATTAATCAGTGAACAAAATAAAAATAAAATTTTAAATAAAATAAAAATTAATCAATTTTAATATTAAAAAATTAAAAAAATATAAAAATTAATAACATAAAATTGTAATAAATTAATTAAAAAATTAATAATTTTATATAAATAATTTGATTAATAGATAAGAAATTAATGCATTAATAAATAAATAATTTATTATGTTACTAACTAATATCATATTAACAAATTACAACATTTATAAATTAATATGTTAACAAAGTTATACATCAAAAAGACAACAAAAAATTAAGTATTGAACACTTTTCAATTACCTTTAACTTTTCCCACTTGCAGTGTGTAACCACCCACCTTGTGGTCTAGCGATTTCACCGTGGCCGTAATAAACTCTCCCGGCTGCAGATCATCCAAAGCAAAATATTTTTCATTAACCGTTGACACATCATCCGTGCACACATACAGCGAATCCATGACATCATAATCAAGTATACGCACTTTGTGTTTACTATCTTTAGCATATTTTGTTAGCAACTCATCTTGATCATAATTTCCCTTATAATGTGTCTTAATTGTTTTCAATGATAAAATACCCTTGAATTTTTTATTTAAAGCCAACACAATACCACCGGTTCCCATATGGTGAACCTTAGCATCCTCTACAACATCACCACGATTAAGTGCAAGCGATTCTTCTTCTTCGTTGCCCTCCATTTTTACATCTCCATTCGATCTTAGGTTTAGTGTCAAGTATAACAATTTAGTCAAAGGCATAACATACAGTATTCGGCCTTCATATTTGGAATTAATTTCATAATCCTCAGGCATTAATAGAGCTTCGCCGAGCTGATGTTCATTGACATAAGCCGAAAATGTTTCATTCATTATTGTACCCTTTAGGCCATCTTTCAAGTGTTTGCCCACTTGGAAGTTTACAATAGAGCCTGGCAGCAAATAATCCAAATTGGGGTCATTTTGATCCTTAACTTTCAGTTTGTTTACCGAAACTTCTTTGCATATGCAAGTACTGGCCGATTTGTCATATGTTACCTTATCCACCTTCAGGAAGATCATTTCGCCTCTTACATGTCCCGGCTCCGACTTGTCTATAGGTAAAAAGCAGCGCAAGCTTTTGATGCCAGATTCAATAATATAACCGTGCTCCTGCACCTCTTCTACAGCGCCATTGAATACGAACCCCTTGCGTATGTTCGCATGATTTAGTTCAGCATGTATCTCAGCCGGTTTTAATGTCATATCAACCTGGAAGTTGCCCTTTTCCGTTTTCTTCACTTCCTGTATGCGACCATAGACAATTTGCCCTTCGTTGTACAACTCTTTAAGGGATTTGTAGGTCTCAGACAATGAAGAGTTTTGTAAAAACTCTTTCATTGCCTTTGTGTAGGATTCAGAAATTTCCAAAGCCGATACTCTGGCTGCAATACGACCAGGCAAGGCAACATTCAGGAATAATTGATCAACTTTCTTTACTACACCCATGATGATCATACCATCTTGAATGGTCTCATAGTTTAAGGGTTCGGCGGAAAAGGTTTGTAGACTTTCAAGCTGGTCATCTCCCTCTCCAATGGATTTTTTTGCTGTTTTGGACTTGGGCTTTTTTATTTTTCTTTGAACGGCACCAAAAATCTGGGAGAAAAAAAAACGTTTAAACTGTTGACTACGTTTGCGGCAGAGAGAAAGATTAACTCACTTGTTTCTCAGCAACATCAGTGGACTGGTCCTTGGAGACCGATGTTCCTCCACGAGGAAAAGACTTTTCTACTATAACCATTTTCGTTGAAAGCAAATGGTTTTTATTCTTTTACAAAATTCTTATAAAATATCCAAGAAAATCAAAATATTGACGACCGAAACTACACGTGCAGGCAAAAACTAAAATGTTTTGTTGCGCAGTTGCCGGATTACTCAATGGAACAACGAGGGGAAAAAGTATCAGCTGTGGGCAAAGTACATTGGTGCAGTTATACAAAAACGTATAAAACATAAGAGGGTGTTCAGACACAGGGATGTGTCGATGAGTTTATCTATTGGAAGGTAGAAAGATTATTATGATTCGGTATAGTAGATTGATTTATTAACCGTAGTGCGGAAGTTCGAAGTTTATTACCAAATAGAAAAATACATAAAACATAAACAAAAACTAAATCAAAAACAAATACAATAAAAATGTGAGTCACTCCAATTTTACAACAACAAAAAAAACAGGTTATTACATTAATCATCAACAAATAAATCCTTGAAATAACTAAAAAATAATCAAAAAAAAAGCTATAAAATTTAATAAAATAAATAAACTAAAAAATCAAAATAAAATTGTTAAAAAATTATACAAAAAGTTCAAAATGAAAAAAAACTATAAAAAAAGAAAACATAATTAATTTTTTAAAAATTGGTTGTTACTTAAAACTGTTTTTTACAAAAAAAATGTCTAACGCCATATCCAAAACCAAACGGTAAACAAAAAAGGTATACCCAAATAAAAATAACTGAAATATAGTATTTAACTCTGCATAACAATGAAACATAAAATTAATTATGATCGATTTTCGTGGAAATGTATATGTTCAACCTAATATTTTTAAGGAGTCTAAAAAGCGACCTATTACGATTATTTTACAAAAAATAACGGAGTTTTAAAAATCATTTGTGCCTAAGTCACTTTTCCAAAATCGGAATATTATCCTTTATTCTCAGTGTACATTGGTCGGAAATCGGAATTTCCTGGCCGAAATTCTAAAAATTAAACTGTCCAATTTGTAAAATGTTATCCATGTGATAATTTACCGTTGTGCTGTTTCCATCCAAAGTTAATTTTTGGGTATGCGTCAAATAAAATATTATGGCAAAATATAGTGAGTTATAACTAACGGTAGATTTTAGTTTAAACAATAAAAATATATATTTTTGTTAATTGAAATGGTCAAATATTGTACTTTAATTTATATAATTCCACAGAAAGTTTTTTTGGTTCTGTTTGAATTTCTCATAAATTCATATAATTTGATAATTCTTGGACTTAACTTGTGTTTAATCACTTAACATCAGCAAATCCTTATCACAACTTTAAAATTTGATGTTTCCTTTATCGAATTGACCCAGGATAAACTGCCACTTTTACCATTTTTTATTAATTTGGCTTTAAATTTACAATTCCTTCGACAAAAAATTTAGTCCGAAAATTTAGGTAACTTCTGATATGCATGAACTATAGCCCTAATGGGTCTTTGGGGTCGCTGATTTCGAAACCGAAGTCCGACTATAAAAAACATAATGGCGGATACAGAAAGGCGGGCATTGTTTTCAAAAAAAGCTGGATTTCTACTAAACAACATGTCAGCAAAAAATTTACACCGGATTTGAAATCATCTACTTTGAAAACACGCTTAGGCACAATATCACTTAAATTGAAACATTTTCCGCCATAATGTATCCGTCATTTTGTTTTTTGAAAATTTGGCTCCGCATTCGAAATCGGCGCCCATGGGGCACAATATTAGTTAAATTCCAGCATTTCTGAAAAATATATCCGCCATTTTGTATTCTCCATTTTGTTTTTTTTTAATTTTACTCTAGATTCGAAACTAGCGACCCCAATACCCTCATAGGTACAATATCGGTTGAATTCCAACATTTAAAAAAATGTTTGACATTTTTTTTTTATCCGCCATTTTGTTTTTCAAAATTTGACTCCAAATTCGAAACCAGCGACCCCAAAAACCATTTTACGAACAATATCGATTGAGTTCCAGCATTTTTTAAATATCCGCCATTTTGTATGCTCTATTTTGTTTTTTATTTTTAACGACGGCAGATTCGAAATCAGCGCCCCCAAAAATCCCCTTAGGCAACATGTCAGTTAAATGCTAGCATTTTTTAGAAATCGCCGTTTCAATTTTTTTTAATTTTACTATGAATTCGAAATCAGAAATTAGTACTATGTTTTATGCCCATTGGAAATTTCTTTCATATTAAGGTCAAATTTTTCTCAGACCCGACCAATGTGCAGTGGTGTTGGCGTATAAATTAAAAGAATAATCAAGGCAATGTGAACTGCATTTGATACGACTAATGACCAATACCGCCGCCTAGTTGTCAATACCATATCGCATATGACGGCGCGAAAATTTCACTATTGCCAACACTGTTACTTACCAATTTCAAATTTCGTTTGTCGCAATTTTTGATGAAAGCTGAATTGTGCGCTTAAAATATTTGGATGCTTGTTATTTTGCTCTGTGATATCTCAAGCCATCTCAATTAAAGATTCTGCGATGTTCCGTCCAATACCAGAACTCAACAATTCAGACACTGAAGAAACAGCCATTACGGACTGCCGCATTGAAACGGCAAATTCTATAGAAAATCTTTCTAGACGTCCTGATAATGAAAGTTCTTCAGACGATGATTATTCTATGACATCTAGTTTATTTGAATTGTGCCAATACTATTCTATCGCTGGTCCAAGCTGCAGCGGCGAATGCCGTAAGATGCTCAAGCCTAAAACTAAATATGCTATCGATGCTCCATATATAAGAGATCCAATAATACCCAACTTGAAAACATCTATATACCATGAGGACCCATTTAGAGACGGTTTGAGGTGTCTAAATGGATCTTTAGGTAATTATATACAAAGGATTAGCACAGGCAGGAATTTGGAGGCTCTGCTGTGGAATTGCGATCAAATTTCCGTGCTGTATGAGGATGATTGCTTGGTGCGTCGGATGATGGGTAATACGTTAAAAATTGTGGCCACAACAAACTTGGTGAAAAATCATCACCGCACCACGGATCCCTTAACTCTCTACTCCTTTGTGGGGTATTTAGCAGATGAAAATATTATTTTACCAGTGGCGGATCTACTAGTAGCAGCAGACTTACAATGGCGCCAGTTGTCCTTTTTGATATGGAATATCAAGAAATTTTGTTTTGACCACAAACGCAAGTGGCCTTTGTGCCGGCTACTTATTACCGATATGGATTTAACAGTAGTGTCGGCCGTGCTGGAGCAATTTAATAAAATGGATATAATGTCGTATTTAAAGCTTTGCTACAAATTGTATTTTACCAGAGGCGGTCAACCCAAAAGGACGACCGTCCTACCCAAATCGCTTGTCTGTGTCCAATTCAGTGTCACTCAGTGTACGTACGTTATAGCCGAGGAAGTCTATGAGATTGTTGATTATTTAAAGCCCCATCTAACAGAATTCGTGGTAGGAGCTTTAAGAATTCTTTTTAATTTACGCAAAATGTCACATATTATTGCCTGGTTTCGTAGGCTATGCTTTGTACTGCTTACTCCCTACTGGTCTTCGCGACTTTCTACAAGTATAGATGCCTTGAACAAACACCCAAATCGTATGCCTAAATTGAATATCATGGATATTATGGAAATTGCAAATAGTGATGTGTTGCCTTTGAGTTGTTACACTGAAATCTATAAACTCAGAGAAGTCTGCAAGCACAGCCCTTTTAAAAAGAAATTCCAAAAATATTACGTGCACTGCAAAATGTTGTGCGATCAGGAGGCCAAAAACTTTAAATACCGTATAGGCATGACTTCATATTATTGTCCCCAGTTGCTTCAAATTATTATGGATGATTACATACCATTGCTGCCATTTTGGAGCAATATTATGGGCTGCAAGTTGAGCCACCATCAAAATTATGGCAAACACGATGGCATTATAGAAAAGTTTTACAGGGACCTAAGAAACGAGTATATAGATGAAAAACGTCCTGAAATGGGACAATTCATAAGAGGCTACGGACAGTTTGTAAAAGAACAAATTGAAAAAGTTCGAAGTAACTATTTATTTGATATTTCACTTGAATAATTCAAATAGGACCAAGCAAATGTAGGTTTAAGAAATTTCACACTGATTACCCAATGATGGATTAATTTTAAACTACAACGGGGTATGGACAATTTAAAAAAATGTTCCTTTTTTTAAGCTTTAAAATGAATATTTACATGATAAACGATTGCTATGAATTTTTTTTTATTTATTTATTACATTAATTTATTGACCGAGCCATTATGGCCTTATATGGATTATTCAAAACAACATGTATATGTATTTTTTCTTCTTTTTGTTTGTTTTTTTTTTCAGTTAAGTTTGATCAATCGTATCGTATTATATGTTTTAAAACCCTCTCCTGTTATTGTTCCCTTAGTATCTTAATTATATTTGACTTTTATAAATACAAATGTGTACAATGAAACTATATATTATATACTCATGTACAAATTTTATTGGATCACTATTAAAATTAAATAAGAGATCACTTGTTATAGTTGTTTTTTTTAATTTAATTTAATTATCCAGCAATGAATATAAATGCGAAATAGTGGTTTGAAAAGCACGGTACCGGGCGGTATATAACTGAATAAAAAAATTAGTTAGATCCAGGAAACAGAAACCAATGGAAAAGTACGCATTTAGTATTATATACAAGAACGAGGATTTATGCAACAGATATTTACAAAAAAACAATATTATATAAATAAATATTTAAAAAACAACGGCCTTCACATCCAAATATTATTTCAAGAAGTTTATCAGAAAAACTTTACAAATTACAAATAAATCTAATTCACATTTGCTTTAAGCAGTTCATTGCTTAAAAAACTGTTTAATATAAAAAAATATGTGTTAATAAAGGTATATTTTGAAAGAATATATTTTTTACCCTGCACCAGCCTGCACCAAATGGATTCGAAAACAATTTTCCAAAAAAAAATTAAGGTCTATAGGTTTTGAATCTTATTTAAATATTAGCAGAAGTTATTCAAATATGCTCCATTTTAACGCATTCATAGATATACTCAACTTCACATCTTTTTTGAAAGTTTCTGAAAGCATTGTAAATAATTAGCCAATTAATTTGGCAATTTGAGCAACAATTGCACAAACTTCCGAAGTATACTCTAAAACAAGCCATCGGGCCACTTTGTATCCTATTATAAAGCTATTATTATCCATATTACAACGATTTTATTTTTAGGTCTCTATGGTAATTCTAGACTAGATGAGACGCTCTGTAAACAGTTTTTTACTTAAGAAAGAAATTTTTTCATCTTGAAAACATCACTTTTTTTTAAAAAAAAAAAAATTGCATGAAAAATGTTTAAAAAAATAAGTTGCAAAATAGTAATGTTTAGTTGTTTATTCTGAACTTTTTATGTAATATTTTTTTATTTATAATTATTTTTTAAATTATTTTTTTAATTTAATTTTTTCTAAATATTTTTGTATATATATTTAATTTGTTAAATTTACGTTAAGTGTATCAAATGATACATCAAATTCGGCTTACGATCAGAAAAGTGTTTTTTATTTTATTGTTTAATTTGTTAATAATTTTAATATATTAATAGTACAAATGTTTTTTTTCATAAATTTAGTATACTTTTTTATTTAGGTTTTTTTTAATTTTTAAAATTTTTTTCTAATTTATTATATTTGAAAATAGGTGTCAAAAAAATACGGCGCAATTTTTTTTTAGTTTTTATTTTATAATTCTTTATGGAATTTTTTTTAGCATATTTTTTATTTAACTTTTTTAAACTTTTTATTTTTATTTATATATATTATTTTATTATTAACATTTTTAAAAAAAATCTTATAGAAATGTATATTTTTTTAATCCACCCTTTTTGCACTTTGCATAGTTTTAAATTGAGTAAGAAAAATCGTCACAAATCCTTTAAATAGATATATAGGTTCGTTTTAATGTTTTAATAGAAAATTTAAATATTTATTGTCACAACTTGGTTATTTTTGATTTTAAGCCCTAAAATAAAGTTTTTGTATACTCACCTTTGTTTAACCAACCAATCTTTTGAGCCATACAAAATCCGTACACATTAATATTTATCAATGTTCTGAGCTTTTACTTATTATTACGTAAAAGCCCGTTAGTTTTAGTTGTTATTTTTTCATACACATTCAAAACAAAACCTATCTGAATCTTAAACGGAATCATATCATTAACTTCTAAACATCCAAATCATACTTTCAGCGGTAACATTATCTAAATTAATCGATTTCATTTCTCCGCTCACATCAAGCATCGATTTATAACGTTTTTGCAATGTCCTCCTATTATTGGCCACATTGGCAGTATTAGTAATGTTGCCAGATGACCAAATATGACAAATTGACAATTTTTAGACAACAAAAAAGAAATTCAATCAATCGGGAGAAAATTAGTCAAATTCTTTGGAAAAAATACGACTTTTAAGCTAAAAAATCAATACAGTTATTGAAATATCAATAAAACTAGACAATGCCGACTGAAATACGCTACATTTCATCAATAACAATGTGGAATTCATAAATCTATCCCCAGAAATATACACAGGCAGTATTTTTCGAGTAGTTGAAAAAAAAGGAAGGCGTAACAACAAAGCATTTCTAGTCAGTAGGAGAGCCATTCATCACATCGTCGCTATCCAATTGGAAACACCTACAATTGTTACACTTTGTCTTTGTGTAAAGCTTGAAGTACTGGTACAGAAATTACCCGAAAACTGTCACCCATGAGCAATTACAGACATCACGGAGGTGGCGGATATTGTGGCATCGAAGTGCGCGACATGCATCCCAGAATTTCTCACAACTTCACGTACGTGAGCTCGTGCGTCAAATACATGATATTCATGTTGAATTTCATATTTTGGCTGTTTGGTGGTCTACTTCTCGCCATTGGCCTTTATGCCTTCATGGATAAGTGGGAATCGACTGGTTGGGTGCGACTGGAGAGTTTCTATGATGTTATCCTAAACATATCACTGGTCATGATGATAGCTGGTGTGGTCATATTTGTGGTTAGTTTTGCTGGATGTCTCGGTGCTTTGCGAGAGAATACGTGTTTACTGAAATTCTACTCGATGTGTTTGTTGCTTTTCTTTTTGTTGGAAATGGCTATTGCCATAATGGGTTTTGTATTTCCACAAAATATGAATACATTCCTGGAGGATACATTCACCGATAAAATCATACACTCATATCGAGATGATCCCGATTTGCAGAATTTTATTGATTTTGCTCAAATGGAATTCAAGTGCTGTGGCCTCAGTAATGCTGGCTACCAGGATTGGAGTAAGTTGAATAGTATATTTCTAGTGTACTTTAGATTAATTTATTTCATAGCCAAAAATTGTGTCCCAGAAATTATGATTCTACTTCATTTCTATATGATCATAATGTTAATTTCCTTTTTCAGGCAAAAATGAATACTTCAATTGCTCCTCCCCCTCGGAGGAGAAATGTGGCGTGCCCTACAGCTGTTGCATCAATGCCACCAATATCAACTCTCGTCTGGTTAACATTATGTGTGGCTACGGACTACAAGCTCACTCGGTCGCTGCTGCCAGTAAACGCATATGGACTAATGGCTGCATTGAAATTGTACGAGTGTGGGCCGAAAGGAATCTTTATGCCATTGCTGGTATAGCATTAGGTATAGCTCTAATACAATTGTTTGTTATTTATTTGGCCAAGACTTTAGAAGGCCAGATAGATTTGCAAAAATCACGTTGGTCAGCGTGAAATCAATAGTAGTGTTATCAATTACGATACCGATCAAGTGATGTGTTTTAAACAAAAGCAAATACTTTTTAAAATTGTTCTTATATCCTACCCCGACCCGCCCCCGCCACTCTCCTTCAAAACAATACCTATAACAATATGTTAAAATGGTACTTGCTCAAAAACATCTTCTTAAAAATCAATTTGCTGCTCACATGCGTACATAGTGTGAGAAAAAAGAACGAGTGCTACTAAGCAAAAGTGTGCTTGCTTTCCGGATAAGAAAAACACAATAGTATAGGTTAAATTTGTTACACATGATAGACGCGATATGCAGTCAACAATAATGGCATTTGTCTTGCCTTGTTTTACAAAAATTTCCTTTTTTATAATTTGTATGCAGAGAATTTAACAATCTAAATGCGAATTCAAATACAACTGCACAGCGTTGTTTAAAAAAAGTTTTGGACAGTTTGCATTTATATAGTCTCAAGCTCTAGAGCAAATTGAGCGTCACATAAACATATAAGTCTCAAATTGTAAAACTTATTATTTTATAGTAAAACTCCTGAAAGCTAGGAAAGCCTTTTTTTGGATGTTTTTGTAACAAATCTTGTTTACAAAAATACCGCTATACCGCTCCAAATAATTATTCGTTTAGACTTCTAATTTATATTTGAGTCTCAGCTATTCCACTCCTTAGAACAGTAGCTATTTAAAACATGTCCTGAATCGTTTATTTTATTTCAATTCAGCTCAAATCCTACGGCCTCTTTTTAAGCCTAGTTAGTTCTCAATATATATACATATTTTTAGTGTCGCAACATTTATAAAATATGTAAACGGTTTCTATTTTATTTTATGTTTTGTTTATAGTTTTTCCAAAGTTAATTTTTTTATTAATACTTTTTTATATGAATTTTTCCTTATTTGAATTGAACTCTCAATTTCTGTTCTTTTGGCAGTCTTAATGGTTTTGTTTATTTGTAGTGATTCGGTGCATTTTTTCCTGCTTTATTTCTGATCCTCTTACTTGCGAGTATTCAATACGAAAAGTTGTTACGTAAATCGTGTTCTCCCGTTTTTGTTCGAATTAATTGATAATTCCAGAATCTTAACTAAAAGACTTAAAACTATTATTACAAACAAAATTATGTTTACAAAAAATACGTGCAAAATTATTTTTTTTATATATTGCCAAAGGTAAACAAAACAAGAGTGCATTTTTTCCCCAAAAAATTACACATTTCAAGTTTGGTTTATGAAACTACTGTAAACCCCATAATGGGTGTGCAAATATTTTAAAGACCCCGCCGCCACCCGCTCTTTTTTACATGAAGCGCAATAATAAACCTTAAGTGTTTTTCTATAATTAATGTTATAACTAAAAAAAACCACAACACAAAAAGAACATTGCCATTTTAAATTGATAAGAATGATTTCTGCTACGGAATATAAGTAAGTAAATTGCAAATTGTAACGTATTCACGTGTCTAAAGAAGAAATCAGTCGAACGTAATATTAAGGCATTTTTAAGTATTAAAAAGAAAAACATTATTAAACTGTTTGTGAATACTTATATTACAAACCAAGTTTCACAATAAATCTCATCAATACTCCAATACTTACACATAATTACATACATACATACTCTTTATCTAAGCAAACTTACATACATAAATACATATATCTTACGAGAAGACAACTCAAATAAATAGTTTCAAAACAACTACATACATACATATAAATGTAATATGATAATTAACAGAAAAAAAGACACTGAAATTTGTTGTATTTGTTTGTAGTTGTTCTCTATATGAATATTTCGAAAATAGTTATTATTAGAAGATGAATAAATAAACAGCAACAACAAGTAATCGAAATTGTATCGTATAGTTTATTATATACAATTTAAAACAATACAATCTTTTTTGACTCTATATGAATTTAGGCTATATATTTATATATATAGTTAATAAACGTATATATATGTTTATTAATACGTAGTTTGTATGTAATTCAATAAAAATGATAAATTATAAAACTCATATATGTACATATTTTTTAGTTCTTGAGTTTTGAAAAACGTTTGATGTGTTAGCAATCTGAGGCGGGTAACCATTTTACATTGCAGTTGTGGTGATGACACTGTGCCAGAAATTCTACTACATATGATATTGCGCCGGGAAATTGCGGTGAGGTTTGCAAAAACATTTTTGGTACGACAGCTCTAGGACAAGGTAGATTTGGGAGCGAATACTCAATACTATTAAAACAAAAATTAAATATTTTTTCACTACGGTGACAAGTAAAAATATAACTTTTTTAAATTTTATTTTGTTTATACATAATTAAAATGGACTTCAAAAATACGATGGTATACACTCGGTAGTGTGAGCAGGTTTTTGCCGGAAATTCGCAAAATAATAATGAAAATCGAAAACAAATTCAAAAATTTTTCACAATTTTAAAAAAATCACGTATTTCTATGTATTTATTTAGCCAAAATCATTACCAACTTAAAAAAAAAGATTCCAGTTAATTTATCCAAATTTTTTTTTTCCAAAAATTTGTATCCTTATATATAAAAATATTTTTTATAAGTATCGCGAGAATTTCCTGTATTTATAAAAAAACTACTTTTTTATTAATATTAAAAAATATCAAAATACAACATAAAAAATCTATATAGCTGATTATTTAATCATCATAACGAGATTGCAATTTTTTCACAAAAAAAAAATTATGCTCATGTACCTCTTAGTGAATTTTTTTTAAAAAATATTTATGGGCAAAATTCTTTTTTTAATTCATACTTTTATTAAAAATTTAAAAAAAATCATTTTTATATTTTAATGAGAACTAAAAATTACTGCAAATATTTAAATTACTAAAAAAATATTAAAAAAAATTAGCTACAAAATTCGCAATAAAAAAAAAACAATTTTTTTTTCTTAAAACTTTATTTTTTAAATTATTATTTTTAATGCCGTTTTTTATAATATCCACCACATATGTATCATCAAATCGTCAACATTAACAAAAACAAATTAAAAAAAAATTAAATTATTTTAACCGAACCAGTATTGTAGTACGTACTGTTTTATACCCATACATCAAAAATGGGCTCTGAGAAATACTATATAATTTAAAATTAACATAGATGGTTACAACAGTTTATGTTTATTTGACCTTGCTATCTATTACGTCAGCTTATGAATTTAAATCTTTTTCGCATTTTTATTAGTATAACTTTTTTCTGTTATCCCACCTCTTCCAAGTAGTCTTCAAACAAAACAACATATTCCAAAATAACTTCATCTGCAGCAATGTTGGGTTTTCTCTGAACCTCGTGAAGTAAATCTCTCCTTTTCGTATTCAACATCTGAGCTAAATGTTGTTTATCTACGTCCACTTTTGAGGATAATATTAAACCAATTTTCTTTCTCATAAATAAATCAAAATCATGTACCTGAGATTGTTTTGTTACACATTTTACTTGTTCTGATTGTATAGGTTTTAAGGGATTTTTAAATAATTGCAACATATATGGAACTATGTTAGAAACAATGAATTGTTTTTCAATTTTGGTTGCATCCAACTTCAAAGTATTGGCTTCCCAAGAGCAAGCGGTATACTGAGGAGGTTCCAAATGCTTTGACATTTTGTGTATTACCTCATCAGGCACTTTATCAGTGCTACCACGAGATCTATTGCGTTCGATTGCCATGCCTGTTAAGCATTCAACGTATATCTGACCATATGATAAATTGAATTGCCGCGCTATTTGATAAAGTTTAAAGCGCATACTGCGATAATAATGATTATCATCACACAGTATTAATAGTCGATCTGTGTGCATGTCCTTAAAGCTGCATGAGGCAAAATTTAACAGATTATTTGGAAATGTGTTGGTAACCTTCAGAGATTGTAGTAATATAGCAAGAGATCTTAACAAATCATTGCGCTGTTGTTTAAAGGACACTTGACTATCTGGGTTGACATTCAAGAAATCATCATAGTTTATATGTAAAATATTAAAGGGCAACATTTCAATTTCCATTAGCTGTTTACTGAAGGAAGTTTTTCCCGCTGCCGGAAGCCCAATTAGGGCAACAATACATATGTTGGCCATAATAACAATTAAAAAACAAAGTAATTGCAAAAAAATGTAAGGGAAGCTTACAGTTAAAGAAAAGATAAACTTAAAATAATCAGATTTCTATGATACTAATTTGGGACCAGTTGAAAGGCCGGCTGTTACATTTGCGGCCGGTGTAGTTGTTGTCCCACTTAGCGCCGCTTGTTGCTGTTTTTGTTCTATCAGTTTCTGGTTCTCTTCTATCTCCACCATACGTTTCTGATTGATATCCGACTGCACCTCAACATAAACTTTCATCATATTCTGATTGAATAAAGCAAACTTATTTACGCAACGGCTCACACAAGCATCCTGCAATAGTATACAATGGAACATTAGTTTTGACATTTATGATAGGCAGTGCCTTTAGTTTACCTCATGTTGGGCTAAATCTCGTTCATTGAAGTTATCAACACATCGTGTAAAGCACAATTCCGTAACTCTATTGTATAATGTTAGGAAATCTTTAAGCTGGAATTTTGATTGAAATATTAATGTATTACGATACAATTGTGTAGGGTTGTTAACGAAAATTACCTACATTTCTTAGGTTTGGATCCATTGTATTGTCAGACAGTTGTTTTTATAGAAGAAATTGTTAATTTGTTAAAATTATCGGCCCACTTGGCTGAAATTGTTATTCTTTAATAACAAACAGCTGATATGGCAGATGAAGTTGCCGGTGTTGCCATGCTCTTCATAATGGGCTGATGTCAATTATTGCCAGAGTGTTTGGATGGGCAGCATGATTGAACTATGTTCACAAGCGATAAAGCGATAAATCGATATAGTAACGGTAGAAAATATAGTGATACAAAATAGCGATTTTTGGTTGGGAGTGTAAAAAAAAACTTGACAGTCGAAACAAATTCTTGGGGATCTTGACATTATTCACAATACAAAGCAAAACACTACCTAAGTAACCATAAAACGAAAGGGCACGAATAATAAAGGGACATAATCCAAAAATAGTGGAAAAAACTAAGCACAATGTAGGAGCAGAGGTCAAAGCTATTAGACATATTTTTGTAATTCTTTTCTCCTAAACTGTTTTTCCTGGATTTGAATACTTTAATGTTGATTTGGGTGTGGATATGTCGAAAAAATTTGTGTAATTTATTTATTTATTTATTTATTTATTTATTTATTTATTTATTTATTTATTTATTTATTTATTTATTTATTTATTTATTTATTTATTTATTTATTTATTTATTTATTTATTTATTTATTTATTTATTTATTTATTTATTTATTTATTTATTTATTTATTTATTTATTTATTTATTTATTTATTTATTTATTTATTTATTTATTTATTTATTTATTTATTTATTTATTTATTTATTTATTTATTTATTTATTTATTTATTTATTTTTTTATTTATTTATTTATTTATTTATTTATTTATTTATTTATTTATTTATTTATTTATTTATTTATTTATTTATTTATTTATTTATTTATTTATTTATTTATTTATTTATTTATTTATTTATTTATTTATTTATTTATTTATTTACATTTTATTTCTAACAAATATGAAATACGATTTTCTTCACATTAAAATTCGCTTTTAAAACAATATAAATTAAATTAAATAAAAAAATCACGTTTATCCCTTATTACATTATTATTACATACCTTTTTAATTTTATTATGTCAAATTTTATTTATATAATAGACATTACTTTGAGAAAATATTTATATAAATCCAAGAAACTGTTTTATAAAATTAGATTCAATTTATTTAGTTAAATTCGTTTATATAAATTTTAAAACAAATTATGTATGGTTTACACGCTATCTACCCATATCTATAAGCAAAGACAAGCACTACAAAATTATAGCAAAGTTATATTGAATTATAAGAAGGTGGATAGAAAATCAAAATGTACTGATTTGACAGTAGATAGGGTATATGTGTGGATAGCGTGTAAATCAGCCTTTATCCTTCAATTTCAATTATTTTTGTATTTTGTGTAATTTTTTTTGGTTGTCCGTCATATGATGAATATCGTATACAAAATTTGAATTGTTTATTACGAGATCACTTGTTGTACAGAAATATACTTGAAAACTTTTTGAGTTCCCGCAATAATCGATTAAATTCATATGATATTAAATTTCTGTTAAAAGAAATTCCGTTCCATCAGATCCAATGAAACAATGAAATGAATAGTTTATCTCTTGTTTTCGATAACACATTTATAGTTTTGACATTAGTTTGTGTGTAAACGTTGCCACTCGATTGGCCATCAGTTTCTTCATACACAGCTGTTGTTTTGTTTACTTTCGTGCATTGGTAACTCTGCTCTAATACCTCCCATTCACTCCCACCTCCCACCGCCTTAGACCAAAAACTATTTTCACACACACCTTGTTGGATATTTTCTCTTTTATTTAATATTCTATTGGTGCTGTTGTTATTTTATTTGAGCGCAGTCAGTTTCAACGTGAAAACTTTGTACGGTCGCACAGGAAAAGTGTCTCTGCGGAACAACGACGACGGTGATTTTGAGTCAAGTTGGAAAAATTGTGTTGCCTTATTTAACGTGAATAGTTTAGATACGGTTAATATATTTTAATTTTGTGCGGCGGTCTAACGAACGAACTGAAAGAGTTTTTTAAACTACATAACAAAAATATTGAGTGAGTCTATTATCATTTAGGATAACCAACATAAAAAAATAAAAACTAAACAATGTTGTAATATGCAGGAAAAAGGTTCATTGAAAATATTGGGGTGCCAATATCAAGGACAGTTTTTCAACTGCGTTTCTTATAGGTACATACATATGTACATATACATACTGTTAGTACATGCACATGAACGTGTATGAACGTGTGTTTGCACTATACGGAAAATATAAAAAGTTTTGACCATAAATTACATTTGTTGCTATTGCATGGAATACTACATCTGTACAAGATGGCCCGGTCCGTCGGACGGTCGGTTGGTTGGTTTGTATGTGAATTTTTTTTTCAAAATAAATAATTCATAAGGAAAACGAAGAACGAATGTGTTTAAAAATAGAGACGGCGGCGAAGAAGAACATAGATTTCCGTTAGCAAGTGTTCTCGTACTTTGGCTGCCAATGGAAGATGGCTATTGCGCTACGGCTTTCTCTTTTGCAATGTAGTTAGCCAGACGTTGTACTTAAATGGATATAATCTCATTTTGGCCAGAAATCTCTGTCTTCGGAGAACGTTATGGTGTTGCGGTGTTTTTCATGTTATATGTTCACGGACCTTAAGCCTGTTTGTTCTCTGCTCTCAGTAGTTTCTTTTGAATGACATCCTCAGAGTTGGTACGGCCCAGTGGATTAATGGCAAAGTACTAAATAATATCGAAATAGTACTTATTGGATGGTTCTTGTATGTGATTGAAAAAGTTAACTGTTATATAGGGAACACAAACTCTAGAAAGTTATACGCTTGATGTTGGTTGGGGAATTGTTTTCAAATACGTGGACGTCAGCAGTGGCTGGCTGCATTCATCGAGTACTAAGCTATTAATATTTGAACACCTTTGGTGCAACTGATAACTTTGAAGTAGTAGTAGATCAAAGTTGGAATCCTAAGGAGCACAATAATGTAATGTGTATTTTCAAATATAAATTAAAGTCATGTTGATTATATAAATTCTTAGGCTTATTCAATGTTGGGATTCGTTAAAAGAAATTTTATAGATTTTAATAACCACCGTACTTTGAAGGCTTTATATGTTTCAATTTGTTATGGGTAACCTTGAGTACTGTAATATGGAACCCATTTATACCACATATAGACCGAATTGAAAGAATCCAGAAGATAATTTGCAAATTTGTTTTTAAAAAGATCAATTGGTGCTTAGATGGAAGTACATACAAAAAAAGGTAAAAACTCCAAGGGCTACAATCCTAAAGAGGTTGTAGATCTAGTTATTCATAATGTTTATTTTTATTTTTAATATTTTAATTAATGTAATCAAATGTAATGAATTGTCTGATTTGGTAATTTTGCATTCTTCTCCCCGTGAATTGCGGGTAGGAAGGCTTTTTATGAAGATTTTCACCGTACTAACTATGGTATTAATGAATCAATAACAAGATGTTTAAGACTGCTAGAGTTTTTCGTCAATATTGGATTTGAGTTTGCAAAAAAATTAATTTAAATTTAATTTTTAATTAAATGTATTCTACAACAAACTTTGTACACTAGTCTGTAAGATGTATCCTAGGTCCTGGAGGCACGTAGGATCTCAAAAATGATTTATAAAAAAAATATTTTTATATTAAATTTTTGAAAAAAATTGTTGTTAAATTTTTAACAATTTAATTAACTAGCAAAAAGATTAAAAATAGGCCTATTATTATTTATTTATTTTTAAAAAAATAATTCACAGGTTTTATTGTTGACTTTTTATGATTTTATTTTAATTTTTTTAATAAATGAAATGAACTGAAATTTTGCTAAAGAACATTCATTTTTGGTGAAAAATCTATTAATAAGATAAAAAAATAACGTTAGACTTTCTAAATTTAATTATTTATTTATTTTTATTACATTGATTCATTAACCGAGCCATTATGATGACTAAAAATTCTTTAGCAATAGAAACTTTTTTATATTTTTACTGATACTGATACAATCGGATAAACAGTTTTTGATAATATAGAAATATATATGAAAGCGATTCTACTACGGAAATTTCATTTATAAACTTTTGATAAAAGTTTATGAATACATTGATTTAGAATTTATTTCAAGCTCAAGACCAATTATTGAAAGAATTTTTTTTTAGCAGAATGATATTCTCACAATGCCCTGGTAGTCTGTACAGCTGTTTCGTTTATGAATACTTTTCATTTTTATATTATTATTAAAACCTTGAAAAAATCATTAAAATTAACACATCCTTATGTTCAATGAGAAATTAATGATTAAAAGGTAACAGAAAAGTCGTTATGTAGTCCAGTTTGTACAGCAGAACCCGAGAATTACTGCACCTAAAGTGGCTGCAAATGTTAAGGGACACTAAGAAAAGAATTTGCGATGGCTCTGTTCGGAAACTTATTAAAAACGCTGCTTATCTAGGCCGAGTTTCACCTTTTATTTCAATACAAAATCGACTAAAACAAATTAAATTTGCAAAAGACCATATAAATAAGGCACCAGAGTTCTAGTAAAAAGTTATATGATCTGATGGGTGCAAATTTTTTATATTTTCAATAAAAAGACGTCTTATGTTGTGGAGAAATCCGGTTACTGCACTTAATAAGGAAAATTTATCACCCACAGTTAAGCATGGAGTAGGTTGGAGTTATGTTGTGGGGGTGTATGGCAGCTAATGGAGTACGAAGAATGGAGTTCATTGAGTCAACTATGGACAAACGAGGTTAGCTTAATATTAGGAAGTTAACATTTAAACGAAGGGCAGTGAAATTGGGACCTCAGGGCAATATTTATTTCACCATAATAACAACCCGAAGCATGCAGCCGACATTGTGATGCTCTGGTTGCTATTAAAAGTTTCACACCAGTTGAGCAGCTGTGGGACTTATTGGAAATAGACATACGGCAGCAATCAATTTCATCAAAAAGTATGTTAAAAAAATAATGCTGCAGGAATGGGGAAAAATATCATCAAAAGAAACTTCAAAACTTGTCTAATCCATTCCAAAACTACTAGCAGAGGTTCTCCAAAGAAAAGGCTACCATACTAGCTACTCAAATTCAAAAAAAATATGCAGACCACTGCATCTCTATAATGAGAATGAGTAATGGGTATTTCCTAAAAAAGTTAAATTATTTTGAAGATTATGTTCATATTAATATTTTACGTAAGTGTATCATATGATACATCAAATTCGGCTAACGATCAGAAAAGTGTTTTTATTGTTTGATATTTTCGGTCAAATTCAGTGTGTCACGCACTACGATGACGCGTTTCGAACTTCATGACGAGTTCATCTTCAGACACCCTTTGTGACGAACTGATGCGCAATGGTACATCTTCAGCTGTATATATATCTACAATTATCGTACAGTATAATAATGTTTTTTTAATAAAACTTTACTTAAAATGTTGTATTTAAAATTATGACGGACATACCCAATTTTCCACAGCAGCGAAATTTCTTATGTGATCAGTATAGTCTTTTTTTTTTAAATAAAGAAGACATGTTTTCTTGACATTAAAAAAACTTTTACGTTTTATTTTTCGAGTAAAAAACCAGATTTTTGTACCTTTACGCATTTATAAGCCAGTAACGCAACGCGGGTTAATATGAACCGATTTTAAGTTTCTTAGAGGATTTGGAAAGAAGAGACCCCAACGGTATATATAGTTTGTTTTGTTAAAGTTTAACAAATTCATTATATGATTACAAAAACAAAATGTTAAAAATATAGCAATTTAATAGTATGAAGTCGTCCGTCCTTCCGCTGGAAATACCCATATACATTTTGTACGCAGACTTTTTCTAACGTTTTTTTACTTTAAAACTTCGTTTTTGATTAGTTGCGCTTTTATTTATTAATTTTTTCTTCAAGTTTTTTTGCACTACAAATAACTGGAATTTAAAACTGAATTTATTATAAGAAAACCGGTTGTTGTATATTATTTTTGTAACTTTCATTGGTTTCTCTACATGTACGCAAACTTTTTTTTGTGAGTGTATGACTTATTACATTATCATATTCTTTTCAACTAAACATTTGTCGAAAAGCTTTGTGTATTAAATAAATTTAATATTATTGTTTTTATAAATTTAAAATGCAAATATTGCAACATAAAATTTAATTCACTAAATTTCCGTATCAAAAAGTACCACCAATGGTCGCACCTTTTGTCATCCCCGATGCACCAGTCATTTGAACATATTGTACGAGTGCTTTCTGTCTGTCTCTACATCGTCAATTCCACTTTTTATTTGCGTTCTATTTTGTAACAAGTCGGTTTGCCTCACTCGCTTATGACGTTGTGCCAACTACGAGTATTGTAACTATTGAATAATCAGTGTTTAAACAACAATCTGCTGGTGTAACTAAACACCCAAGATTGTGGTTTTGAATTGTTGAACAATAATAACGCTGTTTACACCACCTCACCCCACCGCCAGGTATTGGACCGTCACCACCAACACAGTGGGTCACAAGATTTAGGAAGATAATTTGAAGACAAAAAAAAAGAAGAAGATGCTTTCACTTTTACGCCACGCACTTAGGCGTTGTGGCATAACGACGGCGACGAAAACAGCCAAGACGACGACGACGACGTCTTTACAACAAATTTCGTTTCCTCTTGGCAATCACATTGATTTGGTTGTTCCTGGCGTGTCGGCATTACAAACACTACTCTGTCGTCGCCTCTGTGGCCAACAATGGCCTACAATGACGACAACAATGTCGTCGCTGGCCGTCGTTGCTGCGGCGGCGGCAAATGCGACTGTTGCAAGTGAGGCACAACAATATCGATATTTCTCATCAGGTATGTAGTGTAAGTTAAATGTGGTTGTTGTTTTTCTTTCAATAAATTTAGTAGGTTTTTTTTGTTTGTTCATCGTTATTTTAATTGGCCTCAAAAACTATTTATAGATTGCATACATTCAATATTTGTTTTAAGTTTTTGTTTACATTTTTTGCTCAAAAGTTTTTCTCTTTTCGATATTGTGTTTTTTGTTGTTGTTGTTTGCTATTGGGTGCTCCACCCACCCAATTGTACTACAGACAATTGGAATTGTTTAATAACACATAGAATATGTACATAAGTGTGTGTATATAGTATGTCGAGAAATGTTTATATGGACATTAATGCCGTAAATGGTGTTTTGCTGCTGTTTCATGTGTAATATTTCGAAATCAATCAGATAGAGGATTGTGAAATATTCGAAAAACATGAGAAACATTGGTCAAATATGGTGCAGGTTACAAATCGGAAAAGAAATGTGTGGAAATGGGGGAAAAACAATACAATAATAATGGAATCTCTTGTGTATATAGGCTGCTATAGAATATATGTACAGGGGAGCCGAAATTGTGGTGTGCTACTAGAGTTGCTGTGGAAATAATAGGAACCAGTGACGTCAGAAGATATTTAAAGGGAGTCGTGGTATTGTATGTTTGTTTGTTGACCTTTCTTTTCGTGTTTAATGTCACCGATATCTTATAATATCACACTTTGCATGCGGAAGAAGAAGTAGAAGGTCTGATTGAAAAACAAAATGATGATGGCTGGGTATATTTTTTTTTAGAGACAATTTGTAATCATTTTTTACTCTAAACAAATTAAGATAGAATTATGAAATTTTGCCTGCCTAAGGTGAGTCAAAATCGAAAAACAAAAAATCCTCCTGATATGCAAAATAAAAAATAAATTTTATAAAACCATCATTGTAACTAAAAAAACTAATAATCCAGTTCGATTCCTCGTACTCGAATCAGCTTAAAACCGTTTTCTTCGCCCTTGTCTCTGATTTTGTTCAAAAATGTCTTAGTGCAAGGCAATAGAGCACAAAACAAAACTTGTTTTGAGCAACATATTCCACAAACAGAACTTAGTTATGGTTTATGTATTATTTTTACTAACTGCTTATAAAATTAACTACCTCTAAGCTTTTCAATAACATAAATCTATGGCGAATAATAATCTTTCTTATATGATGACATCTTGCGTGTTCCCTGTAGGGTGTTGTGTGTTTATTTTTTCAATTCAATTAATTTCAAAGAAAAAAAAGCCCACTTTGTGTGGTTTGATAAATTGCCAATCAGATTTCAAAATTCAATTAACTATTTTGTTATTTGCGCTATGGTCTCTGTGTTATCTGCTACACACATTTTTCAAATTGGGGTCACACATCACTGATTTTTCGCATAACGTGCGAATCATCACTAGTGAACGCAAGATTTTTTGTTGCCTTTTAAGTTTATTTTTTGGAAAATATCTATCAAAGGCAATTGACTTTACTCCAAACGCTTAAGTTAATTTCTTATTTATTCATCTAGACAATTATTTCATTACGTTTCAGCTACAAATCTTTTCATTATGATTTCGTGAGATTACAGTTATGAGCGTTTCGAAAAAATTGCCAAGCGATGATGATGATGATGTTTTTTTTCTATTGTACTAGATAAGCAGGAGGGGAAGTTGAAGGCAGACAGCTACATTTGAAATTACTGGTAACTTGTTGTTATAGGCGCGCTTTTCTTATCTGGCATAAGATTAAGAACATAAATTAACGTTAATCGCCTAGTTTTATTATAAGCAATTTACAATTTGTTTGTGAACAAGTCTGGGTCTGGAATACAAGTGTGTGTACAAGATTTTTGCATACGGTTTTAGTGTGTTTATTTAAAGTAAATTATTAATTGTGTTTTCTTTTACAGATTCTAACAATAAGATGGAAAATAAAACAGAAAAAGTACCAGTAGACAAAGAGGAACTAAAGAAACGCTTGACACCTTTGCAATATCAAGTGACACAAGAGGCTGCTACTGAAAGACCTTTTACGGGTAAGCTTTTGCTGTTTATTCGAGATATCGCTGACTAATACACATAATTTCAAGAGTACTGAAACGATGAACGTTAATTATGTGATGGAATTTGCTGATGAGAAAAAAATGTATTAAGTTACTTTAAAACACAAAAAAAAAATGCGAAAAATGTTTTGAATTTTAAAGAGATTATAATATGATTTAAATAAGGTGATCGTATTTCATATACGCTGTTGGATTTAATACGTAGAAGTGTTCCATTTAAATACTGTGGGAATACAAATTGTGCATTACACAGAGTATGCCATAGATTATCTAAGATGATATTAAGGAGAAATTGTCTTTTTTTATTATTTCAATAATATATTATTGGAATTTTATACAATAGATAGAAATAGCCATTACAACACTCGGAGACCATTATGGTCCATTGCGATTGTCCTGAGTTATATAAAGGAAAGAAAATTTCACAATATAATAATGAATTAACAAGAATAGTACTGTGGAAGAGTGATAAAAATGCTAAAAAATATATCCGTTGTGTTTTCTCCTTCAACTTCATATATACAAGTAGTAAGATTACTTGGGGACACTATGGTCCTCTGCCCTTTAGCCAGTTCAAACCATTTGAGAACTTCACCAGATTCTTCATGTCAGATTCATGTCCCGTAATTATTCCAATTAGTCGTCTAACGGACGTCCTAACCAGTTCCAATAGTGATCTGGTTCGTTTTCCATCCTGACCTGGCCAAATATTTCGGGATACTACACAGTCGGTGCGATGTTTCCAGAATGCATTTTCCAGCCATTCGATGCGACGGTTCACAATTCCGTATAAGTGACACATTGGTGGTCGCACAGATCAATCCGATTGGCCGGGTTCCAGCGCTATTTCGTTTTCTAAAAGTCACGATGTTCGGGGACCCAACAGAGTCGAATACTATTCTTCGCCAGTTTTGAGAGCGCCGTCCTACATCTGTACACTAATCTCGACTTTATAATGTATGATGCCAAAGCCTTTAAGGCCGCTTGACTGTCCACTTAGACTGTGACGATCTCCTTCAAATTCCTTGGAACACACTGCAATCGTCATCCAATTGGAAGTGTTGCCTAAAATTGGGATCCTCGCTGAAGATACCCGATCCTGTTCCAATTTTGATTTTAGAACTATCAGTGAAGATAAACAGTCCCCTGAAGTCCCCTTTCCAATCTTCTCTGTTATGTAAAATCCAATAACGGAACCATATAGTCCGTTCCTTTGCGGAGTCCTTCGTTGCATCCATGTCTGCTGAACCATAACATTATTGATGCCTGACCCGACACCGATTGCCGCCAAAGGCTTGCTTCTCATAACCTTATTGCACTTTTAGCCGTTACAGATAGTGCATGGTACAGCAGGTTCTTTAGGTTTAATATCACGTCCAGTGCCTCTTGTGATGTGCTTCGTCTAGCACCTGTTATACACAGTGATGCCATTCGCTGTACACTACTTATCAGAATTAACTTACATTCCAGTCCCCCACCAAACAAGGCATCCGTAAGTTACTATGGGACGCACTATTACTGTGTGTATTCAATATATCATTGCAGGTTCTAGTCCCCAGCTTTTCCCGACAGAGTTCCGGCAGGCGTTTAGGGCATCCATAAGCCTTTTCCTTGGGCATTCCTGAATTCATTGTACTTACAATAATGACATGTATGTAGAAATATGACGGTGAATAAGGTAACGCAGAAGCGTTGTAGTAAATGTTTCCGTTTTCTGGAGTTTTCCCTTCTCTTATAAGGCTATTCTGACAAAGTATGAATATCCTGCTGTTTTTAATTTGAAAGTAATGAGAGAAATATAAAATTTTCAAACATAGGCCATTTTATATGCGACGTACCAGAAAGGGTTGTGTGTCTACCTATTTTCAATCCCATAGCTTTATTTAGAAAAGGATCAGTGAATATTTGCGCTCCGTAATCTGGTACTCACTATTTTCTACCATACAACCGACACTTGAATCTCAGCAATATTCTCTTCGAATTAACAGCGATATCTTTTTGTTGTCACATATAATAATCTGTTTTTTGGTCTTTCTTTAGGCTGTTACAACAAACACTATGAGAAGGGCGTATACCAGTGCATAGTCTGTCATCAGGATCTATTTAGTTCGGATACAAAATATGATTCCGGTTGTGGCTGGCCTGCATTCAATGATGTCTTAGATAAAGGCAAGATAACATTGCATCGGGATGCCAGTATACCAGGTACGTAAATGCTGGCGATCATAAACGGGTAATTGAGTTGCCTTGACTTGTATAGATAACATATATATACAGAACAAAAAAAAAATAAACAATGTTCTATAAGGTTTGATCTTTACTTTTTATAGTTTTGTTCAGCTTTCTTTTTATAATTTTCTTAAATTGATGAGGGTATGCGGCGGCGGCGGAGTAAAGTCTTTTTAAACGCCCCCACTTTTTATTCTAAAATACTAGTTGTATTCATTCATTTGTTTGTGGTGTGTTTATAAAGACCTTCTTCTGCTGCCTCTGTACTCTTAGTACTGAACTTTATCTTTTGTTTTGCCTGTTCTTTTAATTTGAGTTTATTTTCGTTCTTTTTTCGTTGTTGTAAATTTCTATAAAAAAAAAGGAAAAAGGATAATAACTTGCAAAATGTGTTTATAAATTTTGTTTGTATCCCCATTGGAAAAAAACTATATAACAGATTTTGTCTATTAAGATATTTTTTTTTGAACCAAGCTTAAGCTTTTCTTAGATGCATTTAGATGTGTATTGAATGCGAAATTGAAAGCAATACCTCAATATACTCTAGAGATTTTCATCCCAACTCTTTTGCCTATGTTTAGAGTGTTGTTTGATACGTAATGTGTTAAATGTTTGTTGCTGTTACTGTTGTTGTGTTTGTTGTTGAAAGAAACTTCCTAACCACCTCTATTGTGTGTATGTGTAACTAACCAAAATGTGTTCTCTCAACTAGAGTTGTAGCAAAAATTCTTCTCAATTTTCCTTAGAAAAAAACTTTAATATTGATCAAAAACTTTTCTTCTTTACTTTTCTTACTTTCTTGGCGACAATATAATAAAAACGTTGAAACATTTAACTCTTTTTTTTCTGTTTGGTTTCCTTTTCCGTTACTAATTTCGTTTTCTATACGTATTATTTGGTATTTGTTTAATTATTTTGAGTTTTATTAAAACCACAACAACAAAAAATTATTAAAACCAATAGTAGTCATTTCAAAAATGCTAGGCATGGTACGCACCGAAGTGCGTTGTTCCAAATGCAGTGCTCATATGGGTCATGTATTTGATGATGGTCCGGCACCAAAGTATCACCGTTATTGCATCAATTCGGCTTCTATTGACTTTGTGCCTGTAAAACAAACAACAACAACGGCATCATCATCATCATCAGCAGCATCCACTGCGTCGTCGTCTTTAGCCAACAAGGCGTCACCAGCTTCAAATGTCTCCACAAACAACACCACGACTACGAACTCCACCAGCAAGACCACCAACACCACTAACAACCAGGCTGGAAGTACTTTAAAACCAAATGCCTCTAATAATACAAGCAAACAATCCAAGAAATAGAAAAAAGGCTTATTCTTATATATCTATATATATATGTATAGAAAGAACACTAACAACAACAATACATTCAAATTATGATGTAAAATTTGTTATTATAATTGTAGATGGGATATGTTAAAGATTGTTATTTGTTATTTTGTTGGTAATGAAGACGAATAGACGAATTTGTATAGAAAGCTTTTTGTCATTTAGTTAAAGTTAAAGAAGGTGAAGAAAAGAAAACAAAAAAACGAATATATTTTCTCGTTTTATTATATGTATTCTTTTGATTTTTTCAATCACTCATTACATATTCAACCATCATACCAAAAAGAAAAAATGCATACATACAACTACATTGAAAACTCATAATTGCTTTATTTGGTGGTGTGATGCTCAGCATATACATATATATAAAAGATCATTGTAATCCTTTATATAGATATAAAATACCATTATGGGATCATTGTAATCCTATATATAGATATAAAATAACATTATGGGCATAATTTGTGGTTTGCACACACACACACATGTGTTTGGGATTATAATGGGAAATAATACAAAATATATTGTTACTTAGTTAATAAATAGTTTTCTTTAAATAAAAGTTTGTGATAGACCCCTCTTATACACATGTTATGTGTAAAATTTTCTATGGCATTACAAATTTAAGAGCTATTGAAATAATGCAAATATTAATAACAGTAACAAAAGTTCTAAAGTCTGAAAAATATAAATTTCTGCTTAAAAAGACTGCAAAAAGACAGTGAACTAGTTCACCTTCCATATAAGCAACTGTCTCATTTAAAAAAGTAGCTGTCCTAGGCTTGGGGGAAATTGTCAATTTTTTACTAGAATATAACTAGTATAGAAATTCTAGTCGGGCGGTAGTTGATTCTACCCTTTGAACTAGTTTGGAACTACTTCTAAAAAGGTTAATAAGAACTAGTATTATTTTAAAATATTGGAGCTAGTACTGTACTAATATTTAAATTAGGAAAAAAAACTTATACGACAATAATTGAAATACATATATTTTTCATCTAAAAGTCATTTAGAATCATTTGCCTTTTTGAAATATATTTTCTGAAATTATTTCAAAAATTCTTATTCTTTAGCTAATAACGTTTAACTGGTTTAAAATTCGATAGTTTAGAACTAGTTTATTTTGGGAGTAGTTCACAATTCCATACTTTTGAACTAGTACGTTTTTGAACTAGTTTGACGATTCACTACTGGATATGTTATCTTTGATGGAACTTACGATGTGTTAAAGTGTTTGAGTTTTGATACTCATTTCATATTCGTTTGTTTGAATACCAAAATG
This sequence comes from Muscina levida, assembly GCA_964034835.1. Taxonomy (NCBI): domain Eukaryota; kingdom Metazoa; phylum Arthropoda; class Insecta; order Diptera; family Muscidae; genus Muscina; species Muscina levida. The sequence continues at coordinate 9,965,235 of OZ035880.1, read as the reverse complement.
CTCCAGTACACTTAAATTCTATTGCGCATCTTATATACCCACAGGTTTACGCATATTCGAGCTTGTTTTTTCATGTAACATATCGTCGGCTAGCCTGCAAGTAGTGTCATGTGTAATTTTGGAATTTTTTTTTTATTGTACCATTGTGAATCTCTACTGGTCATACATAAGTCTACCAAGTCGTTTTGCGATATCTTAATGGGTTTAGAAGATAGCAAAAAGTGCTATGTGTAACCCATATACGAAATATTCCTGCAATAGGTGTTATGTGTTTTTTTATATGGTAATTATTATTTTTTTATATAGTAATTTTTAGGTTATGCTAATATCGTATGGATGTACCTACCAAAATAAAAATAAGGTACTGTGTGGCGCTTTAGCAAACCTTTATGTAGCTACTGGACAAGAGTTGGAGCAAATTATATTAGAAAGAGGCCATACAATGATGGAAGTCGACAGTGTCCATTCAATGTTAGAAAATTTGTTTACAGCTCCAATATATTCGCCACTAGATTATGTTAGTCGCATGAGACAGTCAAGACCAACACATCCATACACAGTAAACTACTTAGAGTATACTTTTTTAAGGATTACGAGCACGTTCCTTTACCTCAATCAGACCTGGTGAACGTGCAGGTGATGCAAAAGTAAACAACATCCGTGGATTGCTTTTTAAAGACAATGAAGTTTATTTCAAGCTGCGCCACACCGATAATTGGGAATTGATGTGCCAAAAAAAAGCGAACAAGGGTACTTAAAATAAATGAACCAAGAAACTTATATGAATCTCCATTAAAAATTAATGAATCCAAATACATGAGCCTCCAGTCATTAAAGCAATATATGCACAAAGATTACCACTCCTTTTATGATAATCTTCAACATTAAAAATGTATTTGTTTAAGTTTTTTTGTTTAATTATCTAAGTTTCTAAATTTTTTTTTAATAAAATGTTAATGTATTTCATCTTACATATTGTACCACCTATTTTGCTAGCGTTAGGCGTCTTTTAATGGCAAAAATACTTAAATATAAAAAAATAAAAAATCTAAACAAAAAGTGTTATGTGTACGAATTCATATGAATATATTTTAAAAAAAGTTCCTTCAAAAAGTGTTATGTGTAGTTTTTCTTAAAAAACCTATAGCACTCCGTAACAGAGATCAATATCGGATATATTTTAATGCAGTACTCTGGTATTTGTGGTAGATATTCAGTTAAGCCTATGGTTAAAAAAAAATATCTTTAATGGACAAAATAAATCAGTTTTTTGCCTCTCCTGAAAACCTGTTCAAAAACACATAACACTACTTGCAGGCAAGCCGACGATATGAGTTTTGGTGGCATCATAAGATTTTTTTTAAATTTTTCGTGGGACTACAATACATCAAAAATACCTAGTGGAAATACTGATGTTTTGTTTTAGCGTTGCGTAGTGTAATCATCTCTTTGATAAGCAAATTTCTGCTATTGTTTTTTCTATTCTACTATAATCTTTTACATAGTTGTAATAGTAGGACCTGTCTACCAACTCTTGACAATGTTTTTTGGTAATGCTAAATTTTTCTCTTTACCTATTATCTTCTATTATTCTATTACTTACTTTCAACGCTTCTCAAACCTATATTCCTTATATCATCTAAAATTGAACTCTCTAAGTTCTCAACTATGCCATCTTAAGTTGAGCGACAACACAGTACAACAGATGATTTTGGGACTCAATTCTGAGAACTGCTCGTGAAAGTAGCCAAAAAAGAAGAAGTTATGCATCATTCGTTTTGTCAAGTTACATGCCATAATAATTTAATATCGATTTGAAGTTAGTAAGTATCGTAAAGAGCCTAAAACGTGGCAAATTCCCCTATACGATACTTACTAACTTCAAATCGATATAAAATTTATTATGGCATGTAACTTGACAAAACGGCCACATTTTACAAGTAACTTTCAAATTAGTGACTCTTCATTTGATTTTAGGTAATAAAACAACTTGTTTCCTTTTTTGTATATTTATAGCTGTTCTAAGAGTATTTTTCAATCTTTCTGACAGTTTATTCAGATGTTAAAACACAATTAGTGTTATTTTAGCATTTTGTGAACTTACATTTTTTGCCCCTAATTGTATAGGTATTTAAATCTATTGCTTTGAAAATGAAAAACGTCTCAATAGACATATCAGTAAATACAAAAATTTAAACTCTAAACTCTAATTTGCAATTCATGTTTATTACATAATTTCCCTTTTTATTTGCTTGGTGTATGTGTGTGTCTTCTTTTTCTATAATTTTAATTTTTATTTCTTATTTTTTATGGTTTTATAAATAACGTTAGTTACAGTTTAAAGAATTTAGATATTAACACTTTTGTAACGGTATAAAACGTGGTGGATTTACTGTAATACTAATATTATACCATTAATGTGGGTCAATTCGTATGGAGTACAAAAAAACGCACCAAGCGGTTAACAAAATTGTAATCTTCGATGAATTCTAAGAAAATATGCCCAAGTAACCATGGGTATTAAATCACTTCACTTTTTCCTTCTAACATTTCTCCCAAACATACCTACTCCCCATCTTCACCCCCTAAGGCGGCTCCCATACAGAACATTTTTTTTTAGAAAATTTGCTACCACCGCTCTAATAGCCCCGAAGTAGCCCGTAGAGGAGTCAAATGTATGATCAGCCCCCAATATTTTTTCAATACCAATAGTTTTTCAGATCATATCTACCCTCTTTTTTCAACTCTTAAGGTGGTGCCCATGGACTTTTTTTTATTTTAAAATTTTTTTTATGAAATCAATGTATGACCGCCCCCACTAGTATTTCTCTTCTAACATCTTTTCCGAACACTTATCCTCAGCCGCTAATGGGCTTCAAAATACAAAATGCACTTAAAACTACCAAAACACAAAAATTTTCCACAAAATGATATTTCCGATAACATTTTTCGTTATTATTGAGTGTAATTAATAGTGCTCCCAAATGGACATGTATCTATTCTGATTTTCTTAAAGATCCATAATTCTTATTTTTTATAGAATTTAGATGTTACATAACAAGAAGGTACTTTAGAATAGCTTTTATGCCGATGGCCTTAGCGTTTCCGCTATTAAAGACCTAAGAGTATTAAAATGTTGAATTTTTGCACAAATTCCCCACAACATTTTAAAGTAAAATTAAGAACTTGGTGGGTTATCCTTAACATCACAATCGATTACAAAATGTTCTTATTGATTAATCGAAAATGTTTATATTATTATCAGATACGCGCTTCCTAATTGCCGACCAATAGTTCTCTCGCATAAATAGAGAGTTACCAAAGAACACTCTCTCTCTCTCTCTCTCTCTCTCTCTCTCTCTCTCTCTTGGAATAATGTACAGCTTTCACAGACGTATATATTCTGAATCAACTAATCCTTTTGCTTAAATTAACAGCAAAAACAATAATTGTATTTAACCCGTTTGTTGATTTAGTGTTACCAGCTTTAACAAATGATAAGCACTTTGAATTTGCCGCTTTTATTTAATATTCAACGTTTGCCCTATTATCGTAATTACCCTACGCCTTGCCACCATCCGTTACCAGTTATACAAGTTTTAGTACATTTTCTATATCCTTTTCTTCTACTAACGTGTGTGTGTGTGTTTTTCTTCTCGTTTTGTTTGTTTTTTCTAATGACATGTTTTTTTTTCAATTATTAACAAAGCATATATATTTTTTAGTTTATAGCAAAGAAACAACAGAGATTTCTCGATTTATATTCTTATATACGAATAATGAATTAATTTTTTTTGTATATTTTTCTATTTCTTTTTTCCTGCTTTTTATATAAATGTGCCTGTGTTTTTTTCTCGGGGGGAATAACCAACCACTCATAAACAAAATCCAAAATCAAATCAATTAAAAAAAACATCAACAATTACATCACTCTATATGAAAAATCCAAAATAAACCATCTGCAACTTACAAATAATGCCAAACGCCTACAAAATTTCCAATTGAATTTTTGTGGTGGCAAAAAATGCCTATAAACATCATCCATCACATACCACCACCACAACCAACCAACAAACCATACCAATTTTTGGCTTTGACTGCAAATAATACAACAAAACGAAACTAATAATGGCTTTTTTTTGTAATAAATGCAAAAACTTAAAACTACATACATTCATATACATATATGGATTTATGACATATATATATATACATACATATATGTATACATATTTTAATATAATAATAATAATAATTATGTATAATGCCTTAATCTTGTTACATCGGTCATCATTTTCATTACAAATCACTATCGCATTCTGTGTTTTTTTTCTCTTAATTACTATTATTTCATTACATGACATTTCTTTAATTTGGTTTCACTTTGATTTCATTTTTGGCACTACATCATGGCTGGTTTTCTTTTTTTTAACTTGATTCATTTATATATAACGCTCTGTTTCTTTTTGGTATTTACATTTTTTTTTTATTATTTTTTGTTTATTTTTTTTTAATTTTTTTATGTTTATTGTTTGTTCATGTATCTCATGTGTCATCTGTCATCTTTTCATCCATATTGTCTTATGTTTTTGTTTTCTTTCCTCTTTTTGTTTTATAATTTTGTATCGCTTCCGTGTTTGTCATTATTTTGCAATTTGTTTTTTTTTTTTCTTTGAATAATAATTTCAAAACTAATAAAAATCAATTTCTTTATCATGCTCTGAATATTATCTATTCTTATTTGTCTCGATAATACACTCCTCCTTCTCACCATCTGTGTGCAAAACAAACAATTTTGTATAAACAACAATTCTCTCGCTCTCTCTCTTAAAAACGATTAATTAATTGTAACAACGCAAAACAAAAACCCAAATCCAAATCCCAACTTTCGTATCTATCAATCAATGCAAATTATCTAATACTAAAAGGGGGTAATATTTTACTACTAATTAAACATCCAGAACGCATACGCACAGAGGTACGCTGCGCCAAATGCTCCGCCCATATGGGTCATGTGTTTGAGGATGGTCCCAAGCCAACGCGTAAACGCTATTGCATCAATTCGGCGGCCATTGAATTCATTTCTGCGGAGGAATTAAACAAAGGCGCCGCCGCCGCTGGCATTCATCACAACACAGCAGCGAATGTCAATACCGCCACGCCCATCGCCCAACAATAACAGACCGAACAGCAGCAGCAGCAGCAGGACCGGAGACGTACGTGATGGAACTTAGCTTAGCGGAAGAGAGAATGGATTTCTCTGCGACTTTTCATACAATAACTGAGGCCAATTATTTTTTTATTATTATTATATAAACTAGTATGAACCAAAATAAGCTTACTTACACACTTACACATACATAAAACAAAACATTGTCAATTCTTTTTAAATGAAAACAAAAAGTCCTTTTAAAAAATTGTTATCCTACCCTACTGTATCCTATCTATACCTATATTTATATCGATGTACATGTTGTACTTTCCCCTAATATTTTTCTCTTGATTTCAGTGTAAATAAGCAGCGCAAAGTTTAATATTTGTTGTTATATACCAATTTTACACTTAATTCTCTCAATTTTGTTTTGTTACATTGTTTCATTGATTTCCATACAAAGATAATAAAAGCAAACAAAAAACTCAATAAAATATTTATCAAGTATTTTTATAAACCTACAGAAAAAAATTTGAATATCGTGTGTTTTATTATTTAAACTAAGGTTTGAATTGATGACCGTTAGGTTTGCGTACATACGTATGCATAAAAGCACAACTCTGTACTGTGCTGCTAACTTAAAATACCACCATGGAGGTAAGCAAAGGCAGGGATGATACTGATGTATTTAATGTAGTTACTTACGTTGCCACTTGAGGTGCTGCCAGTGACCACGATATGGTCTTTTTATGGGCATAGAACTAGGGCGAAGTATCGCTTAGAGACGAGTAGAGAAGTGTAATAAACTACAAACTCAACACGAGAGTTCTTTTGGTTTAACACTCTACCGTACGCTTTTGTTGACGTTTTGGTACAATACATAACTTTTTGCTACTATTTAAGTACTTTTTCTATACAATTAATGTACTTTTTGGTACAATAAATTGTGATATTTATTTTGTAGAATAAAATAACTGTTTGGTACAACTGAATGTCCCCTTTGTTACAATAAATTATCTTGTATCGTACAATAAATTATAGTATTTCTTACAATAAAAGTACTTTTTGGGACAATAGAATATGCTTTTTAGTACAATACCGATTAATTTTTATACAAAGAATTTTATTTTGTATTACACTAAATGTAGTTTTTGGTACATTGTGTAGAAGTACTGTTTGATACAATGAAATGTAGTTTTTTGGTGCAGTAAATAACTTTTTGGGGCAATAAAAGTTATTTGTACTTTATAGTACCATATTTGGTTCGATAAAGTTCTTTTTGGTACGATTAATTTCCTATTTGGTAACATCAATGTTGCTTTTTAGTACAATAAATTGTACTTTTTGGTATAAAAAATTTACTTTTTGGTACAATATAGTTATTTTTGGTACAATAAAAGTACTATTATGTACAATAAAGCAGTTTTTGGTACAATGAATTGTACTATTTGGTACAATAAATGTACTGTTGGGTACAATAAACGTACTTTTTGGTACAATAAATGTACTGTTAGGTACAATGAATCGTACTTTTTGGTGCACTAAATTACTCTTGTTACAATAAAAGTTCTTTTTGGTACAATAAAAGTACTATTTGGTACAATTAAAGTAGTTTGTGGTACGATATATTGTACTATTTGGTACAATAAATTTTACATTTTGTTTCTAAAAATAGAAGTAGAAGGGGAGAAGCAAAGGGCAACAAGAAAAAGGGACTCGGTTTGTAATTTTTAACAACTGGCTCGCGAGCCAGGAGCTACAAAATTTTAAATGAGCTCTGGGCTCACGATCCAAGAGCCACAAAATTTTAAATGGGTTACCGAGCTGGCTCTTTGCTGTTGGCTCGCGAGCTATGAATCAATTTTTATTAATTTCAATAACTAAAATCCAAATGTAAGAAAATACCTAAAAGTACTTTTATTGTACTTTTTGGTACAAAGTACTTTTTCTGTACTCAAGTACTTTTCTATTCCAAAAAGTACTTTTATTTGCCCAAAAGCACTTTTCTGTTGCACAAAATACTTTTTTTTTGTACCAGAGTACTTTTTTGTACCAAAAAGTAATTTTTTTTAAATTAAATTAAATTAAAAAATTAAAAAAAAGTAATTTTTTTTTTATTTTATTTATTTATTTATTTATTAATATAATTTTCTACTAAAACATCATTGCTACATCAAAAAAAAAAAATAAATAATAATGATATATGATAACAATTATGTTACTTATGATAATAATTATATAAAAAAAAACTACAAAATCAAAAAAGAAAATAAATATTTTCTTATTTTTTCTTTTAAATTATGCAATTTTATAAATAAATCTAAAATAAAATTTAACAATATTTTCATGAATTTTTAAATGATTAAAAATATAAATTTCTATTTGCACTAAAAAATATTTTATTTTTTTGTGTCAGAGTTCTTTTTTCTACCAAAAAGTAATTTTATAAGCTCAACAGAACTTTTCCGTCACACAAAGTACTTTTTTTTGTACCAGAGAACTTTTTGGTTCAAAGTACTTTCTTTTGTACCAAAGTATTTTTTTGTACAAAAAGTACTCTTGATGGCCCAAAGCCATTTTTCTGTTGCACAAAGTACTTTTTTTGTAACAGAGTACTAAAAGCATTTTTTGGTAGGAAAATGTACTCTGGTACAAAAAAAGTACTTTGTGCTGAAAAGTACACTAAAAGTACTTTGTTTACTCACGAGCCAAGAGCTCTTTTTGTAGTTTTAAGGCTCCTGTCTCGCGAGCCGAGAGCCGAAAAGAGCGAGCTAATACTTACTCTGCTCATAATGGTATACCCCACCCAGCATATGTATACTAGAGTGGGTTAATTTTTTCTCGATCAAGCGGTTACCGAAATTGTAATCTACGATGAATTCTAAGAAAATTTGCCAAAGAAACCATGGGTCTAAAATAAAAATCGAGACCCCGTTTTTTTAACGAGAAACTTTTTTTTCGTATTGGGGAAAAAGTCCACAACAAGTCCCGCAACTGCCCCAGAATTACCCCTAGAGGGTTCAAACGTGTGACCGACCCCCAGTCAATTTCCCGTCCTAATATTTTTTCCAAAGTTACCTAAGAAATGTTGAGCTGAAATTTAATATACAAGCTTATACCCCCTAAGCGGAGGGTAAATTCTAAGATGATAAAGATCAGACAATAGCTATTAAAATTTTCCAATAATTTTTAAAAGAAATCGCACAAAACTTTCGAAATATTTTGTATTTATATGCGAAACCTAAGAAACCGGGAGACGAAAAGCACCCTTTCGTTACCCCCCATAAAAAATTACCATATGCCCAGCGATACTGAATTTAACACTTTACATTTGTTGTCTATAACATTTTATTTCTTTCGTCGTCACTTCTCACTAACCCACCCCAGCCGAAATAAGGGATACGTCTCCTTAGCGGAGGGACCGCGTATATATCATTTGGTACAACCCAAAAGTGTAACACATAAAAGGAGTCACTTTAGACCCTAGGTTTCGTTTAACCAAATTCGATTTATGACTTTTTAAGTCGTTTTAGCCATGTCCGTCTGTCTGTCTGCCTGTCCGGCTTGTACGCGCGATAACTTTTGGAAGACGCTACCAAACGTTTTAAAATTTTGCACGAACTAATAGTACCCCAAAAATACTACTACTATTGAAAATGGGCTACATGGCCACGCCCCTTCTGGTATTCCCATACAAATAATAATAATACATCCAACGCGATCGTGCTCAAATTGTGTATTTAGTAAAGCTATACCGGGGTAATGTTTTGGAGAAAAATGTGGTAGTCTAGCCAGCCCCTTCAGGTATTTACCATACAAAAGTACCACTCCGCCCACTATAGGAATCGATTAATAATATCAATACACTCAACTTTATCGTGCCCAAATTCTGTATTTTGTTAAGCTTTAAGAGGATACAGTTTTGGAGAACAAATTTGAAGGATAGTAACGCCCTTCTGGTACCTCCAATACAAATGTACCACTCCGCATACTTTAGAAATTGTATAATAATATCAATATACTAAAAAACTGTATGTTTTACTGAGGGTGACGGTATATGTAAGTCGGTTTTCCAGACTGGAGCTTTCTTACTGGTTTTTAGCTCCTCTCTTATATGAATTGTACCCTTATCATAAATTGTTGTGCTATAGAACTGATGCAGAAGATGCTTTTAAGGAGTCATGTTCATTGACATTTGTCCTAAGACAGGTACTGTAGAACAGGCACAGGAGTGGTCTAAGTTATGGCGTATAACGTAAATTTACACCTTCAATGACAAAGCACTGTTAAAGTGATGTATCCCCTTGATATATATTTGGGTTATAACTAGGACCGATCCTTACCTTCCAGTGACCAGCCACAAGACTAATTCTTTGTAAGTTTATTTGCCTGTAGAGTAGTTTTGATCTTCTAACCGACATTTTAACAGTGATTGGATTTTTTTGCATTAATACTTACTTTTTTTTGACCACCTTCAGAATTAAAAGAAATTTTAATTTAATTTTTTTCTTTTCAAATTCACTTTTTATTGCATGCACAAAAAATTATAATGAGTTTAAGTTATTTGGTTTTTGTGTAATGTTTTGTTGTTGTTGTTATAAGTTAATTTTTAATATATTTTTTTTCTCATTTTCTTGTTTTGATTTACGTTGTACTTTTATAAAAGAAATGTTAATTTGGTTTAAATGTTTTTTTTTGGCGATTTTTGTTTCTCTTATTTTTTAAGGGCTGCCATTTTTCATATATAACGTAACAATTTATTTATCGGTTAACACTGCAAATGGCTGTGGCCGCCATTGCTAGATCAAAGGATTTAAAAGGACTGGGATTATTAGGGATTTTGAGGTGGGGGCAATTGAATACCTGGCATAAACATGAATTACAGCTTTAGGTTGTCACCAGGCGTTTGTTTAGCTTTTAAGTACAATTTAAATATATGTGTGTATGTAGTTAAGATAAACTAATAAATATGTATGTAATTTTATGTCATTCATATATATATCTTAATTTAACATGCAGAACAATCAATGTTTTCTGTTACGTTATGACGTTTTAATTTTCTTAACTCTGCAAATAGTTTTTTTGTAGTTATTATAATAAAATGTAGTTTATTTTGTTTATTTATATATAAAGAATTTAGTTTATATCTTATGTTACTATGTTAAGTTTAGCTATTAATACTAATTGTTAGTTTAGTTATAAATTAATCCTAATTTCTTTTTGTACATTAATATTTGTTACACAATTCTTTCATGATTTGCTGTTAGATTCTAAAGTTGACTTTTGATTATTTTTTAGCAGGAAAATAAATGAATTTTCTTTTTAAAAGAATGTTTTAAACTTAGTTGGGTTAAAAATTTAGATAGGCAGATGTGGGGAACTATTTTAAATTTTTAATTCTTTAACTCACAAATATCGATGGCAATTGGGTTTACAATGGGGCCCAATTAAAAATCATGGCAGAATTTATTTGGTTGGTGGCTTTGGTTAGACCTTTTGCGGAGCTATGTTGACTGTTATTTGTAAACTGGGTGCTAAGGTATGTACTAATAAAATAGGTAATTTTGTATGTTAAATCATCATAGAAGTTATACTCGATGTTGGACATTATGTAAAATTTTTATTTGTTTATTGTATTAAAAGCTCTGTAAAGTTTAGTTTTAAAATATTTGTATGCATGTTATGGTATTTCCACAAAAGAGTTGATATTTTTTATCATGAATAGCGGTAGATAGTGAGCGACAGCTCCTGATGGTTGGGCTAGCCACCCCCCTTCAGGTCTTTTACTGGCTATGAAAACACGAGAAAGAAAAAGTAACAAACAGAGCCTCCCAAATGTTGTCGACCACCGCGGGTCGGGTTAGGCTCGTTAGCTTCGCAGCAGGAAGGAACATGATAGTTAGTGGAAAAAGATTCCAGCACTTGGCTATCCCCCGATCAAAACACCAAAAATCAAATTGACAATGTGGCAATTGATGGCTGGAATGCATATAGTGCCATAGACGTGCGTGTGATCCGTGGTGCTAATATTGGCTCGGATCATTACCTGGTTGCAGCCAAGGGGCGCACAAGATTGGGCAGAGCGAAAAAAAGCACGTAACCAAACACAAAGAAAGCTGGACATCGAGAAGCTGCAAACCCCAGAGATAGCCACTGTCTACTCCAACCAGCTCTCCCAACTACTACGACACAAGACCGCTACTTCTGACGTTATCGATACACAGTGGCAGCATATTGGGCTTTCCATGGCAACAACCGTGCTAGGATATGAAAAACGGCGCTCAGACGAATCCTGGTACGACGAACAAAGTCGCATAGCGTCTGAGGAACAGGATGCCGCTTATAGGGCAACAAGAAGACAGTCAAACAGACGAGAAAGTAATTTAAGCGAAAAAAACGTCAGATGAAGGAACGGGAGAACAAGGATGTAGACCGATACAGGGATAGAGGTGAGGCCCGAAAATTTTGCCAGAAAGTAAAAGAAAAAGGCTACGGTAATGGACTCCTCTTCTGTAAGGACAAGGATGGAAATCTGTTAACAGATACGCAGAGTGTGCTGCATATATGCAGAAAACACTTCCAAGCCATTCAAGTCCAATGGTGAGAATCTGATAACGAGCATGCACCAGCTCTTACGCACGGTTTGGCTTAACGAGTGCTTGCCCGATGATTGAAATCCAAGCGTGTTATGTCCTGTGCTAAAAAAAGTTGATCCAAGTTTGAAGGTTAAAATAGGTGATCGCCAGAAAAGAGCCCAAATAAAGAGCTGGCTCGCGAGCTAGGAGCCACAAAAAAAAAAGTACTTTTAATGTACTTTTCGGCACAAAGTAATTATCTTTGTACCAAAGTACTTTGTAATGCCAAAAAGTACTTTTTGGCCCAAAAACAGAATACTTTTTTAATACCAAAAAGTACTTTTAATGTACTTTTTGGTTAATAGTACTTTTATTGTACTTTTCGGTACAAAGCACTTTCTTTTGTACTTAGTACTTTTTTATGCCAAAAAGTACTTTTATTGGCCCAAAAGCACTTTTCTGTTGCACAATCAACTTTTTTTGTACCAGAGTACTTTTTTGTACAAAAAAGTACTTTTATTAGCCCAAAAGCACTTTTCTGTTGCACGAAATACTTTTTTTGTACCAGAGTACTTTTTTGTACCAAAAAGTACTTTTATTGGCTCAAAAGCACTTTTCTGGTGCACAAAGAATTTTTTTTTGTATCAGAGTACTTTTTTGTACCAAAAGTACATAGGTATGCCAAAAAGTACTCTTATTGGCCCAAAAGCACTTTTCTGTCGCACAGAGTACCCAAAAATACTTTTATTGCCCCAATAGAACAATAAAAGTACTTTTTGGTACAAAAAAGTACTCTGGTACAAATAAAAACTTTGTGTAACAGACAAGTGCTTTTGGTCAAATAAAAGTACTTTATGGCATAAATAGGTTCTTTGGTGCAAAAGAAAGTATTTTGGATCAAAAAATACAACAAGAGCACTATGGACCAAAAAGTACTTTTTGGTACAAAAAAGTACTCGGTACAAAATAAAAATTACTTTTATTGGCCCAAAAGCTATTTTTTATGCCATAAAGTACTTTTACTGGCCCAAAAACACTTTTTTTTGCACCAGAGTCCTTTTTTGTACCAAAAAGAACTTTTATTGTAGTTTTGGTTCATAATACGTTTATTGTACATTTTGGTACAAGGCACTTTCTTTTGTACCAAAGTACTACTGGCTCTTGGCTCGCGAGCCGAGAACTCATTTGAAATTTTGTGGTTCTTGGCTCGCGAGCAAATTTTTAAAAGAGCGGAGAGCCAATAGGAACCCTGCCTTTTATCCATCGCATATAAGGTCCTGTCGAGTGTGCTATGTGAAAGACTAAAGACAGAGTGGGTTTAGACTTCGGAAATCAACAACTGACCAGATATTCACACTGCGGCAAGTCCTGGAAAGGACCCAAGAGAAACTGACCGACTCGTACCATCTTTTCATCGATTATAAAGCTGCCTTCAACAGCCCGATACGGCAGAAATTACTCAAAGCCATGGCTGAGTTTGGTATTCCAGCGAAGCTGTTACGACTTTGCGGAATGACGCTGACTGACTCGAAGTCTTCAGTGAAGATTGGCAAGGACTTTACGGAGCCATTCTATACTGAACGGGGCCTAAAACAAGGCGACGGTCTATCGTGTGACCTCTCCAACATGGTGATTGAGATAGACGTAGACATCATCGGTCGAAAATAGAGGGATGTGACCGCAGCCTTCTCAAGTATACAGAAGGAATCAGCGAAAATGGGTCTAATGATGAATAAGGACAAAACGAATTTATTAGTAGATAACAGAGTGCAACACAAAAATTGGTGCCGCCTTCGTACCCAGCTCTTTTTGAAGTATATATTGAGACAAAAAAATCCCCAAAGGATTTGTCCCCATTACATCGAAACATTTTTTTATGGATACTCCAATATTTTCACCTCAATACGATTTTTTGACAATTTTTAGGGAGTCCATATTTCATAAACTGTTCGGAAATTTTTCTTTTCGTCTTCGGCAAAGTTGTTGATCTAAACCAGAGCAAAAAAAGTCTCAAATAGATCTACCCAAAAAAAATGCATCTAGTGCATGAAAATTGTAAAAATATGAGAAAAAAGGATATTTTTTCATGATATTTTCACCATAAAATTATGATTATAATAAGTAATATTCCACACGGAGTACAACGAAATAAATTTTGTGTGGAAAACATCATGAAAAAATATCATTTTTTCCCATATTTTTGCAATTTTCATGCACTGGATGCAATTTTTTTGGGTCGGTCTATTTGACACTTTTTTTTTCTACAACTTTGCCGAAGACAAAAAGAAAAATTTTCGAACGGTTAATGAAATATGGACTCCGTAAAAATGATAAAAAAATCGTGTTGGGGTGAAAATATTGGAATATCCATAAAAAAATGTTTCGATGTAATGGGGCCAAATCCTTTGGGAATTTTTTTAGTCTCGGTATATACTTCTAAAATATCTGGGTACGAAGGCGGCACCAGACTATGACCTTAGAAATGTTGCACTGTGTAATTTATCTACCTACGCTCCACCATCAGCAAATCAAATAATGTCAGCCTCGAAATCCAGAAAAAAATCCTGCTTGCTAATATATGCTACTACGGAAAGACCAGTTTACTGCGAACCTTTCGGAACTTGGTGTGACTAACTGCAGAAGAAGTGGAAAAGATCGAAGGACTTATAATGTTTTTTCTACGTGCGGTATATAATCCAATAGCATTGCAAAGAAGTGCTAAGTAAGTAAGAATGTACATTATATACATAGATTGTTTTTTTTCTAATAAAACTTTATGCAATTTTTTTTTTCAAAATACCAGACATCGAGAAATATTTCTATGATGATTTGACGTAGAATCACTTTATTTCATGTACAAAATCAAATATTTTAGAGTTGTCATGTTTGCGATTTGCACTGACTAACGTTTAGTTCAGAAGAAACATGGGGCTGCCAACACAAAATGATTGCACAGGAGTCAGATTACACAGTACAACATATGATTTAGGGACTTAATTCAGAGAACTGCACGTGGAAGTAGCCCCAAAAATACGAACTTCTGCATCATTCGTTTTGTCAAGTTGGATGCATTAATGGCCATACAATTTTTTTGCTCAAGGTGAATTTTTAACACTTTTTCTGTATTTTAGCTGCAGATTCCCTAAGTTAGTTGCAATGTGAACAGCGTTTTACATGGTTTAATTGATTAAGCCTGAGGTGATATTAAAAATTTCCTGTTTTTCGTCACAATATTCATATATATTAAATTTTATAATGTTGCTTTGTTCCTTTGCGGTGGAGATTTTCACATTTCATACGCTCTCATTATTCAGGGGTTTGGTGTCGAAATCATCGTTTATTCGTCATTTTTTTCTCTACTTAACTTGGGATTTTCTTACAACAAAGTAGAGGATTCTTAAATTAAAATTAAAAATTAGAAAAACAATACAAAATACAATATCTGGCCAAAAACTTCCAATACTTAGTTGGCAAATAAAATCAGTCAGTTGTTAAAGTATTAACAATAATAACATATTTATGAATTTTTTGTTTTAATATCGCAATATTATTTACACTTTATGTTGTAACAAATGAATTTATTATTATCATTAAATGGGACTTTGGTATTAATAACACACAAACATACATATTATCTTTGGTTAATGCAATGAAGTCAGTCAAAGGTTATACAAATAGTAATTATACTTAATATTACAGAATAATCTCGGCATGGTTGTAAACGTAAAGTGATAAAGGTGGATAAATTTAAAAATAACAATGCTAAAATTATGTTTTTTTAGTTCAAAAGACTACACTAGAAAATTTAGAATGATTGTTGCTAAAGGCAACAATTTATATATGTTATAGAAATAAGCTCCTTAATTCTTTATTCTATAATATATGTTAATATTGAGCTTGTGATAAGAATACTGTGACTCTTTTGAGCTTTGTAACTTTATTCGCACCTACAAGCCAAACCGATGAATCCATCAAAAGTTAGAACAACGATCATCGTTTAAATCCAACTTATTAAGTGCTTAGACACATAACTTACGAAAAAAGCCTAAGGAAGAGAGAACTTCCTTGTCTCTCTCTCAATCTCATGAACTTTGACGAAGAGAAAGGCAATCCCTATCTCAGGAAAAACGCGGTTTTCAGTATTTAAACATAAGATTTGATATATGTAATATAATTCATATTACACAGCACAACATTTTTCAGCCCTTTGATTTGGGACTAAATTCAGACAATTGCACGTGAAAGTAGCCCCAAAAATAAGAACTTCTGCATCTTTCGTTTTGTCAAGTTGGCTGCATTAATAATTTAATGGCCATACGATTTTTTTTTGCTCAAGGTGGTCCTTTTTGAGCCATAAATTGTTCTTTTTGCTATAATAAATTGTACTTTTTTGGTACCATACATTGTACTTTTTGTTACCATAAATTGCACTTTTTGGTACCATAAATTGTACTTTTTGTTACAATAAATTGTACTTTTTAGTACTATAAATTGCTGACTTGGTACCATAAATTGCTCTGTTTTATACAATAAACTGTACTTTTTGGAACCATAAATTGTACTTTTTGGTACCATAAATTGTATTTTTTGGTACCATAATTTGTACTTTTTGGTACCATAAACTATTCTTTTTGGTACCATTAATTGCTCATTTTGTTACAATAAATTGTACTTTTTGGTACCTTAAATTGTAGTTTTTGGTACCGTAAATTGTTCTTTTTTGAACCATAAATTTCACTTTTTGTTACAATAAATTGTTCTTTTTGGTACCATAAATTATAGTTTTTAATACCATAAACTGTACTGTTTTTACAATAAATTGTAATTTTTGGTACCACAAATTGTACCTTTTAGTATCAGAAATTGGACTTTTGTTACAATAAATTGTACTTTATGGTACAATATATTGGTGACTTGGTACTATAAACTTTACTTTTTGTTACCATAATTGTACTTTTTGGTACGTTTAAATTACTTTTCAGTACAATTAATTATACAAGTTGATAAATTGTACTTTTTGTTACCGTAAATTTCACTTTTTGTAACAATAAATTGTACTTTTTTTTTAGCATAAATTGTACTTTTTAGTACTATAAATTGTACATTTGTTACAATAAATTGTACTTTTTAGAACCATAAATTGCAGGCTTGATACCATAAATTTTACTATTTGGTACCATAAATTGTACTTTTTAGTATCATTAATTGTGCTTTTTGGTACCTTAAATTGTTTTTGGTACCATAAATAGTACTTTTTGGTACCATAAATTTTACTTTTTGGTACAATAAATTTTACTTTTTGGTATTATACAAATTTAATTTTTTGGTACCACAAATTGTACTTTTTAGTACCATAAATTTAACTTTTGTTGCAATAAATTATACTTTTTAGTACCTTAAAAAGCAATGGATGCACTTTCTTCGGAAAAAGTGCTAAAGATCCACCTTGAGCTAAAAAATTCTTATGACCATTAATTTTTTAAGGCAGCCAACTTGACAAAACGAATGATGCAGAAGTTCTTATTTTTGGGACTTTTACACTCAATCAATGTTGTACTGTTGTACTCTGTCTCCCTCACCTACACTTTAAATTTCAACTATTTGATGTATGGCAGACGATTTCGTCGTCGTCCTCAATCCACTACCGCCATCTACAAAGCGTTCCCTAAGCTGCGGCGTAGATCCGCCCTGTTGCTGTTGCGCTCTACTGCCCTCCGGCTCTTCTAGCCTGCGATAATACTTACGTGGTTCCACACTAGTGTACTCATCATGTGGCAACAATTCACCCGATGATTTCGATCTTTTCGAGAATAATAGAACCTGACGTAAAGCTTCGCTAGTTTTCAACTGACGCTTTGCCGATTGGGTCACCAATGGCACAGCTGGTGCTTTACCCTTTGAGGGCTTATGTACTTTCATATGTCTCACAAACGATTGCGAGAGCGTAGAGCCACGTAGGAAATCTTGATCTCTACTTTCACAACTCTCTTGACCCTCTACTTCCCGATTGAGCTGAAGGTGGGGAGGGAATTTGTGTAAATGTTTGGAACTAGGCAAAGGAAATTGATCGATCTTTAGTAAAGTATCGGAAGAAGTTTTACTCAACTGTTGCACTGGGGCAGTGGTATATTTTCGAGGCGGTGTCTTAAGTTTATCCAATAGATTGTGAAAAGTAGAGGATCTTTGTTTACTTTCGGAAAAAGGCATAATTTTACGTTTCATATGTGCCGAAGAGACGCCGACTTTGGGTGGGGGTGGTGGTGGTGCCTTCTTGTGGGAGATGGGTGGCAAGCGTTTGGGCGTCAAACCGGGACGTGCATATTGATCCATATATTGAGAGGATTGCAAGTGGCCCGAAGGTGATAAAACGGCGGTGTGGTCATCATTCACCACTTCATCATCGTCCTCCAGACCACTGTAACCTTCGAAGATCTCATCAAATGCCTGGTTGACTATACGAGTTTCCTCACAATAACTAGAGGTCTCGAGTTCGGTACATTTTGCAGGCACTTGCTCGCAAGGCGCTATCTTTCTTTGACTTAAGGTGCCGAAGAGATTTTTTCGATAGTCTTCATCTATGTTACGATAATATACCTCTGAATTGGAGGAAGCCTGAAAGTGACCTATAACATGACGGGGAGTACTTGTCGTATGAGAAGTGACTACTATGTCTCTCTGACCTGCAGAGGGTTGGGAATTTTGCTGCTGTAATATTTGTTGCACGATTTTCTGACGCGCCTCATAAGTCTTCTTTTTAAGTTGCTGAAATTTTGAACTATTGCCAGTGGTGCCACATGATATGAATGAACGTTTTGCCGCCGGTGTTGTTGGTGTCGAATGCATTGCCGGTGCTGCGGTGTTGGAGGTGGCAGCAGCAGCAGCAGCTGCTGCTTCAGCGGCCGCGTGCATGGACAATAATTCGACCAAATACTTACTGTGTTCCCGCTCCCGTTGGGCTCTCTGCTTTTCGGCCAGCTGGCGCTGCAAAGCCATAGTCTCAAATGTGTGCACCACATTGCCGACATGACTGTTGACATCGGGTATACCGAGATCACCGCTAAAGAGATCCCGTTGATGTCTGTGCTGCGGTGTCAACAACTCTCCACCGCTGGCGCGTTTATTAAGAGTGGGAATAACGGTTTCCGGTTTCCGATAGAGTGTACCAGCCGAAGCACTTTGCCTCAACAGCAAAGCTGCAGTCTTCGGATGTCGTCGCGGAGGATATTGCTCTACGAATTCAGCAGCTTCTTGCTGCCACATAACATTGCCCATTTCATCGAACGAACGATTGACTACCGAAGTTTTGGTGGCACTAGATGGTTTTAGAAACTAATTGTATGTGGGTTTTTAAAATTCATTAGAGTTGCCAGATTGTTGTATGTGTTTGTGTGTGAAGGTATTGTAATGTTGTTGTTGTATTGTGTAGATTTGTTGTGGCCAAGGTGTTATCAATTCAGTTCAGTTCAGCCAGAAGCATATATTTGGAAATGATAATGGAACATAAAAATAAATGAAAGAAAAATAGAAAATATAATTACTACATGTTGTAAATTATATAACGTACGCTGTTTTTATATGAGTATTTTTGGTAAATGTTGAGGGTTTTTTTGTGGAAAATATTTTGTTGTTTTCTATATACTATATAATTACATTAAAATGTGGTAAAGGTTAATTAAGGGAACAGAAATTTGTAATACCATAAAAATAATAAAAATAACTTTATATTCTTGAGCAATTGTTGACTTTGGGACACATAAGTACTTGCAGACAAATATGGACACAAACAGACATCATAGTTATGTCGGCACATTTTGGAGTATATACTAAATGCAGGGCCTTATTCATATTCATATATAAATTGTTTAGACATACAACTATTAAGTAGTAGAGGGATTTCACGTCAAGTGACCCAACTTTTGGAAGCGATGTCTTCCTATCGGGATAAAATTTTCAACAAGGTTAGTCCAATTGGATAGTAGTTCAGACACAATTTTCCATAAAGATCGGTCACAAACTCTCTGAGATAGAGGAAGTCAAAGTCATGTAATTATTACCTATTGTTTCTAGGACAATTGGTTCAGATAGCTATTTTTCCAATTTTTCGAAAAAAAAAATAATAAAAAAAATATGAAAATACATTTTTTCACAAATTTTTTTGCAAAATCAAAAACTTCTTTTTTAATTTTTTTCAAATTTGCATCCATTTTTTTTTGCTCAAAAAAAAGATTATCAGCCTAAGCCACGAAGTCGAACGTTAACGTTCGCTGGCATTTAATGCGATAAACAGCTGATTTTCTATACATATTACAGCTGTTTACCGCATAAAAAGCAAACGAACGTTAACGTTCGAGATCGTGGCTTAGGCTGTATGTCTTTTCTTTTAAGAGCTTTTTGGTCGCTTAGTGGGATATTTATTAAAATATAAATGTTTTGTAATTCAAAACAACGCTTTTTAAATTTTTAGCATATGCAATATTTTTAACTTTTTCCTATTTGTGTGTAAGTGTTTCCACTTGCATCGGTTAGTGGGATGCGAGTGAAATACCTATCAAAAATACTGATTTGTAACTCAAAACAGCGCTTTTAAATTTGCAGCACAACATTTTTCTGCTCATTGGGACTCAATTCTGAGAACTGCCCGTGGAAGTACCTCTAAAAGAAGAAGTTCTGCATCATTCGTTTTGCCAAGTTACATGCCATAAAATCGATTTGAAGTTAGTAAGTATCACAAGGGGAAATTTGTCACGTTTTAGGCTCCTGTGTTTGACATAACTCGAGAAACACTTGACCAATTTAGCTGAAACAAATTTAAAAAAAAGTTAAGAATTATAATTTCTTTTAACTTGTCCATATATCGTTTCCCTACATAAGCAACATTTACGATACTCACTAACTTCAAATTGATATAAAATTATTATGGCATGTAACTTGACAAAACGAATGATGCAGAACTTCTTCTTTTTGGGGACACTTTCATCTGCAGCTCTCAGAATTGAGTCCCAAAATCATATGTTGTACTGCATAACTTCTAATTTTTGGAAATTCCGTATATCCTTTGAGGTATAAGAATTAGTAAAAAGGGAATAGATCTGTACTCTGAAACTTTAGCTCTATGCTACTTAAACAAATGTTGTCTTTAAGGTACGGATAAGGGCTTTGTCTTGACGAATTTCAAAGTCTTGGATGCAGACACTACAATTTTTACACATTAAACTTTATTACCAGTTGATAGTATAAGGAAAACTAAAGTAAAGGGATTGACAACATCATATTTCTGCAGACGCGTAGGCCCCTATATAGTAAGAGTATTGCTACCTCTTATATAGTCAGAAGCCACACAAAATTTTTTAAAAATTGCATATGCAATAACCAATATGCACTCATTTATATAAGACTTAAACTATTTTTTAAATATAATTTACAAATTACATATTATGTGACTTTATAAATACATACATACATGTACATACATATGTATAAGCTTCTTAAACTAACTGCTCTGTCTTATGACCTACATAGTAGAAGATATCATAGCATATTAAATAATAACAACTAATAACTAGAGTAAATTACGTACAAGTATTTGAAAATCTTAACTTTTCCTTTATACATAAATTAATTAAAAATAGTAGCGAGAAAAAGCGATCCTTTCCACAAAAACATGCAGCATCTGGTGGCGGGGATAAAAAGGTATAATAAATCACATGTAATGCACGTACTATCTTATTTAACCTCTTTTTTTAGTGTAGCTATAGTTGTTGTTGTTATCGTACTGCTGTGTACTGGCAATAATTCAATTAATCCAGTACACTGCATTTCCGTTGGACAAACAGTGTAGGGATTACTCTAGGAAGACGTACAGAGGCCTATGCAGTGTTAATGGCGGTTTATTGATAATGCCACACACACACCCACACCCACATAAATAACAATGTATTGCAGGAGTGTTATGCAGAGGTGACAAAGCGATGTCCTGCCACAAAACATTACCATGTACGTGTGTGTGTGCCATGTTTTACATATACATAGGTGAGTATATTGGTGTAACGGTCAAAATAAATTAACATTAACAGTTAATTACGTGACGAACATTTAATTAAATTAAACGAAATTTAAAATTCAATTAGGCGTATGGCGTGACGTTCAGTAAACTTGATGGCTTGTAATGATTTCGTTTAGCGCTTACAGCGCTTACATGACGTGCACATGCACCCAAATGATTTGTAGTTGGCAAAAAATAAGCCACACTGGAATTTTCCTAAAGAATTTTTCCCTTCCTCACTTTCATGGTGTTATGCAGTTAATATGTAAATGTATAGCAAACTAATATTAACATATTTTCATGTTTCCCAAACGCTAGTCATAAATCTAGACTTAACGTTTACATTTGTTTTGGCCCTTGTTTTTGGCCTAATGAACACGCAAGTCAGATAATCTGGGCATCTATGTTGGTTTTAAGTTTGTTGTGGCAACGCAACACCTTCGAAGTGTTCGCTTAAAGGACACACGTTATTAAAAACAGTTGCAGAAAATGAACATTTGCAGGATTGTATGCATATTAATGGGCACGAAATCGGTAATCAGATGTAGTTTAAAAAATTAAAAGAAGTAACGTATAGAGTACAGAGGAGGAAGTGCCAGGAAATGCAGTTATTGGGCAGTTTTTAAGAGGATTGACTTAATCCCTTAACAATTCTGTAGAAATTACAAATGTTATTACTCGTGACCCACAAACATTTTGAGATTCGAAAAAATTATATAGCGGACGGGAATCTTCACAAATTTTATCATTTTGCCGCTGATTTGACCGATTTTTAGTTGCATTCGCTATTAGTTTTTAAAAAATATTTCTTTGTAGCCAAAAGTTATCTTTAAAATGTTATCTCACAAATGAGATGTACAACAACGTAACGGTTTTATAATTTTTTTAAAATTTTGAAATTGTTATGTAAACGATGTGTAACGTTTGTAAAACGATTGTGTCATAAAGGTTAAAATAAGGTACTATCACTTGTCTATCATACACTAATTTGATCGGCCGTCTACTTGATATAGCAGACAGCAACTTTCGAGTAGCTAAAAGTTGACGTTTGTAATTGTTGTTCAAATGTAAGTCCCATTTGTGTAAGTTTCAAAATAATAGCGTATCGACCCACTCATATTAAAGAAGCTCTCCAATATCTCACTAAGATATAAAAAGGGAAATTGTTTTTTTTAGGTAGAGTACGTATTGGCTCGTTCTTTTTTTGGTACCAAAAAGTATTTTGTTGGCCCAAAAGTACTTTTTTGTTGCACAGTACTTTTTTTGTACCAAAGTACTTTTAATGTTCTTTTCGGTACAAAGTACTTTTTTTTGTACCAGCCTTTTTTTACCAAAAAGTATTTTTTTGGCCGAAAAGTACTTTTCTGTTCCACAAAGTACTTTTTTGTACCAGAGTACTTTTTTGTAAAAAGTACTCTTTTTTGTACCAAAATAATTTGTTGTACCAAAAAGTTCTTTTGTTAGCTCAAAAGCACTTTTCTGTTGCACAAAATACTTTTTTTTGTTCCAGAGTACTTATAATGTTCTTCTCGGTAAAAAGTACTTTTTTTTGTACCAGACTTTTTTGTACCAAAAAGTACTTTTATTGACCAAAAATACTTTACTGTTCCACAAAGTACTTTTTTATGTACCAGAGTACATTTTTGTACTCAAAGGTATTTTTAATGTTCTTTTCGGTACAAAGTACTTTTTTTTTGTACCAGACTTTTTTGTACCAAAAAGTACTTTTATTGGCCGAAGAGTGCTTTTCGGTTCCATAAAGTACTTTTTTATGTACCAGAGTAATTTTTTGTACTCAAAGGTATTTTTAATGTACTTTTCGGTAAAAAGTACTTTTTTTGTACCAAAATAATTTTTTTTACCAAAAAGTACTTTTGTTGGCCCAAAAGCACTTTTCTGATGCACAAAGTATTTTTTTTGTTCCAAAGTACTTTTAATGTTCTTTCTGTACAAAGTATGTAGGTTTTTTTGTACAAAAGACTTTTTTGTACCAAAAAGTACTTTTATTGGCCGAAAAGTACTTTTCTGTTGCACAAAGTACTTTTTTTATACCAAATACTTTTTTGTACTAAAAAGTACTTTTAATGTACTTTTATTAAACTTTTGGTACAAGAAACTTTTATTTGTACCAAAATAATTTTTGAACCAAGAAGTACTTTTGTTGGTCCAGAGTATTTTAATGTACTTTTCGGGACGAAGTACTTTTAATTTACTTTTCGGTACAAAGTACTTTCTTTTGTAGAATAGTACTTTTTTGTACCAAAAGATACTTTCATTGTACTTTTACTGTAAAGTACTTTTTTGTACTAAAGTACTTTTTTAGTAGCAAAAAGTACTTTTATTGGCCCAAAAGCACTTTTCTGTTGCACAAAGAATTTTTTTTGTACCAGAGTACTTTTAATGTTCTTTTCGGTACAAAGTACTTTTTTTGTACCAAAGGCTTTTTTGTACCAAAAAGTACTTTTATTGGCCGAAAAGTTATTTTCTGTTGCACAAAGTACTTTTTTAATACCAAATACTTTTTTGTACTAAAAAGTACTTTTAATGTACTTTTATTAAACTTTTGGTACAAAGTACCTTTTATTTGTACAAAAATAATTTTTGAGCCAAGAAGTACTTTTGTTGGTCCAGAGTATTTTAATGTACTTTTCGGGACAAAGTACTTTTAATTTACTTTTCGGTACAAAGTACTTTCTTTTGTAGAATAGTACTTTTTTGTACCAAAAGATACTTTCATTGTACTTCTACTGTAAAGTACTTTTTTGTACTAAAGTACTTTTTTAGTAGAAAAAACTACTTTTATTGGCCCAAAAGCACTTTTCTGTTGCACAAAGTATTTTTTTTTGTACCAGAGTACTTTTAATGTTCTTTGCGGTACAAAGTACTTTTTTTTGTACCAAAGGCTTTTTTGTACCAAAAAGTACTTTTATTGGCCAAAAAGTACTTTTCTGTTCCACAATAAGTTGTAAAGTAGTTTTAATTTCTACCAAAATAATTTTTGAACCAAAAATTACTTTTGTTGGCCCAGAGTATTTTAACGTACTTTTCGGGACAAAGAACTTTATTGTATTAAAAAGTCTTTTATTGGCCAAAAAGTACTTTTCTGTTCCACAATGTATTTTTGTGTACCGAAAAGTACATTAAAAGTACTTTTTGTACTTTTCAGTACCAAAAAAGTACTTTTTGCACAAAAGAAAGTACTTTGTGGAACAGAAAAGTTCTTTTTGGTACAAAAAACGTCTTTGGTACAAAAAAAGTACTTTGTGCCGAAAAGAACATTAAAAGTACTCTAGTACAAAAAAAATACTTTGTGGAACAGAAAAGTGATTTTGGTACAAAAAAAGTACTTAGTATCAAAAAGTACAATAAAAGTACTCTGGTACAAATAAAAGTACTCTGGTACTTTAGTACTCGCTAGCCAGGAGCCAAGAGCTCATTTCAAACTTTGTGGCTCAGTCCAGAAATTTTAGTCGGTTGAACTTATTATAAATACATAAGGTTAGTCTGATATTGGTTTACTTTCCGTGTTATTAAAATTAACCAATTATTAAGAAAAAATTACTTAAGTATTATTTTTTGCCTCTTTGTGGACTGTAAACTGTTCAAGATTGGACTTTCGGTCGTATGGCCAGACGTTTACAGTTAAAGTGAAGTAAAGGCACAAATGAGTATAGTTACATTCAATATCCCTGGGCATATGTTAATTTTTATAAGGGGGTACCGAAAGGGTATTATAGTAAAATTCTTTATATTAGTTTGGATTAATTTGTATGGAGTAAAAAATGCACCTGGTGGTTATCAAAATCGTAATCTACGATGATTTCTAAAAAAGTTTGCCCAAGAAACCATGGGTCTAAAATCAATATCAAGCCCCCGGTTTTTAACGATAAACTTTTTGTATTGGGGGAAAAATCCACAACAATACCCGAAACTGCCCCTGTATTGCCCCTAGAGTGTTCCACTAATTTTTCCCTCCTAAAATGTTTCCCAAAAATATATAAAAAAAAATCTGTATGGGTGCTCCCTTATGGGGTAAAGATAGGTCTTATGGGGGTTAATAAGGTCTTATTAACCCCCATAAGACCTATCTTTACCCCATAAGGGAGCACCCATACAGATTTTTTTTTTATAAAATTTACTCCCTTCGCTCCATATGCCCCGAAGTCGTCCCCAACCCTTGCAACTCCATTATTTTCTCAGAACATATCTACCCTCTATCTCCAACCCTTAAGGTTGTCCCCATACATTTTTTTTTATTTTTATAATTTTTTTTTGAAATCAGCTTCTGCTGCTTCCATGATTCCTCATAGAGAGGTAAAATGTATGGCCGACCCCCACTAGTTTTACCATACCCTAATGATACTAATTTTTGTTAATTAAAAAATTTAACACTTATCTGTAAGATATCAAATCTCTAACGTTGAGATTGCCGATATTACAATTATTAACTGCTCTTAGCTATGAAATATAGAATGTTAATTTCCATCTGTACGAATTTAAACCCGGTCCGCACAGACAATTTGCACGACCTCAATTAAATATTACCAATTTGACCTTAATCCCATATGTTAATTCAGTATTCAACAACAGCAGAATTTAAAAATTACCTTGACCCATGCCCCTTCCTACAACTCACATCAACTACATCATAACAAGTGCCGCCGCCGCCATCTTCTCACCCTCAAGCAAACACTTTTCATATCTGTTTGTGAATTATTACAAAAGAATTTCAAAATTGAAATTAAAATAACTGATTTATATACGGGTATGCATATTTTGTGCTGCATTGGCTCCACTACCACCAATGAGTTCAATTGCCACAGCGCCAATTGCACAGCCAATTGTTATTGTTAACCAATACACTTTTCATGGTTTTTATAATAATTTTCTTGGTTGGTTGGTTTGGCAAAATGCTGATGGATCTATCAATGTCGAATGATGATGATGGGTCCTTTTTTTTTCTTGCATGTTATAACAGTTTGGCCACACAAACGAATCAAAAGCGCGCGCGGTCAGCCACAATCATGGAGTTAATGGTGGTGGGGTAAGAGAAATTAAGCGCCTGAATGTGTGCGAAATTTATTCGGGTGTATAATTATAAGTGGTAGTTTTTTCGCCCTCCTTTTCTGCACAATACTATGATTGTTTAATTGTTAAAAGGATTACGTTATTGTAGAGTGTATTAATTTCAATATTTAAAAATTGCATCGTTGTGTCCATACATCAAGGCGTATGTGTGTGTGTAAACGACGCACTCTCACATAAATGGCTACAAAAGAATGTTAACACTTGTGAATAGCATTGAGAGTAGGAGAACTTAAGGATTACAATTGTGTTGAGAGTGTTGTTGTATGGCAAAGGCTGCAAAATTAGTTTCGGTGCTTTTTAATACAAAAGAATTATGTCCGTTTGTATGACTGGGTTGGGGGTAAAGAAGATAACTCGAGTGATTCTTAATCATTTCAAATACAAATTTTGCATTGCCATAAAAATCACAAGTTTCTATCTTGGAAATAGTGAATAAAGGCGAAATAGTCATGCCCCTCCAAGTACCTCACATACAAAATGACATATTTCATTAAAAATACCATTATGTCGCTAACTTTATGTTGGTGGACTCTAAGATGCCTAAATGTGGCTTATTGATCTTAAATGTTAAATTCTATAAATGTCCCATATCGGGGCTAAAGGGTAACGTGACGAAAGTCGCCCGCACATATATGGCTCCTACATATACTGTTCTAGCGCTAACTACACAAATATTAACTTTCAACCTCTAACCACCAATAATATACTCGTCCTTCATTTACTCTTCAATATCACACACCAATCCAATCCCCAATCCAACCCACTCTAAATAAATTGTTCCAATTACTTCAAGGGCAGAGAACAATACCATCGATCACACGATCGCCGTTAACGATGCGTTCGGCACGCGACAGCCACCAATGACACATTTAGCAATTGCCACGAACGGCGAATGAGCGTGACGACCAACATCCAATCAAACACATCCAGGAAACGACATCAAATGGAAAAATGTTAATCGATGCAGTGTTATGCGATGTAATTTCGCTGCATCGGGAGCTCCACTTACTTAGATCATCGAGCATTTTGCTTGGAAAGATCGAAGGTTGCTACCGCAACGAAGATTACTGCTACGTTGCTATTTACCCGATCTCCCCTGCCCTTATCAGGGCCAATATTCTTATCTCAAATCGGACTTCGGTCAGAAACAATTAATTGACCCAAATTCCATTGATTTAATTCGACTAAGGTCGGTGAAATCGGACTTCTGTCTGTTGAACCAGACTTCCTTCTCTTAAATCGGACTTCGGTCTGTTAAATCGGACTTCGGTCTGTTAAATCCGACTTCGATCCGTTAAATCGGACTTCGGTCTGTTAAATCGGATTTCGGTGCGTTGAATCGGACTTCAGTCTATTGAATCGGACTTCGGTCTGTTGAACCGGACTTCGAATGTTAAATCTGACTTCGGTCTGTTGAATCGGACTTCGGTCTGTTAAATCGGACTTCGGTCTGTTAAATCGGACTTCGGTCTGTTGAACCGAACTTCGTACTATTAAATCGGACTTCGGTCTGTTAAATCCGACTTCCATCCGTTAAATCGGACTTCCGTCTGTTTAATCGGATTTCCATCCGTTAAATCGGACTTCGGTCTGTTAAATCGGATTTCGGTCCGTTGAATCGGACTTCGGACTGTTGAATCGGATTTCGGTCTGTTTAGGCAGATTTAGGTCTGTTAAATCGGACTTCGGTCTGTTGAATCGGACTTCGGTCTGTTGAATCGGACTTCAGTCTGTTGAATCGAACTTCGGTCAGTTAAATCGGACTTCGGTCTGTTGAATTGGACTTCGGTCTGTTAAATCGGACTTCAGTCTGTTGAATCAGACTTCGGTCTGTTGAATTCAACTCCGGTTGATTATACCGACTAGTCGGTTGCTTTCGGTCTGGTACACGAAGATACTCTTCATTCCTGTATCATTGTATTAGAAATAAGCACCGCAGCATTTTGATACTACCACTTCGACGGGTACGATTTAGTTCGGTCGCGAATTCGGAATCGATATAACTTAGAGTTAAAATCGATTCGCTGAAAAACACGAGGCATCAACACGATGCTGAATTTACTGACGAAAGCCAAATCATCGATACAACCACGAGTTCCAAAAGTCAATTCGCTGAAAAACGCGAGTCATCATCACGATCCTGAGTTGCGGATACCAAACTGAAAGCCTAATCATCGATACAACCACGAGTTACAAAAGTCGATTCGCTGAAGAGCACAAGTCATCAACACAAACTGAATTACAGACGAAACCCGAAGCAGCGATATATTCTCGAATTGCTGCAATTTACCTGAATACCCGACAAAACCCGAATCACCAAGACGGCCACGTATTCCTAATATAAAACTAAACCACCGACAAACCCAAGTCATCAATTACACAAGGGAACAAGGTATTTGTTGTTTTAGAACTGAATATTGTTTTAAAGGTAATTTGGGACGCTGAATCCAAATCTGCACTTGGTTTTTTTGTATCAGCTCGACTTTTCGCGATATACCGTTATGTCCAAAACTAAGGTACTTCCACTACAAATATTTAAATAACTTGAAAACGGTTCACCATATTCAATCAAAAAAAAAACCTAAACTCGTCAACAAAATTATCTTTAACCCGTGCCTACATTGTTTTTAATTTCGCCTAGTAATTTCAGAGATGGTTGTAGTTAAAAAAAAAACAAAAATTTTACAAAAAAAAAAAACAAAATTTGTTTTTTAAAAATTCATAAAAAAAAATTATGCAACAAAAATCACAGTGTTGGTCTTAAAACATTTAGTTTGATATAGTTTGAATTAAATGAGCTTTATTTCATTGAAATCTGTGCACAACTTTTGATTTTGTCAACAATTTACTGAGATAACTAAATTTAAAAAAATCGCGATTTCCATACAGAAATAACATTTATTAATATGTTTGTGAAAGTGTAACTCGAGCAAACCTTAACGGATCGTTATGAAAATGTGTCAGTATTAATATTTTTCGAAACGAACTTATGGGATTGTAAATGGGCGGAATAGCCCCACCCCTTCTGGTACCTCCCATACAAAATTACCTATTTTTGGATAATTAATATATCTTCGATAGCTGTCAAACAGACTACCGGAGGATATTTAAATTTGGTCAGTTTATTTATCTTGCAAAAGTAGACAAACCCTAAAAAAATATACTAAAAGTTATCGATCATCTAAAATCGGCCTGGGAACAAATTACCTGACAAGACAATGTCGCTATCATTGAATCCGAATCTGAATTGTTTTCGTATCTTAATACTTTATCCAGTATTGGAAACTTTACGTATTGGGGAAAAAATCCACAACAAGCCCCGCAACTGCCCCGGTGTCGCCTTTAGTGGGTGTGTATGTGTGACCGACCTAAATTTTTTTCCAAACATACCTAACCCCCATCTTCACCCCCTAAGGGGTCTATTAAACAGAAATCAAATTTTTATAAAATTTTGTTCCCACCCACTGCCCTAAGAGAGGAAATAAATTCAACAAATTTTACGAGAAATGTTTGCCTTTCGCCCACATCTTTATTTTTCCTTTACCACTCAGTAATACGATTTAGGAGAGCTTCTCGCATTTGAGTGAGATAACATTCATCTAGCAATGGGATCTACAGTTTAACGACGAATACCTACGTCAGCTTTTTGAAAAGCTTTTACTGGACATGAAGATTGACTTGGCTACTCGGAAATTGCCTTTTACAACATCGAGAAACGCCAATCAATAAAATGTGTATGGAACAGTTGCGAGTTTAAACCACCATCTCGGTTACTTAACATAATTACCATTATTTACACCATTATTACCACTATTCTCATATTAACCATTTATATAAAGTTACTCTATAAACCCATTACCAATTACTTAATAACATTTTTCTCAATCGTATTAAACTAACTTTTAATAATTACCATTATTTACGCCATCATTTAAATTTATTAAACCCGTCAATAGACCCCTAACATACACCATTTAAATAAAGTTACTCTTAATTTTAACAATACTTAAAACTTTCTCCCATTTTAAATATTACTCCGTAGTGTTCATCTGTCTTATTACACCACGATTTTCCGCTCGCTCTCACCGGATGCGGAAGTATAACAGCTAATCGCATTTGTTTTTCTTAGTATTTTTTTTAATACAATAATCACTTGGCTTAACTACAATTAATTTGTTGTTGTTGTTGATAATTTTTAAATTTTTGTTGTTGTTGTTATTAACATCTAACATGCCATTAGTTTTGAAACTTATCTGTTAAGAGATTAGTTTACTTTCTAAATATATTCAATATATATAAATATTTAAATCTTAATAATGTGTGTTTACTATTTCTGTGTGTGTGTGTGTGTACGTTGCATCTGTTTGTGTATCTGTGTTATAATAAATATTTATCTTTTATTACTTTCTTTTTTAATAATAATTATTATCGAATTGTGGTAAACTATCACTGGAACTTGTATAGTGACTATTTGTAGCCGAATTGTTGCTGCCAATGTGTAAATGTTTGCCATTGGCTAAGGAGGAAACTGCCGCCGCAGCCGCAGCTGTCGACGATGATGATGAGGAGGATTTTTTACTTTTCCCAGATGTAGAAGACGATTTACCCGTGGCCGCCGCATGATGCGCTTGAGACGATGACTGTGTTTGCGAATTAGTGTGATTAGTGTGGGGGATGTTGTTAGTGTTGTTGCTATTGTTGCTGGTGACTTGGGTTTGTGTCTGTGCTGTTATGTCCGTAATGGACTTTTGTGATTTGCTCAAATGTTTGGGTGTCTTATGATGGGCCTTGGCGTGTTTCAAACTATGATGGCCATGGCCGTGTGAAATGGATGTGCTGGGATTCGTACTGGTGGGTTGGTATTTTTGTGATGAGTGATAGTGATTCTCAAAATATTGCTGTTGCTGCTGCTGGTGCTGCGGCAATGTCGAATTAGTGTGATAGTTGCCCATAGTCTCATTGCTACTGCCGGTGCCGCCACTGCCAGTACTGCCGCCCCCACTGTGACCAGGACCATAGATTTGTGACTTTGACTGGGAGCGATAGTGTAAATTGGCTACACTGTAATGATCAAGACTATCGAAGGTCTGCAAGTAGTGCGGATTGATTTGATTGTAATCCGAGTTGCAATCGACACTAACACCGCCGCCGCCGCCACCACCCCCTCCAGTATTGTGACGCCGGTCCAAAGTGTTGGTTCTCAAAATATACGGCTGTTGTTGCTGATGATGATAGTACTGTGACGTGTCGCGGTGGTCCAGAGAATTAAAGTGCTGCGAGTTCTTTTGGGGCAATGGCGGTGGTGTCTGTTGCTGTTGTTGTTGAGCCGATTTGCCACCAGCACCCTTGTGCTTGGTGGGTGCATCAATGGTTTTGCTATTACACTTAATGGCCACAAACGAGGTGGGCAAGGGGGGCAGAGGTGGGGTGCTCGAGGGTGTATGACTGGAGGCGGCAGCCGCTATGGCGCCCGCCGATGTGATGGAATTACGATTTAAGGCCTCGCGCTACGCTGAATGATGATTGCCAAATGTGCTCAGAACAGGTACGCTCTAAATGTGGGGAACGCGAACGCGCGCACACAAGGAATACACCGAGGAAGACAAAAAGAAGGATAACAGTCAAGAAAACAACACAAAAAGATGTAAAAAAGAGGTATACATCAAAAAACTCGTGTGAGATACACAAATACAAAATATAGTTGTTGTTGTGGAGAGGTATTATAGATTTTAAAAGATTTTAAAAGAAAAATTATAGATATGTATGTAAAATAAGTGGGGTGAGGGAAAAGTGTAATAATATTTAATTACAAAACAAACTAATAATTGTTGTATGTTTTGTTGTAAGGATACATTTAAATAAAAGGTGCTGTTAAAACTCAAATTCGGATTAAACCGTATTGAATACTCAAATTTACACGAAATTTTATTTCTTAATACTTTGAAGTTAAGAAAATGACATTTAATTTAGTTTTAGCTTTTTAACAAAGGTTTTTTTTTGTAATCAATTATGTTTAAGTGTATCAAATGATACATCAAATTGGCTAAACGATCAGAAAAGTGTTTTATTGTTTGATATTAATGGATGACGCGTTTCGAACTCCATGACGAGTTCATCTTCAGACCCCTTTGTGATGAACTGATGCTCTATGGGACATCATCAGCTGTAAATATATCTACCATTATGTCAAACATGTACATGCTAAGTAGATATCAGCCGAAAACGACCAGCACCAATTATATTTTTGAATTTGATCGTTAACATGAGAATGGAGGATATTTTTCCCCACAATTCCCTTTTTACCACAAAGCTCATGCTTTATTATTTTCAAGGAGATTTGTTGGTAAACTAAGCTTACTTCAAGTTTTTAGTCAAAGTAAGGCATAGTTTTTAGCAGGGCTATGCCAGTGTATTTCATACAGTGTTGTTTGTTAGTGTTAGTCGATCGTAGTGATCAATTATGTATAAGTGTATCAAATGATACATCAAGTTGGCTATTTTTTTTTGTAATTTTTTGAGTATACAATTACGGTTTACACAATTTACAAATTCTTTGTAGTTCAATCCTCCTACAAACTCAAACAATATGAGTATCAAGTATCAGCAAAGACTTTGCTATTAAATTCCATTTTTAATATTATTAATTTTTTTGACTTAAATATTTTTAATATATTTAATATTTTTAAATTTCATATTTTTTACAAATTAACAATATTAAAAATATTAAAAATACTAAAAATATTAAAAATGTTAAGAATATTAAAAATAAAAAAAAAAAAAAAAAATATTTAAAAATTAATTAATTAATAGTATGAAAATCTTAAAAATGTTAAAATTATTCAAAATAATAAAAGTATCATAAATATTAAAAATATTATGTACAAAACCCTATAGGCAAAAATAAATAATTGCCAAAATAAATTATCTTAACCGAACTATGACAATATAAATGCTAAAAATATTGAAAATTTTAAAATAACAAAAAAATTAAAAATATTAAATATATTGATAATACTCAAAATATTTGAAATGTTAAAAAAAAAATAAAAAAATTTAAAAATATTAAATATATTATAATTATAAAAATATAAAAAAATAACAAAAGTATTTAAAACATTAAAAATATTTTAAGTATTATTTTTTCTTAATATTTTAAATATTTGAAATATCTTAATGTTTTAAAAGCTTTTAATATTTTTAATATTTTTGATATTTGTATAACTTGTGATATTTGTAATACTTGTGATATTTTTAGCATTTTTAATATTTGTAATATTTATATATTTTTCTAATATTTAAAATATTTTTTAATATCTTAATTTTTAATTTATTTGATATTTTTAAAATTATTAATATTTTTTCCAAATATCTGTAATATTTCTAATTTTTTTTAAGTTTTTTAAAGTCTTTCAAACTTTCAATAGTCATAGTTCAGTTTAAGATCATTTCTATTGGTAATTATTATAATTATATTAATTATTATTGCCAATAGTAATTTTTACAATAATATTTTTAGTATTTTGATACTCATAACATTTGTACTTTTATTTTTAAAACTTTTTATATTTTATTTTTAACAATATTTTTATATTTTTATATTTTTATATTTTTATATTTTTATATTTTTATATTTTTATATTTTTATATTTTTATATTTTTATATTTTTATATTTTTATATTTTTATATTTTTATATTTTTATATTTTTATATTTTTATATTTTTATATTTTTATATTTTTATATTTTTATATTTTTATATTTTTATATTTTTATATTTTTATATTTTTATATTTTTATATTTTTATATTTTTATATTTTTATATTTTTATATTTTTATATTTTTATATTTTTATATTTTTATATTTTTATATTTTTATATTTTTATATTTTTATATTTTTATATTTTTATATTTTTATATTTTTATATTTTTATATTTTTATATTTTTATATTTTTATATTTTTATATTTTTATATTTTTATATTTTTATATTTTTATATTTTTATATTTTTATATTTTTATATTTTTATGTTTTTATATTTTTATATTTTTTTATTTTTTTATTTTTAATATTTTTATATTTTTATATTTTTATATTTTTATATTTTTATATTTTTATATTTTTATATTTTTATATTTTTATATTTTTATATTTTTATATTTTTATATTTTTATATTTTTATATTTTTATATTTTTATATTTTTATATTTTTATATTTTTATATTTTTATATTTTTATATTTTTATATTTTTATATTTTTATATTTTTATATTTTTATATTTTTATATTTTTATATTTTTATATTTTTATATTTTTATATTTTTAATATTTTTAATATTTTTAACATTTTTAATATTTTTAGTATTAATAATTTTTGGAATATTTTTAATAATTTTAATATTTTTAATATTTTTAATATTTTTAATATTTTTAATATTTTTAATATTTTAATATTTTTAATATTTTTAATATTTGATATTGTCATAGTTCGGTTTGAGATCAGTTCTATTGGCAATTATTTATTATTGCCAATAGGTTTTTAGTCAAGAGTGTGAAATGTATTATGTTGACAGCAGGTTAGGCGTATGACGTCATTTCGACATTAACCACAATGTCTCGTCAGCGCCCTTTGCTGTGCCTTCTCCTCTATCATCGCAAACCTTAAGGGAAGAAAACATCTCAAAGCTAATGAGAACTTTTCCCAACGGTGCGAAGAAAGCATCCTCGAAGCGCACAACATGCCAACATAATACACACATATAAAAAATATTTTTAATATTTTTAATATTTTTAATATTTTTAATATTTTTAATATTTTTAATATTTTTAATATTTTTAATATTTTTAATATTTTTAATATTGTTAATATTTTTATCTTTGCTAATATTGTTTCAGTTATGCAGGGCATATTTCTAACAAAGATTTCGTTTGTGGTTGTTTTTTGAAAACAGTGTTGGAAAGTGTGAATACGTACGACAGTGTTGGTTAGTTTTGTGTTTAACATTAAAAACATGTAGAAATTATAAAATAAAATTTATCATTGGAAGAAAAAGGTGTTTTAGACAATAGAGAACTATGTGGGAGAAATGAAAGAAATAATAGTAAATACAAGAATTCAAACTGAACGAGAGTCCGGTATATGAAATCTGTAAAATGTAACAAAGAATTTCATGTCGCGACATTTTCTTGTCCACTAGAGTGTCTTTTAGTTATAAAAAATTATAACTTGGTATATCAAGAAACCAATAGTTTATGTTATTAACAAAATTATCAAATTATGTTTACAATAGATTTCCGTCGATCATCTTATTCAGTTTGAATTCATGTCTTTGCTTTGAAAAAATTACATATAATGTTTTTCTATATAAATATGTAAGACCTTATGTAATAAATTGAACTCAATTTGGTTGTTTAAAAAAGAGTATAGTTTTTGTATGACAATGTTGTTGTTTTCTAACTGTTCGTTGGATTGCATTACATTTTCATCATTGGCTAGCTAACCAGCAATTCTCTTCGAGTGTAAAGTGTGTCAAGTTGTTCATGTCTTATTAGGCGTGTTTTTAGTTGCTTCGTAAATGTTACTATTTGTTGTTGTTGTGGTTTTGAAAATTTGTAAAATCAAAAGTATAAAATTTGCATAAGAAAATTATAAAGATGACAAAAATTAGTTAAACAATACAATACTTATGTGGATATTTAAATGTAACAAAAAATTAAGTAACTGTTGTAAAAAAAAATAAAGTGATTACAGCATAAAAAGGTGCTTAAAAATTTGAAACATTAACTTGAGTGAAAAATGCCAAACATGTAGGAAAAAATTAAAAATACAAAGATTCGAAATGTTTCAATTAAAATTGTAATTCAACAAGTTGTACAACAAAAATTTAAAAATTCAAATGGTGCATTTGTAATTTTGTGCGTTACACATAGATAAGTATTTAAAAATATTCTGCATATTAACAAAGAAAATAATGTTAAAGTGTATATATAAATAACTGTGATATTCATTAGATTTATTTAGATTGATGTTTTTAGATTATAAGTTGTAATAAAATTCCCTGCAACAAGTACTAAGGAGAGTTTTAAATACCTTCATATTTTTAAGAACATAACTTTCAGATCGAACCGTTTTCTAAATAACAAGTAAGCATTTTTTCCATAATATTAAGATAAGAGTTTTTCACATATCCTGTGCACATTTATAGCTTATATTTGTTGCTTTATTACCATTAAATTTCCAGTGGTCCTTTTTTTTCTTCCACTCTAATTGCAAACATTTAAATATCACTGTTATTTATACATTATATAATTTTCTTTGTCAACGAAAACGACAGCAGCAACAATAAAATGCCAAATAAAAACATGCAATATTTAATTACATTACATATTATTTATATCTTTTTGTTTAACAATAGAAAACTAATTAAGATAAAATAAAAGCACATACATACATACGTATACCGACATACATCAACACATGTATTTATCCATATGTATGTACAAAATATATAACGAGAGAAAGATATATAGTATATTCATTAATTTTCATATCCATTTATGGCTTTCAAACGCATTGCATTTATTTTTATATAACTTAAAACATTAAAAACGGTAACTGGCAGGTAAAGCAAATAGCAACAATCAGCAATATTTACACTCATTTGCAAACTAAATGAATATATCGATAAAGCTATTTATGACAGCAAAAACTAACGAAACGAGCTTATTAACAAAACATATACGTATAAAAACAATTAATTTATTTTGAATGCAGAAAAAAAGAAAGACATAGGAAACAAAATAGACTAACAGGCACATTGATGGGGTTTTTTTCCGGGGATAAATTTGCTGAACAACATTTAGGACAGTGTGTTAGGCTAGATTTAAGTATTCTATAAGGCAAACATATATGAATTCGAATTTTACAGTATAAATATATATAATATACAATATTTAGAATAATAAATCGCAATACAGTGGCGTATGAACATTTTGTATAACCCCCTTGAGTTGTTCATCATACGCCAGTGTGGTGTATACTTACTAACAAATTATTATTAATCATACGTTACACATATACATGGTTGTAGTATTTGCTCTAAAGCTGTTAATACATTTCAATAACAAACAGTAGGCAATGATCGGTGTAAAAACAATCATGTATCACTTGTATCCATTACGTTTGGAGTCGAACTGATATTAAAAGTAAAATGTGATTCATTTAGAGGTTGTTTTTTCATTTATGTTTTTTTTTAATTTGATATGACTAGTGTCTACCCGCCGCATTAGTTTTATTCGGTAGAGTACGACAGTTTGTCATTTTACACATGTCTGCATTTTGTTCTCAAGTTTACGTGAAATAAAAAAAATCAAAAGTCCTCGTTGCCTTACTAGCTACAAATCAATCAACCCGATATTGTTCATCTCTGAACTTAACCTCTGCTTAAAGAATTGAAGGTTCCATACCAAATTTCAGTTCGATATTTCTTAAACTACGACTGTAATCGCGAGGAAAAGTAGACAGACACAACCAAAAAGAGGGATTTTTTATGGGACATGGGAGTAATTTTTGAACGATCTTGCTCATCTTTGAACTTAAGCTCTGCTTAGAGGATGGAAGTTCCATACTAAATTTCAGTTCGATAGCTTTTAAATTAAGTCTAAAATAGCGGGAAGAGACAGATTGACACCCCAAAAAGTGGGAGTTTGTTTGGGATATGGGAGTAGTTTTCGACCGATCCTGCTCATCTTAGAACTTAACCTCTGCTAAGAGGATAGAAGTTACTATAACTAATTTCATTTCCATAACTAATTTCAGTTCGATATTTCTTAAACTACGACTGTAATCGCGAGGAAAGGTAGACGGACACCCCCTACAAGGGGGAGTTTTTATGGGACATGGGAGTAGTTTTTGCTCGATCTTGCTCGTCTTTGAACTTTAGCTTTGCTTAGAGGATGGAAGTTCCATGCAAAATTTCAATTCGATAGCTCTTAAATTAAGTCTAAAATAGCGGTAAGAGACATAGGAACACCCAAAAAGGGGGTATTTGTATGAGAGGTGGGAGTAGTTTTTGTTCGAAAATGTTCATCTTTGAACTTAACCTACGCTTAGAAGAGAGAAGCTTGTATATCAAATTTCTGCTTGATGGCTCTTAAATTAAGTCTGTTAACGCGGAAAGAAACAGATGGATACCCCAAAGGGGAGTTTGTATAGGAGATGGGGGTAGTTTTTGACCGATCATGCTCATCTTAGAACTTAATGTCGGCTTAGAGGATAGAAGCTTGTATACCAAATTTTGAGATCGATATTTCTTAATCTACGATTGTAATCGCCAGGTAGGACAGACGGACACCCCTAAAAGGGGAGTTTGTATGGGATATGGTAGTAGTTTTTGTCCGAAAATGCTCATATTAGAACTCCACCTCCGCTTTGAAGATATAAGCTTGTATTCCAAATTTCAGCTTGATATTATTACGGTGACAGACGGTCTGACTTAGATTTCGATGCTGATCATTTATTGTCATACCTGCCACGCCTGTTTATGGGCGTTGCGAATGGAAGCACAAAATTAATATATCCTTCAATCCGTTCGTGTGAGTGGTGAAGGATATAAAAAATATATTTAACCATATCTCAACTACTTAAGTACTATGGGATCTTTTCAGTAATATTATCCGTAAGGACGAATAGACCGCAAACGGTGAAGTGGCGGTCAATATTTCAGTAAAATAATTTACAAAAACTAAATGCCAGAAAGTGATCTTGTGGGTCATAAAAAAGTTTTCGACCTCTAATTCTATTTAAAGTATTTTATTTTAAATTAAAAACTGAACTTGTAAATGAATCACTTTAAGAAAACACCACAAGTTAGACCTAGGCAATAATGGAGAGATATAAACAAAAATGCTATTTTTTTGGAATCATTTATTTTAATTACAAAAAATTGCTTAAACAATTCCATAAAAAAAGCGTATCCAACCTTCTTAATTATTATGGGATCAATTCACTTGCAATTTTCGTGGGGGTGTATAGATGACACAAAGCGTGGTCGCGGCCTACATTTAAATGAGTTTATCTTTAAAAAGTTAATGCCAGCAATAGCTTTTTCGTTTTTTTTTTAAATATTTCGATAACTATATTTTTTTTAAGTGCTTTGTTTGCTATTAACAAAAAAGCTTTAATATGAATCACTTAAAAAACACAATTTTTGGACTTGTGAATATGTGTAAGAGTTATTAAACACAGTATATATATTTTCTGGATACTTTTATCTCAATGTAAAAACAAATGTTGTAAAGGATTTTGTAAACCATATCTCAAATATGTAAGAGATATAAGATTTTTGCGTTTATATTTTTCGTGAGAGCGAATAATCGCCTGCCACGTGGTTGCCTATAATAAGTAAATGCCAGAGTATGTTCTTTTGGGTCATAGTAAAGTTTTCGACATCCAATTTTGTTTTAAATATTTTTTTATAACATTGATAAAAAAGGTTTTAAACGAATCACTGCAAAAAACTCAATTTGGCCGGGGAAAAAATTAAAACAAAATATAACATATTATATGTTATATATCATTTAATACGACACTAAAGTGTAACACTTAGAAGGAATCACTTTAGACCCTAAGTTTCTTTGTACCAAATTCGATTCATAACATTTTAAGTCGTTTAAGCCATGTCCGTCTGTCTGTCTGCATTTCCGGCTGGACCGCACTATAACTTTTGAAAACGCGACCAAATGTTTTGAAACTTTATACGAGTTCATATTTCCCTAAAACTCTTTACGGTATTGCAAATGGGCTACATGGTCACGCCCCTTCTGGTACCTCCCATACAAATGCGCCATTCCGCCCACTTTAGAAATCGACTAATAATATTATCATACTAGAAAATCTTATATTTTACTGAGGGTGAGGGTGAGGGTGTATGTAAGTCGGTTTTCCCGACTGAAACTTTCTAACTGGTTTTTATATAAATTTCCATAAACCGTATGTGAATTTCTTAGGTACTATGTACTATAAATATTTCGTGAAGGAGATCAGGCCACACAAGGCGTAATCACACACACATACACGTACGCGATATTTGAATATAACTATTTCTAAAAAGTTAATGACAGAGATTTTCCTTTCGAGTCATAATATACTTTTCGTCATCCATTTGTGTTTTAAGTGTTTTATTTAACATTAAGAAAAAAGCTTTTAAGTGAATCACTTTGAAAACAAAAAAATATATATTTGACTTAGGCAAATATGTTAGCGATATTTAAAAATATTAATTTCTAAACTCATTTATTTAAATAAAATAAATATATATTTTAATGAATTCCATAAATCCTATCGCAACTTCTTCAATACTGTAAGATATGTTCATTTAAATTTTTTGGTGAGGGTGAAATAGACCAAACAAGGCGTAGTCGCGGCCAACATTTGAATGAAATTTTCTTTAAAAAGTCAATGTCGGAGATTTTTCTTTGGAGACATAAAAGTATTTCGATATCTAATTGAATTCCAAGTGTTTTACTTCTTTTGATAAAAAAAAACTTTTTAATGAATCACATTGAAAATAAAACCTTAATTTACTTAGACATATATGTTAAAGATATACAAAAATAGCATAAATTTTTTAAATTCATTTATTTAAAATTAAAAAAAATTATTTTAAGGGTTTCTAGACCCCATATCTCAATTACTTACGTGATATGAGATAGACTACCTACTATCGCGACTGCGGCCAACATTTCAAAGAAGTTATATTAACTTTTTAATAATAAATTACATTATAATTTAAAAGTGCGGATATAAAGTGTTTTATTTACGCGTTTTTCCGTTTACAAATTTAACCCAATTTCGCCACTTAAATCTGTTATTAAACCCCCTACTAATTAATTTTCACGGTATTTTCCCACCTCTTATAATTCTAGTGTGAGTCTTTGCTAGATCGGCTCACCCCCTCAACAAGTATAAATGCCAGAAATTGTTCTTTAAGGTCATGCTAAATATTCCTATGTTTAATTCAATTTTAAGTGCTTTATTTAAAACTGAAAAAACAAGTTCTAAATGAATCACACCGAACCAGAAAAAACATAAGTGAAAGGGTTTAGAATGAAAACTATAAAAGTTTGACTTAGACAAATACGAAATTTTTTTAAAAGATTTTTTCGATTTATGTTTTTATTATAATTGGTAACCATTTTTTTTTTACTAAAAGTAACCAACCGATCGCACAGGAGAGTGGTCGCTACACTGCTTAGCTCCATTTTTGTGTTGTTACTCAAACTTTTTCAATACCTATGATGTCTTTCGTTGAAAGACGAAATATTGAAAAAAAAACAAAAATATTGATCTCGAAGCTAAACCAACAGAACTTGGCATATTATAAAAGAATTATTCAAATTTAAATGGTACCAAACAATTAGATTTGAAATTTTGATAGTATAATGTACTTATGTTCACACCTTTGCTAAAATTTAATTAGTTTTACCAAAGCCTGACAATCTCATTTATTTGCTATAAATTATCCCCTTCAGGTTTAGCATTAAAACTTTTTTTGACATTTATATATATTTGTTTGCTCTTCACAAACACAGCATAACACACTGTCCACCTTTTGTAAATAAATTAACAGATTTTTCAATAATAATAAAGTTTAATAGCAATATCAAGTCATGACAATTGCACTCTTGTACAAAAACAAACACACACACAAACACGTGATGCCTAAAAGCACTCACATACATTAACGTACACGCACACACACAAAACCTATTGAGCAATTAGTTAATAATTAATTATAATTAATAATTACAAATTTAATGGATGTTTTTTATACATATGGGTAAAAAACATTGAAATGACAATAAAATTGGTAATAAATATATAATTGACTACAAACGACATGAATTGTCGTGAGAGCTATATAAAAAACACACACACAAAGACAACAACATAAACGAGCACGAGACACAGATATGTGTTAAAACAACTGAGTAAGTTGACTATAAAATGTTATATCATAAATTATACAAAAACCACAAATATTCAGGCAATATATTTGCTTAAGTCTAAGCTAATAAACAAAAGAAAGAAAACAACTTACAAAACATTTACACTTTATATGAATTTTTCTTCTAAGGAGGGGAGGAAAAGTGATAAATTAACAAAGTTTTAACATAAAAACACACACAGGCAACTGTATCCGAATGTCAAAATAACATCTCAGTGTAGGGAGAAAACTAGAAAAGGTCATTAACTTTTTCTAGTTAATTAAGTTTAAAACTCGCGCACGCACACACACATACACTCATAGATGCCATAAAAAATCAGTAGCAGCGAAAAAAAAAACACACACAAATGAAACTAATTAACAAAAACTTTTAAACACCAACACGATTTCACAATTCACATTAACTATAAACTACCAAATTTACACTTTATCTTTAAGACCATTTAAAATTCGTAACACCCCAACTCAAAGGGTACAAAGGGTACTTGGTGTTGGCAGGAATAGGCGGTGGTGGGGGTTGGTTGAGAAAAAACCATGCCAATATATAACACGTCGCAAACAAAACAACAACAACAAAACGAAACGAAAAGAGTACCAAAAAAGTAGGATAACCAACTGACACAGGAATTAATGAACAAAAGTAGAAGAAGAGCAAAAAACACACACACATACATACGACAACTTGAGGGAAAAAAATTTAACAAATATGTTAGCAAAAAAGATGCTGACTGCAAAAGAGGGGGAAAATGAAAACAGAGACGTTAATAAAATCTTTAGTTTTTGCCAGAAAACGCACACACACACACACAAAACATGCTTT
Organism: Muscina levida; assembly: GCA_964034835.1. Classification (NCBI taxonomy): domain Eukaryota; kingdom Metazoa; phylum Arthropoda; class Insecta; order Diptera; family Muscidae; genus Muscina; species Muscina levida. The sequence goes on along the minus strand of OZ035880.1, from coordinate 9,921,551 downwards.
AAAGTCGTATAGAATATTTTGCGATGCAGGCAAACAGGAAACGGATACGGCTATGCGTCATCTAAGCATATAACATGTTGTCATACGGCAGCACACGCACGTACTTACCCTAAGTCTGCCGTTCTGTCACTCTCACAACTGCATTCATGTATACTCACATCTGAGGGAGTGGTTTATGAAGTGCGAGAATGATTGGATAACAGGTAAAAGAAGCTGACTTCAAGTATAACTGATTTTTTTTGTCCAAAGAATACAGAGTACTTTTTGGGTACAACAAAAATATTTGTGGTACAACGAACGTACATTTTGGTACAAGAAATCAATTGCTGGTACAAAGAAAGTACTTTTTGACTACAACGAAAGTATAGTACGATAAAAGTACTTTTTGGTACTAAAAAAGCAATAGTTGAATAAATAAAAGGAATGTTTTTTGTACCACAAAAGTAAAAAAAAATACATGTTTTTACAAAAAAATACTTTCTGCTACGAAGAATGTAACTGTTGGTACAATAAATGTACCTTTTGGGACAATACAAGTACTTTCTGGTACGAGTACAACAAAAGTTCTTTAAGGGACTTGAAAAGTATTTGTTGGTACAATAATAGTACGATTAAAGTAGTTTTTGGTACTAAAAAAGCAATGACATAGTTGATAAAATAAAAGTAATGTTTTTGTACTACAGAAGTACTTTTTGAGTATAATAAAAGAAAAAATTACTTGTGAGAACAATAAATATACTTGTTGGTACAATAACTAGTAAGATAATTATCTTCGGCTATACATTTTTAATCCCCAAAAAGGGGATTGTTTTGTATGACAGGTGGCAGTAGTTTCTATCCGATATTGCTCATCTTAGAACTTAACCTCCGCTTTGAGGATAAAAGCTTGCATTTTAAATAATATTAAATTACGGCAGCAATTGTGGCGACAGACAGACAGATGTACATATTAAAATCGACTCATATCAATGCTTTATCATACAATAGAATTGCTTTTAGAGTACAATAAAAGTTCTTTTTTGGTGCGTAAAAAAGTACTTTTGTTCATTTGTTGCCAGGATTACATTGTTCATAACTTTTTTGTATAAAAAAGTACTTTTTTACTTGGTACAATAAAAGTACTTATTGGTACAGTAAAAAAGCTTTTTGTTACAACAAAAGTAGTTTTTGGTATGAAAATTTCTACGAGTTTCCTCCCTTTGTATATAATTATGGTAAATCGGCATGAAAACAATGTAATCCTGGCATTTTATGTGTATGATGTGTATAACGGGGCGAAAGTCGTCCGTACATATATGCCACCTACACATACAGTTCCAACGTTTAACCGATACCCACAAATAAAAAACTCGCCCTTCAATTACTCTTGAATATCACCAACCAACCCACTTCAAGAGCAACAACAGGCAATGGCAACAACTTCAACCATGCGATCGCCCACCTACAACCTTCATTTGCCATTGAATACAAATAATTCTTCAACTACCTGTAGGGCAAACAACAATACCATCGAACACGTGATCGCTGTAAAAGTTGGCAATGCACGCGACTGGTTACCAACGACATTCAGCAATCGCCAAGAAAATGAACGCGACGACCAACACCCAACCAAACACATTCAGGAAAGGACATCGCAAGGGAAATTGTTAATCGATGCAGTGTGATGCGATGTAATTCTCATTACATCTCCACTTACTTAAATGATCGACCATTTTTCTTGGTAGATTCGTCGGTTGCTATCGCAGCGACGATTATTGCTAAGTTGCTCTATACCTGACTACCCCGCCCTTCTCAGAACAATAATTTATCGAAAGAAATATTATTTTGTTTAATCTGACTTCGGTCTGTTAAACCAAATTTTGTTGGTTTAACCCAAATTCCATTGGTTTAACTCGACTACGTTGGTTGAGTCGGTTTATAGTCGAGTAAGGTTATAGCGAACTCCCAGGGGCTTGGCATTTTAGTTCGTTATATGTGAAGTTCGTTATATCCAAGGTATACAAAAATATACTTTTTTAAAAAGTTTATTCTGTTTTTTTGTTTTACCAAATATCTATATATTCTTACATAAAAATTACATAAAAATATAAGAATTATACCAACAACAAAAAATAATAATATTTCAATATTTTTTTGCAAAAAGTTGTATTTCTCTTTGAGAATTATGAGTTTGCATACAGTTTATTGTTTTTGAGAAAAGTCCGTAACTTTTTTTTGGTACAGAAGTACCTTATAATTCATAAAGGTGCTCATATAACTCAGATTGATTGCCTTTACTTCCAGGATGTTGCTTAAGTGTCTCTAAACTTTTTCTAACGGCCCGATTACTTGGAGGTAAAAAACTTCCGTTTCATCGAACTCGTCACTATCATCATCATTGCAATAACCGTCAACGTATTGTAGTTTTTTCACAATATCAACATTAGATAGAAATTGAGTTGTAAAAATATTGTCATCTCTTGAAATAAGTTCTATAAAAGAAATATCGATTAATAGACTAGGTTGTGTAACAAGGATTTCAAAATTCATACGAACATATGAAAGGGTTACCGTCGCTGAAATAATTAAAGACGTTGTAGTTTTCGTTATATGTATGAAAATGTATGAAAAGTAGAAAATGTGACCACAAATATTGTTCGTTATAATAAAAGTTCGCCATAAACGATGTTCGCTATAACAGTGTAGATTTATGTAAAAAAATGAAGCAAAACCTTTGGGACCTGAAAAAGTGTTCGTTATAACTGAAAATTCGTTATAAACGGTGTTTGTTATAGGCGTACTCGACTGTATTTAAAACAAACATAGGCCGTCAAAGGTTTATCACGACTTATGGCGTATACTTGTTACTAAGTAGACTCAACTCTTAACACTCATACGCCATGTACATGATACATTTGTTCAACCTATTTATTAAAACCAATTTACACTTGAGTTAATGTACAACGACCACGGTTTATAACTAAATTTCAATTATAACGAACACTTTTTCTGGTACCAACGGCTTTGGATTTTTTTTTCTTCATAAAAATCTTTAGTGTTAGAGCAAACATAGTTTGTACCGAACTTTTTGTATTACGAACAATATTTTTTGCCCCATTTTCTAGTTTTCTTAAATTTTTTGAGCGTTCTCTACAAAATTATACAATAGTTCAGCGACAGTAAACTTTTCATCTGTTTGTTTATAAGCAAACGTTTGCTTGATCGTTTGTTTGAAGGTAATAAATGTTTGAATGAATGTAATAAAATACTATTAAAAAAAATAATAAATAATACAAAATATTTTGAGTCTGTTTTTTCTTTTATCCGCGATATAACGCACTCCACATATAACGACATTTAACCCTTGTTAGTCTCGTTCATTCAGCTGCCTTATTGTCCTCTCGACCAATGCTGCCTTTCTGTGTACTCAACATCATAACAATTCGCTATTCGGATATACTTTGTGCCAACATAAATTGCACAGCAAAAAACTATGCATTTTAATGATGTTTCATTTGGTCTATGAAAGGAAAGAAAAAGCGAAGGGATGTACCAAAAACTACCAAATTCCAGGCACAAAGCTCAAAGTCACTTAACTGAAATTGACGGGCGTACAAATATACCATTTTTTTTTTTCTATAAAAATTGTTAACAAAACCTAAATGAATACAAAACTTCAAATAGTACACAACAACTTGAGAGAATGTCATCAAGGTAGACGAACAACAATTTACAAATGAAAAAAAGCAGCGTATCTAAAATAATGAATGTCGTAATGAAGAGGCGGAACAAGAACGTGATATTATTCAAAAAAACTATAAATTGTTTAGAATAAAGTGTAACATAATTTACCTAGGAACTTAAAACTCATTAAATATTTTCGTACATCAGGGTTTAAGTAATTTTTTCTAATTGTTTTACACCTAAAAAGGTGTACCCGTAGTTATTACATGCCAGTAGTAGCTTAGGGGAACGCTTATTAACTCTTTAAATTACAGGGATTTAATAGTGAGAATGAGAGAGTAATGTTAATTTTTATGATGTCATTTACTTTATGTGTCTTAGCTAATTTAATTTTAACAAAATTTGTTATAGTTGTCATCACATTCCCTGAACACTTTCATGACAAAGTAAATTTTAAATGAAAGTGTTGGAATGCTATAGCATTAAAGGGGTGCAGAACTTGAACAGGTGGAAATGAATTTGAAATTTTAAAGTGGGAGCAGGCAAGAGTTCTTAGTATTTATACCGACATATTTAGAAGCACAAAATGAGTTTGAGAAAAGTATTTAATTTTAATTTTAATAATTTCTGCATCATTCGTTTTTTAAGTTGGCTGCATTAATTTTAATATTTTTATTTTTTTTTTTTAATATTTTAAACTGCTTATTATATTTTTAAAATGTATCTATATATATAAAAATGGTGGCAAAAATGTATAGTAATTCATCAATTGAGAACGGCTGGGCCGATTTTGCTCAAACTTTTTTTAAGATGTTCGTTATTTGCAGGAGCAGGTTTATGTGAAAGAAAATTTTGGGAAAATCTTCCGGAAAAGTCGAAAATTGCCTTTTTGTATGAAATTTTATGTGCAAATGTTACAGAATGGCTTTTCGAATAGAAAAATGGAAAATTTTTGTTCAAAAATGCGGAAAATTCCGGAAAAATTCAAAAAGTTTGAATTTGTTGTTCGACGAAATTTTGCATATTATCGTATGATTTGATAATTTTGGACGATGTAACAGTGAACAATTTTGGATAATTATTCCGAATTGACTTTCCGAATGGAAACATAGAAAAATTCTCGGTGGAAAACTCGGAAAATTCCGGAAAAACTCGAAAAATTTGGATTTTTTCAGAAAAATTTTGCATCACATTGAGTTTTTGTATAACTTTTTGTGTGCAATTGTTCCGTAGTGGCTTTTCGGTTGAAAAAACAGAAAATTTTGTTTGGAAAAATTCCAAAAATTTGAATTTTTTCGACGAAATTTTACATGTTATTGTGTTTTGATAATTTTGAATGATGTAAATGTGAAAATTTCTGATAAACATTCCAAAATGACTTTTCGAATGGAAAAATAGAAAAATTCTTGGTGGAAAACTCGGAAAATTCTTGAAATAACTCGAAAATTTCGGATTTTATCATCGAAATTTTTCATTGTATCGCTTGATTTGATGATTTTAGACGACGTAAAGGTGGAAAATTCGTTGTGCTGCTTGGAAAAATTCTGTTTATTGTGAAACCTATATGTATAAAAACGGTGTAAATGTAATTTTTATTCAATTGTTCGTAATTGGTATGAGGGTTTTATGCAAGATAATTTTGGGAAATTCTTTTGAAAAAGTCGGGAAATTGGAAAAATACAAAATTGGTTTTTTGTACGGAATTTTGTGTGCAGTTGTTACGGAATGGCTTTTAGAATGGAAAAATAGAAAATTCTTAGGGAAAAACTCGGAAAATTCCGGAAAAGTCCAAAAAATGTGTTTTTTTATTAACAAAATTTAGCAATTTTCGCATGATTTGATGGGTTTGAACGATGTCTAGGTGGCAAATTTTCGGTTAAATGTTGGTTGGTAACGAGAAAAATTATATTTCAATAAAAAATCCATCGAACCCGACATTGGGAGTGCCAGCGTCAAATTGTTCGATGCAAAATGCATTCGATCGCGAATTTTAACGGGAGCAAGACTATAATCTAGATGAGCTGATCGGAAGAGTTCGAACAAATGTGCCGCTGTTAAATACCGAGTACAAGAACGTGTACGATTCACGATGAAACTGGAGGCATTTACTTTCTCGATGCTCCGAGTGGGACAGCTAAGATATTTTTTGTTGATACCGGCAACAATTTAGTCAAGATCTCAAATAAAGTTAGCCGCTGCATCCTCTGGCATAGCTGCCACATTGTTGGAAGGCATTCGAACTGCAAATTCCGCTTTAAATCTTTCAATGAATATTATCACGGTTGAAAAGCCAAAGTATACAATGACCAAGAATTTCGCAACGACTAAATGAGCTTTGGAAGTAGTTGACCGAATGATAAAGGATTTACGAGGGGATTTCAAAAGATTTGGTGGGGCTATGATTTTGCTCAAAATGTCTAATGCTGCTGATTTCAAGAAGTTGTAATTGACCAACAAATTAGGGGCTCATTCCAGAACCTCCCATCTTCTGCAGAATTCCCGAAACAACTGCTAGCGCTTGGCAATTCGGGTTGATTTTTCGACTGAATTGATATCGTTTCCTGCAAATTTTCACATCGTTGGAGAAGTAACTCATGACATTGCACAAAATTATAAAAATCTCGATTGGATTAATTTACGGGCAGTATGTTACTAGCAGAGATGAATAAAGACAATAATAGCTACAATTTCAAATTAGAAAGTTAAATCGCTTGAGAACTGCATTTGTACAAATCTGTTTACAGCGTGACCGTAGAGGATGAAGCGACCAACAATCCGACCGAATTTTCCACTCGCTTAATATGCCGCATAATTTACAGATAAAGGTGGGATCGATCATAATCATATTGCGGAATCTGAATCAACCGAAATTGTGCAACGAATTGTGCAAAAAATGTGATTTTAGACGATCATAAAGAACAAATTCAAAGAGGAGGAAGTCCTTATCTTACGAATTAGATAATTCCAACTGATCATCCATTTCAATTCCCCGACGACAATCAATAAATCGCAAGGCCAATCGTTGGAAGTATATGAGATTAATCTCGAATTTCCCTGTATAATGTGCGGTCAGTTGAACGTTGCCTTTTCGAGTTTTGGAGAACCGCCTTCGTTGTTTGTTTATCAAACATTCTCTACTGAGTTTATCTAAAGGCATAAAATTGGGGTGAGACGAAGTTCGCCGGGTCCGATAGTAATCTATATATATTTGTAATGTTTTTAACATTTTGAATATACTTAATATTTTTAATTTTTTAAATGTTTTAAATATTTTTAATATTATTAACATTTTTAATAAATTTAATAATTTTATTATTTATAATATTTGTAATATTTGTAATATTTGTAATATTTGTAATATTTGTAATATTTGTAATATTTGTAATATTTGTAATATTTGTAATATTTGTAATATTTGTAATATTTGTAATATTTGTAATATTTGTAATATTTGTAATATTTGTAATATTTGTAATATTTGTAATATTTGTAATATTTGTAATGTTTGTAATATTTTTAATATTCAATCAATAGACAGGTAGACCGCTTTTGATCATACTAACGGAAAATTCGAGTGTTCTGAACGTACGAGTGATCAGGGGTGCGAACATTGACTCCTATCACTTCCTTACCGCAGTTAAGGTACGCACAAGGCTAAGCATGACGAAAAACGTACGTCACCAGACACAACGAAAGCTGGACATCGGTAAACTGCGGACCACAGAGGTAGCGGACCTCTACTCTAACCACCTAACTCAACTGCTGCGGAATGTTCCAACCTCCTTAGAACGGGCTGCGAGAAGCGTACTTGGGTACTCAAAGTCGTCTGGTACGATGATGAATGTCGCAATGCCACGAGAGAGACGGTTGCTGCATTCAGGGCGAAACTGCAGTCAATGGCAACGCGAGCTGTTCGTGAACGTCACAGGGAGGAGAGACAAGAGGCAACTAGTCTTTTTAGACGGAAAAAGAAGGAGCTGAAGAAGAGGCAGGATGAGTGCACAGAGTTGCTCCGAAGTAGCGGGGAAGCCCGAAATTTCTACAAGAGAGTTAAGGCGAGAATGCGTGGAACAGGGTTGCCCTCCTGCAAGAACAGCGATGGTCAGCAAGTGACTGACCCGGATAACTTTCTGAAGATATGGAGAGATCATTTTAAAAATTTACTGGATGCGGACACCACTTCAGAAGACCCCGCTCCAATCCATGACGTTGGTATTTATTGTCCACCTCCGAGCCAGAGCGAAATACGTGGCGCAATCTCCCGCCTCAAACACAACACAGCTGCTGGAGCCGATGGTCTCCCCGCCGAATAGTTTAAGGCTGGCGGGTGGAGCTGATAAGGAGCATGCATCAGCTCATGGAGAACATCTGGCAAGAGGAAAGCATGCCCGGGGATTGGAGTCTCAGTCGGTTATGTTCCATACGTAGAACATAGTGACTGTAAGAACTACCGTGTAATAAGCCTATTACCAATTGCGTACAAGGTCCTTTCAAGCATATTGTGTGAACGTCTAAAGCCAATCGTAGAAAAACTTATTGGATCATATCAGTGCGGCTTTAGACCAGGCAAATCAACGCCGGATCAAATATAAAGCAGATCGACACCTATCACCTCTTTGTCGACTACAAAGCTGCCTTCGATTCCCCGATAAGGAATAGGCTTTATGAGGCCATATCTGAGTTTGGTATTCCTGCAAAGCTGATTCAACTTTACAGATGTACCTTGGACAACACCAAATCCTCTGTTAAGATTGGCAAAGATCAGTCTGAACCATTCAACATGGAAAGAGGTCTCAGGCAGGTCGATAGCCTGTCCTGTACACTATTTAATATATTTATGGAGAAGGTGATGAGAAAGGCTGGTGTCAACATGTCTGGCACCAAATTTTACAAGAGCCATATGCCGATGATATAGACATCATTGGCCGAAATCTGCGGGATGTTACTGCAGTTTTCTCATCACTAGAAAAGGAGTCAGCAAAAATGTGTTTAGCGGTCAACGAGGACAAAACTAAAATTATGATTTCGACGAACAAAGAGTCCTCTCGATGGGGACGCACCGTGAACGGTGACAAGTATTGTTTTGAGGTAGTCGACGAATTTACCTACCTCGGATCTTCCGTCAACAAAAAAAATAATGTCAGCAATCAAAATTAAACGGAGAATAGTGCTAGCCAAAAAATGTTTCTACGGACTTCGGCAGCACTTTAGTAACACCACCTTCTCTCGGAATACTAAGAAACAGCTATACCAGGTGCTTATCTTACCTGTTCTGTTGTATGCTGTCGAACCATAAGTGCTTACTACAGCGGACATACAAAACCTGGAAGTATTCGAGAGAGTAGTACTCCGAAAAATATATGGACCTATCTGTGTCGACGGCGAGTATCCTCATAGGATGAACCATGAGCTTTACCACGACGTCAACGTAGCCAGGATGGATGTAAATGCTCCAGCGAGAAAGGTGTTTGAAGGTGAACCTGAAGGACGGCGCAGAGCAGGGAGACCCAAACTCCGTTGGAAGAACCAAGTGGTAGGCGACGTGCCAACATCTGGTAGGACTAACTGGAGAACACACGCAGAAGACCGAAGCGTGTGGAATTCTTTACTACTTGAGGCCTCAAATTTATGAACCACGCTCGTAAGTTGTAATTGGCCACATAAGAAAGAAGTAATATTTTTAATACCTCCTAAGAAGTATACAATTTCTATAAAATTGTCTTCCACCGATCTAGCTGCCCTATAGGAGCCTCTAGAGGTGTTTCTCGGAACATATTTACCCAGTATCTTCAAACCTTTAGGTGGTCGCAATACAATTTTTTTATGAAATCAGCTCCTGATGCTACCGTGGGGCTTCCTAGAGGGGTAAAATGTTTGACCGACCACCCCTAGGAGTCCATCCCAACATTTTCTCTAATATATCTACCCCATTTTTTTAATGGTGGCAGATTGGACATTTTATATGGTGACGTTATTGAAATTTAGACCAATGTGTTGCAACTTGTATGAACCAATTTTCTGACAACATATTATATCTAAAAAAAAAAAAATCCGTGGAAAATTACTCATCAACATTTGCTCTCTTTCTCGCCCTTTTAAGAGCTCCTAAAATATTTTGTGTTATTGCATTATATCACGCCTAAGAGTATAACTTCTCACTAAATATTAATATCTATTATGACCAAGTTTCTTCTCAGCAAATACATCATACACATTAATATCTAACTTTATGCTATTTGCTTAGATTGACGTACATTTTATTTTAGCTATTCTCCCAGCAGTTGTTGATTAATATTTTTGTTGTTGTTGCTGCGAAGGACCAAATCCAAAGTTTTTGACATATTTTCTAGCACGTATCAACCAAAGTTTGATAGAAACCAAAAATTCCTTTCAACAACTTCCTTAAGATTATCTTCTTTATGCTATCAAGTTTTCACTCAATCATTTTGAAAGAACTTTCCACTGTTGTTGTTGTCATCCTTGCGCGATGGCTAAAAGAACGACGCGAACAAAAATCCAAATTAATTGAGTGTAGAGCGTAACATGACAGCCGGGTGGTAAATAAACCACAAATGTACAAAAAATTAAAATAGTTTTTCGCCTCTGTTCATTTCTATGTTCACATTCTACATAGTAGTGGAAAGAGGCGCCGCCGTTCAGCTACTAAACTAACAATAGCTATAGCATCAACACCAGTCAAATCATTGTACACGCCAGTGACATTCAAGAGTTCGTATTCTTAAAACAAAAACAGCGACTTTTAATACATACACAACATAGCCAACACTGGGACAAACACTGATTCTAGCAATACAACCAAAGTGGCGGAGAACTACGTGTAGGACATCTTTCCCTCTCGCTCGCTAACGCTCTTTTATGTTATACAAACGTTAGATCGCTGAATATGAATTCGTTAGCAGAGCGGGAAACCTTTGTTATATAAACATATGAATGTAGCTGCGCTCGCTCCCCTTCTCTCCCATTGTCCAACTGCACCTTGGCCTTATAAAATATAGAAAACTTTTCTTGAGTTAAAGTTGATAGATAAAGTTAGCGACAAGAGCCACAAATAGTTTGGCGGCGGGGTGAAATACAAAAAAGATACCCGGCAACGGAACATCAACTGAAAACTTTGAAATATTTAAAATACTGGAAATAGTGAACAAAAAAAGTTTTGCAGTTTTTTAAGGTTGCACAGAAAGAAAAATTCTGCGAAAATTCTAAACAATTCAAAAGTGTACAGAAGAAGAAAAGGAAGAGAACCATTTTTTTTAAAAGCTATAGTAGAAGTGATGTGAAGCTTAAATGTACTTTTTATACTGTTGCTTGTCCAAAACATTGCCCCAAAATTTGAGCGATATTAACAAAAACAAAATTTAAATACAACATCAGTCTAGTACCATAATTTATTATATAACACACCTGTAATAAATTATGGTACTAGAGATTTTTTTTCAATCTATCATCCATTTTTGTATAAACTCTTGTCCAAATATATTTGTCATATAACTTTTGCCCTTTAATCTAAACTTGACGCCAAATTTTCGCATATGACCCTATGTATGTTCCACGATTTTCACTTAACCCCCATTGCCATCTCTGATGATTTGCGAAAATAAAACGCTCTCTAGCGACAATATGACAGAAGTGGTGAAAACGTAACGTAACATCCAAAGCGGAACCGGAAAACGGAAACTCAAAATTGCCAAAGTACTAGTGCATATATTTTGTTCATTGTGTGACAACGTGATATCACTCACTCGACTTTGTTATTTCGCATTTTGTTGCGCTCCCATTTTTCTCGTCTCAGTCGTCAGTCACACAAACACACACACTTACTACACTCACTCACTCACTCGGCTAGGACCCTCAACATCATTGCAACTACACTAAAAAGTGTCATTTTGCACGAGTAGAGCCATACAACAAAAAGAAGCAAAAAAAAACGCAAAATGAATTTTCATTAAAGTTCCTTTTCTCTATGACATTCACGGAGAATATTTTCACGCTGAACTCCGTTTGCTATAGTTGGCAAATTATTTACAAAAGTTCATGCTTAAAGTGTCACTTTGGTATGTTTTCAAGCGGTAGGTTATGGTAAAACTCTGAACAACACAAAAAAAAACAAATATTTTTGCAATAATATGTATTTGTATATATGTATACTTATACATATATAAACGAAATACTATGTTGCCCTATCTTTCACTCACTGTCGGTGGGTAGAGGGTGTTGACCACCCAGCACAAAAGTCGTAGCATTTGTTGCATCTTTGTTGCTTAATAGTAGTGGTGACGACAAAAATAGAAATGTTGAAAATTTGGCAAAATAGCATAGTTCCAAAATAGTTACATTTTAGTTTTGAATTTGTGTTCTCTTTTTTGCTCGTCATTCTTTCTTTTTCTCTAAATAAAGGGGGTCCTTTATTAACGTTTATAAAAGAAAACTTTTTCCTCTATAATGGTGCAGTAAATGACCCTAAATTTGCCTTAATTTGTTGAGAATTTTAATTGAAAAGTTGAAATATGCTTGAAATTAAGCGTAACTTTTGTTGTGCCAGTAAGTTATTTATTTTGCATGTGACACATGATGGAAAAACAATTTAATATTAATCATACGTTATGGTGGAAGACAGATGTGGTCATAGAGAATATAATATTAATTATACGTAGTAGTAAACTGCATACCTAATTAGAGGATGTGGTAAACCATTATATAATGTTAAGCATACGCTATGATGTGAAAAATGAATGAACTAACTTTTGGAAACTACAAATTTATAAAAAAATTCAAATACAGTGACAAAGTTTTTAATCATTTAATAATAAATATATGCGAGTAGTCAAAATTGAATTTAGTACAAATTAATATTAATCATACGTCATTATTAAACATGTACTGAATTGCTTCAAATAAAATGTGTATTTAACATTTTTTTATATTTTTAATATTTTTTATATTACGTTTTTAATTTGTATTAAAAATAATTAATAATAAAAAATAATATTTATATTTTTAGTTTAAATATTTTTGATATTTCAACTATTTTTAATATTTTTAATATTTTTAATTTTTTTAATATTTTTAATATTTTTAATATTTTTAATATTTTTAATATTTTTAATATTTTTAATATTTTTAATATTTTTAATATTTTTAATATTTTGTAATATTATAAAAATTTTAAACATTTGCAATATTTTAATATAAATAATATTTTTATAAAATTTTAATATTTTTAATATAGTTAATATTTTTAATATGTTTGATATTTTTAATATTTTTGATAATTTTAATATTTGTATTATTTTTAATATTTTTTTATATTTTGAATATTTTAAACATTTGTAATATTTTAAATATTTGTAAAATTTTTAATATTTTTAAAATATTTAACATTTTTTATGTTTTTAATATTTTTATCATTTTAATTGTCTTAAGTTCAACAATGATCTTATTTGTAACCCTCTAACTTTACCTAACCATAAACCTCATGTTTACTTAAAGACATCAACTACAGCTTACCTTCCCTCTATTTCGATATTAAATTTTATTGTCTTCAACAATTGTGGCATTCAAATGTATATATGATATTTAAAAGGAACGAAACTAACTGCACATATCATCAAAATATACACCACGTAAATCGCAGTACCTACAATTATATTCTCTCATTTCACGTGCACATATTTGCCATACGCTCACATCACGTATTATATGTGTGCAGTTTTTTTTTAATGCCAACTATTTCACAAATGCAGCGGCAGGAACTCAGGACTTCGCTGAAAGGGTGATAGCAAAGCAGTTACCGGCACACACTTAAAATAACCGTAGCATTTCAACTGCTATAATTTGATCACAAAATGGCTGAGAGAGACGAGAAGATATAAAAAAAAAATACAAGACTTAGTATCGAGTGTCGTACAGACACACACACACTCGCACTCGTACAGGTAGTACCGTTGAATTTAAATTACCATAAAAACCAATGTCCTTGATATTTTATGCCATTCATGAGTAAGCTATGAACATTTTTCCACCGCACACAGTTTTTCCTTACCAACTACATTCACCGTTGTGATGTGGTTTTTTATTTTTGCTGTTTCAGTCATTTAAGTACAATTCTTATGTAAATTTCGCTGCGTTCCATAATTGTATGCAACACACGAATACCGTTAGAGTGGCGGTGGCGGTGGCAGCGGCAACCGGTGCCGAGGTGTCGTAGCAAATGGGGCCGAGAAGCGCAAGTATTGCGGTGGCATGAACAAAATTTCCTTTTGCCGTTTTTCGTTCGTTCTGTGCCATGCAGCTATGCCCTTTATTGCCGTCATTTAAAGTCAGTAATATGTATGAATTTTTTTCTGTGGCTCAATGTTTGAGACATTTTTACTTGTGGTTGAATTTGAGTTGAAGCGTAACAGTGCGTATGATTAATATTTTTTTCTTTATTAGTATTATAAAATGTACAGATTATTAACATTTTGTGTGAGTGCAGGCGATGGCGTTAGAATTTATATTGCTCAGATAACATAATGGGAGTGGGGTTATGATTTGTGTGTGATGAAATTGTTATATTATTTGTGGGTTAACTGCGCAATGTTGCGTACGATTTTATGAACAAGGTGTGATTAGAGGTAATGTATAAAAATATACAAAGCGACAAAAAAAAACAACTTGAACAGGATACTATTTTTCGGGTAGGTGAACCTGTTTTGGACATTTCGCAAACACCTCCCAAAATTTTGAGTTACGGATAAAGAATTGAGTTTTTATACCTTTACACACTATAAACTAATATAAAGTTTCTCGAATTTAGAAAGAAGGGGCAGCGGCCTTTCTAACGATATATATAAATATTACAAAGCTAACATGTCATATTTGTATATTTTTAAGTTTGAAGAAGTTTTTTGCAACTATTTTGTTAGAAATGGTTATTTATCTTAACGTCTTTGTCTACCAAGCGTATGATTAATTTTATTTCCTATAATCTTTATTTATTGACAATCATACGCCATAGATGGTATCATGGCAACAACATGATTACTTCTGTTAAATATTATTTAATATCTCTCAATATCTCTGCGTAGAACTTTGCAGCAACAAAAAGCATTGCATATCTTTAGGCTTTGGTACGATTGTCTTTATTGTTTTGCGCGCACACATACACGAATATAAAAACACACACATAAATATGTGTGTCTATTTTATTAAAAATGGTTAGTAATCAATGTTTTTGTCTCCTAGACGTATGATTAATTTCCTATCATCTTTATGTATTAACAATCATACGCCATGGGTGGCATATTGATACTTGTTAATTTAGTACTTTTACTACAAAATGATTACTTCTGCTTAATATAATTTAATATCTCTTTTTCTTGAACTTTTTATTATATAATTTCGTTTCTTTCTTTTTTTCAAAGACATTTTTTTATTCTCATTAAATTCTTGTCAAACTTTTTTATCACATCATCTTATATATTCTGCACTTAACTATGTGTGTTCATGAAATCAGTGTGAAACTATTTGCACAAAAGTGCAATAAAACTCAAAAATTATGCACATTAAACGCTCACTTTCACACTTGTTATCACTAGCAGAATGAAGAAGGGGGGGAGGTGAGAAACTTAATATCTCATGAGAATGTGTGCCAAGCAAAAAAAGTGACATATTCTACGGGCATCAGAAAGGGAGTTGAAAAAGTTCAATTTATTTTTTGGGAACATCCATGATTACTAAATTCTTCGACAGTTCATTTGTATGAAATTGCTGATATAGACATTAACTTTGTGTACAATATTTTGGGAAGGCTGAGAAAATTCAAAAACTTTACCTATTTTTTACGAATATTTTTAAATACGTATAAAGTGAAACTAGAATCATAAAAAAAAATTTCTAATCCTTTAAATTCAACTGATTTTTTTGAAAAATTTTGGAAAAGGAGATATATGAATAGAATCAAATAATAATGGACAAAACTTTTAAATGAGTTTACTATTTGTCTTTACTAATGTCGCTACTAAAGACTTAAAAATCCGTATTTTTGTAGAATATTCCTGAAAAAGGACATTTCTGGGCATGTTTTTGTTACCATTGGATGCGTGTTTAAAAACTCTTTCCTATGATACTAATATTGCACATATTGTCTTTAATCTTTGAAAGCTCAAAAAAATACTTTTTTTAAAAACGGTCTAGCTCATTGGATCTTAATCCTAGGCACGAAATTTCTTGGGATTCATAATAAAACAAGCCAAGGTTCTTTTTAGGGGGTAGACCGAAGATACTTTCTTTGGTGAGTCTGACTGATCACTCCCCAGCCGAAACGGTTAAAGCTAGAACCGTGAAATTTGGAATGATGTAGGTTCCGTAGGTTACGTGGGGATATTCGGAAATTCGGACAGCAAGGGGATTAAATGGGTGGCGTGGCACCGCCCCCCTACAACAAGAATTTTGAAACTACGTTATCTTTTAAAACATTGCAGGTACAAAGTAGAGATTTCGTACGTATATCGGTCGTATTTGAATGTTAGTTGAATTTTGTCATTATTGAAGAAAATTATGATTTGTTGGTTTTTATTTTTATGCCAGCAAATCCGAAATTAACAAACAATACACACTTTCTTATAAACTTTTGTTTACTTAAAAATTCTGACTAGAACATATTTAAAAATTTACGATAATTTTTTTAAAATTAATTTGTATACCCAAGATACCGCTTTTCTGATACCACAAATATTTTTGCGAAAAATGCCTAAGATTTTTTTTTAATTATTTGACTATCGGGACCGGCCGTAGTATAGTGGTTAGAACACGCGACTACCATGCGGGAGATCGCAGGTTCAAACCTGGCTCCAGTCATCTTAAAAGAAAAAAAAAAAATACAATTTTCTTTTATTGTCGGCTCCCCTCGAATGTTGTTGACAGCAACTTCGCAGTATTAAGCGTCGACTCAATCGTCGTGTCTAGTAAGAGCTTCTCAAACAGTGACGTTCGCATTCGTCGATTAACAAGTAGGTGCCGTTAGTTGTGAATCTAAAAATATAAAGCGTGTTAATTCACAACAACGCGAGAAGCTATCCCATAGCTCATTCATGGGGTGCAAAGGGAAATTAAGTTTTTTTTTAAGTTTAAGACAATAAGTTGAATTAAACTTGTAAATTCATGAAATAACAATTTTTAAATTTTACGATATCTTAAGAATTGATGATTGATTGATATTAATGAAAATTATGATTTGTTGGTTTTTATTTTTTATGCCAGCAAATCCGAAATTAACTAAGAATTCATACTTTCTAATAAATGTTTGTTTACATAAAAATTCTGACTAAAACATATTTAAAAATTCACGATAATTTTTTTAAAATCAATTTGTATACACAAGATACCACTTTTCCGATACCACAGATTTTTTTGCGAAAAATGCTTAAGATTTATTTTTATTTATTCAAATGTAAGTTGATTTTACTCACAAATTCATGAAATAACAATTTTTATGTTTTACGATATCATATGAAATATTTTTTTCATTGAAAAATCTTAATTAAGGCTTATACGCAGAAGAAAAATAGATTTTTAACGACAAATGGCTTAGATTTTTTAAATTATTCGAATGTTAGTAAAATTTTGTTAATATTGAAGAAAATTATGATATGTTAAATTTTATTTTTTATATCAGCAAATCCGAAATTAACTAAGAATACATACTTTCTTATAAACTTTTGTAAATTTCAAAATTCTGACTAGAACATTTTTAAAAATTTACGATAATTTTTTTAAAATTAATTTGTATAAACAAGACATGACTTTTCTGATACCACCGATTTTTTATGAAAAATGCGTAAGATTTTTTTTTAATTATTTGATTATTTTAAAAATTTGAAAGAAAGTGAGTAAAATGCTCACAAATTCATAAAATAAAAATTTTTAAATTTTACGATATCATATGAAATATTTTTTTTTTTTTATTGAAAGTTCTTAATTTAATCCTATACACAGAAGAAAAGTATATTTTTAACGACAAATGGCTAAGATTTTTTAAATTATTCGAATGTTAATGGAATTTTGTTATTATTGAATAAAATTATGATTTCTTGGTTTTTATTTTTTATGTCAGAAAATCCGAAATTAACTAAGAATACATACTTTCTCATAAACTTTTGTTTACTTTAAAATTCTGACTGGAACATTTTTAAAAATTTACGATAATTTTTTAAAATTTATTTGTATACACAACATACTACCTGCCTAATTAAGTCTTAATAAATAATAAAACCTTACAGTTTTTAAAAAAAAATTATTATACATTTTGAATAAGTTTCTGCTAAGAATTAATCAATAAAATATTATCGTACATTTTTCAAAATCTTCCTGTAAGAGTTTCGGTCACATTGATAGTTTACAGGATTTTGTTACAATACGAAATTGCTTCCTTAAAAAGAAGTTTTAAAGAAGTTCTTGACAAAGTAAGGCAACAACAATATAGTTCCCAATGCGTTTAAGAATTAATCTATAAAATATTATCGTAAATTTTTAGAGATGTTCCTTTAGGAGTTTGGGTGACAATGAAATATTACAATAATGTACAAAAGCTTATTTAATTTCGGATTTTGTTGCATACAACAAAATACAACAAATTGTATCTATATCACCAAAATGCTAGCGAATTTTTTGTAAGCAAAATCTTCGTAGATTACATGTGATGTGAAAAATTATATAATAAGGGCAGGTTCTATTTAACACTTCAGCGCCATTAAAACTCTGTCTTGTGTGTACAATTTTTTTATTAAAAATATTATCGTAAATTTTTAAATATGTTCCCGTTAAAGTTTGGAAATTAAAAATAGCATATAAGGAAGTATATACTTTTAGTTAATTTCGGATTTTGTTGCAATCCAAAAATCAGCAAATTTGAATTTTTAAAATAACAAAACGATAAGTCAATTAACTACATACAATGTTGTTCCCCTGTTGGCTAAAATCAGTTAAGATGTAATTGTAAGTATTGTTACACACTTAAAAATAAGTTTCTGCAAAAGTATGGCACCAACAATTTCGTTCCAATCTTTTTAAGAATAATAAATACAATTTTATCATAAATTTTTCTAAAAGTTCCTGTAAGAGGTTTGGTCACAATAACAGTTCCCAAGAAAGTCCAGAAGCTACATTAATTTCGGATTTTGTAACGTACGAGTTTGCCACAAAACAAAATATACGTATTTTACGTGTGATATGAAAAACGAAGCAAATGCCGGTGAGATAGCGTAGTCCAATTCAACACTCTTGAGGCATAAAAAGCCGATAGTTTATATAATATTTATTTAAAACATTATCGTAAATTTTTAAATATTTTTCCGTCAGATTTTGGCAACTAGCAATAGTTTAAACAAATGATACACTTAGTAGTTAATTTCGGATTTTGTTGCATATAAAAAAAGGGATTTTTTTAAATAATAAAATTATTTAATTTTCGACTGCGTAAAAATTGTTTTCCCCGGTGTGTATAAAAAAGTTATCGTATATTTTAAAATAAGTTCTTGGCAACAGCAATAACATTCCAATGTGTTTAAAAATTAATCAATGAAATATTATCGTAAATTTTTAGAAATGTTCTTGTAAGAGTTTGGGTGACAATTAGGGATTATAATAATGTCCAAAAGCTTGGAAATGGGCGGTGCCACGGAAAAGCTAATATTCTATATTATTTCGATATATGGATGTGCGTCCGTCGGTCCGTTCCCGTGATTACAGTTTCTATAATATAAGTGGAGGTTAAGTTCTAAGATGAGCAAGATCGGTTAAAACTACTTCCACCTCCCGTACCAACTTTTCATTTTTTTATAGTTATTTTATCACCATTATTATAAATGGTGAAGGGTATCTGGTCGAAGATAATTATCTTGTAATTTTTTTTTTGTAATTAAGAGAAAAATAAAAAATTGCCTAAAAAAGTTTTTTTTAGACAAATTCTTAAATGACAGACTCATATGTCTAGTTCAACAACCTCATATAAATACATTCAAAGTTTTTTCACGATAATACACAAATTCGTCTCAAACCTATGCCAACAAACAGCACAATTACTTTTTGCGGTAACAATACTCAAAGAAGTAGCTCCCCCTTCTCCTTGCCCTTCCACTTAAAGTCTTACAAACAATACATTGTAAATCCACCACAGTTAACACATTGTCCTCCTCTACACACACACACACACACACACGACAACCATATTGTGCCACACAAACAAACAGACATATGTTTCATACGAAAATAACGGCAAAATTGTCTTAAACTGCACTCATAACCTATCCAACGCAGACGGCACTCTACGTACACAATCTTCTCTGTCGAGCCTTAAGTTTTCAATTAGTTTTTATGCTGCGCAAAAACCTTTTGTTGTCACAACCCATACGCCAAGTGACAAACCCGCTGCACATCTACGCTGTTATCAACACCACCACCACTTTCACTTCATATAACTCGAACCACCCAATCTTCCCTTCTTGACAACTTCAGCATCTTTGTCATCATTTTTATTCATGTGCCACCATTTACTCTGGGGCACTGCCTCCCTACTTTGTGTCTATTGTGATGTACGCTTGAAAAGGATTTAAAGCAAAGTTTTTCATTTGTGCTATGGCGGTGCGTGATTGTGACACTTTAGAGGTGTGATTTCATACGTACGCATTGTCTGACAACTGAATATTGGCTTTCATATGTTTGTATGAGAGCGGGAGTGGGTGTGTGTGTAGAACTTTTCTTTTATTTGTTTCCTTAATTTTACGCTTAACTTTGCAGCAACGAAAAGCATTGCATAACTTTAGGCTTTGGTTCGATTGTCTTTTATTGTTTGGCACAAACACACACACACACACACACCAATATAAAGACCCACACACATATGAGCCCTTTTTTTTGCTCCAACAATTTGGTTAAGTGTTGAACAATAGCGCTCATTTTGTGTGCGTGTATGTGGGAGAGTTTGTTCTTTATGTCATTTAAGTTTAAATCACGATAACGAGCGTTGGGGATTTTTCTTTACAAACATTGAAGGCTTCAATTAGTAGTTGTTGACGGTGTAAATAATGGATTTGTGGATTCTTCTACTTGCAAGAGTATTTGTCGATATCGTGTTGGGGCAAAAAGAAAATTTTTCGAGAGAGTGAGAGAGAGATAGTAAGAATTATGAGAAGAGAGATCTTTGAATAGGATTTTTAGTGAGATAAGGTTACTGGATATAGTACATGATTTTTATTGGACGTTGTATTTTTAATATTTTTACTTTTTTAAATATTTTTAATATTTGTAATATTTTCAATATTTGTAATATTTGTAATATATGTAATATTTGTAATATTTGTAATATTTGTAATATTTGTAATATTTGTAATATTTGTAATATTTGTAATATTTGTAATATTTGTAATATTTGTAATATTTGTAATATTTGTAATATTTGTAATATTTGTAATATTTGTAATATTTGTAATATTTGTAATATTTGTAATATTTGTAATATTTGTAATATTTGTAATATTTGTAATATTTGTAATATTTGTAATATTTGTAATATTTGTAATATTTGTAATATTTGTAATATTTGTAATATTTGTAATATATGTAATATTTGTAATATTTGTAATATTTGTAATATTTGTAATATTTGTAATATTTGTAATATTTGTAATATTTGTAATATTTGTAATATTTGTAATATTTGTAATATTTGTAATATTTGTAATATTTGTAATATTTGTAATATTTGTAATATTTGTAATATTTGTAATATTTGTAATATTTGTAATATTTGTAATATTTGTAATATTTGTAATATTTGTAATATTTGTAATATTTGTAATATTTGTAATATTTTTAATATTGAGTTTGTTTTTTGTTGATCTGTATTGAAATATGATATTGTCATAGTTCGGTTTAAGATCAGTTCTATTGGCAATTATTTATTATTTTTTTTTGTTTTTTTCCCTTAAGGTTTGCGATGATAGAGGAGAAGGCACAGCAAAGGGCGCTGACGAGACATTGTGGCTAATGTCGAAATGACATAACCTGCTGTCAACATAATACATTTCACACTCTTGACTAAAAACCTATTGGCAATAATAAATAATTGCCAATAGAACTGATCTCAAACCGAACTATGACAATATCATTTTTAATATTTTTAACAGAGGTAAACTGGGTTGGCATTTGTTGCCAAAAACAATTCTATGCAATTTTGTCCGATGAACAAAGCATAGAGAAGAGCTTGTGTGGATTATGTTGACGTGTGGTCTTCGTTGATACCATTTTTGCACCGGTGTGTGTGAGCTTCACATTGATTGCTTGTAGCTTTTAACACTTAAGGTTGTGATAATGAGTGGAGAAGGCACAGCAAACGGCACTGATGATGATGGTTTGGCAGCCATCGAAATAGCTATCTGCTCTGCCAGCTGTCAACATAATCCATTTCACACAACTCTTGTAAAACAAATTCTATTAGCAATAATAGAAAAGATCTTGAACCGAACAATGAAACCAAACTCATTATTTTTAACATTTTTAATTTTTTTTTAATATTTTTGATATTTTTAATATTTTTAATATTTTTAATATATTGAATATTTTTAATTTTTTTAATATTTTTAATATTTTTAATATTTTTAATATTTTTAATATTTTTAATATTTTTAATATTTTTAATATTTTTAATATTTTTAATATTTGTAATATTTTTAATATTTTTAATATTTTTAATATTTTTAATATTTTTAATATTTTTAATATTTTTAATATTTATAATATTTTTTAATATTTTTAATATTTTTAATATTATTAATATTTTTAATATTTTTAATATTTTTAATATTTATAATATTTTTTAATATTTTTAATATTTTTACTATTTTTAACAATTTTAGTATTTTAAATATTCTTAATTTTCTTAGTATTTTTAATATTTTTTAAATTTTTAATATTATTAATATTTAATTTTGTTAATACTTTTAATATTCGCAATGAAACCTTGTTTGCTTTAAAATCCCGTTAAAGAATATGTATCCGGTTAGCATCACTTTTTGTCCCACTTTCATTGTATTGTGAGTTCATATTACATTTATGTATGTTCACGTTACGATCTTAATTATAATGTAACATTTTTATTTTTACTTTTATATTTTTGTATGATTATTTTTTTTGTGCAAGAAATTAAAGTTTTGTATTACGTGTCGGTGATAATAACATGACATAAAGCAAATCAAAACTCCACCCAATACAAAATCACCATTAAGCTTAAGCATTTCTGTACTAAAAATCTCATCTACTGTGCCACCAATTGTAATGAAAATGTTTCTTGCACAAAGAGCAATAGGAGTAACTGTGATCAGATAGTCGTCATTTATTTTAATTATTATTAAGGTTTTTGTTGTTTTCTGTGTTCAGTGTTTTTCTGTTGTTTTTGCTGTTGTATTAAGAGATTTTAGTAGTAAATTGGATGGTTTGGTTTAATGTTACAACAGTTTTTGCTGTTGTCATTGTCTCTCTGTGCAACCTTTAGCATATTAAATTGTGAATTTCAGGTAATTGCTACAAGTGATGGTACACGAAAATGGTGAGAGTGTTTGGCAGTGGCAAGTGTTTGTAATAGTTTAGTTAAAAAAGAACTGATTTGTTTTTTTTTTAACAAGTGAATTAGATGTGCCAGTCAGCAGTTTGAGATGTCATTTTGCTAGACATGCCAATTGACTCGACTACTTAGAATTTGCGATAAGGACTTTTTTCTAGAGCTAAACGCTATACAATTCGTCATCTCGAGATATGATGTCATGTGTGAAGGAGTCTCTACAAATTGTCGTATATCTCGAAATTTTTTGAATTTTTTTAAACCATTGTTTTGTTAACTTTATATACTTTAATATCTAACATATCAAGCTCCTTCCCTTTTAACCTGCCACTTTCGCTAACATAGTTTTACACCACATACTTGTTTCTTTTTATGCTGACCATAAAATTCATTGCCCATATTAAGTTAACAATTTCAAGTGGCATTTTTGTTTCGTGTGCATTATTTTTACACAACGATGTGGTAACAAATTAATGACTGTACTAAAGCAATATAAAGTAGAGTAGTGTTTATACTGATGCTCCAGATTTTTTAATGTTCAATTTGGGATTTAAGCTCCTGGTGTTGTAGTCGTTTTTATTTTAGGGTTTACAATTTCCACAAATGTTGCGAGTACGTATTTGTTTTTTGGTTCTTCTTTGTAATTATGCATATGTTTGTTTGAATATGTAACGGTAAATTGCCATAGTCTAAAGTAAAAACAAAAAATAAAAGCGTTCTCTGTACATCTGTATATGAAATGAGTAACTTCAAGGGAAATTTGAGATTTGTAACATTTTTGTTTGGTGTTTTCTCATTCATTTCGATTATTATTGTAAAGGGTAACAACTGCTGTAATTTTTTCCTTTGATTCGTTTCATGAGTATAAGTAAATGTAATTGTAACTGTTTATAACCCAGAGCGTATGAATAATATTGTTTTTCTGCAATTGTTCCAGGTAGCGTTTGAATAATAATAATCTACAAGTATAGGAATTTTTTTCTTTTATTGTTGGTGTTAAAAGTGGTGTAATTTGCTGATTTTAATATATTTCCTAGGAGTACTGTTAATTGCATTAATGATATATTAATTTCAATTTATATTCTAAATATTTTTAATATTTTTAATTTTCTTAATTTTTTTTATATATTTAATATTTTTTATGTTTTTAATATTTTTAATGTTTTTAATATTTTTAATATTTTGAATATTTTTAATATTTTGAATATTTTGAATATTTTTAATATTTTTAATATTTTGAATATTTTGAATATTTTGAATATTTTGAATATTTTGAATATTTTGAATATTTTGAATATTTTTATATTTTTAATATTTTTAATATTTTTAATATTTTTAATATTTTTAATATTTTTAATATTTTTAATATTTTTAATATTTTTAATATTTTTAATATTTTTAATATTTTTAATATTTTGAATATTTTGAATATTTTTGATATTTTTAATATTTGTAATATTTTTAATATTTTTAATATTTTTAATATATTTAATATTTTTAATATTTTTAATATTTTTAATATTTTTAATATTTTTAATATTTTTAATATTTTTAATATTTTTAATATTTTTAATATTTTTAATATTTTTAATATTTTTAATATTTTTAATATTTTTAATATTTTTAATATTTTAATATTTTTAATATTTTTAATATTTTTAATATTTTGAATATCTATATATATAAAAATGAAATGGTCCACGTATGTCATACCATCACTTGAGAACGGCTGGAGCGATTTGGCTGATTTTTTTTTTATTCGATTCGAAATTTTTCGTAGATTGTTTGTGTTGAAAAAAATCAAATCCAGGTGGCGCTAGGGTGGATTTATATCGAAAATTTGAATGCATGTACCAATTCAACTGAAATTTAGAATGGATATTCGTTTGGTCATGAGAAAACATTTTATGTACAAATGGACCCGGTAGGTGGCGCTGGGGTCGGTTTACAATCAAAATTTTAACGAATGGGCCAATGTAACTGAAATTGACAATCTATGTTTGTTTGATCATCAGAGAAAATCGTATGTACAAATGAACCCGGTAGATGGCGCTAGGGTGGATTTATATCGAAAATTTGAATGTATGTACCAATTTAACTGAAATTTAGTATTTATGTTTGTGGAACCTTGAGAAAAATTTTTTTGTATAAATTGACCCGGTAGGTGTCGCTATGGTGGAATTATAATGAAAATTTTAACGAATTAAACAATTTGACCGAAATTTAGAATGTATATTTGTTTTATTATCAGAATTTTTTTTGTATATATGGACCTAGAGTTGATTTGGCTGGGGTTGAATTATTTCGAAAATTTATATCGATTGTCCGATTTTACTTAAACTTAAAATATATGATTTTTTTGGCATGAGAAAATTTTGAATGTATGTTTGGAACCAGTTGCCGGTGTTTAGTTTATGATACACTTAATTTTTGGAATGTTATTTAGTCACTTTTTTAACATCATAGTTATTCAGAAGTCTATATATATAAAAAAGATGTAAATTTTGATGTCACCACTAATTGTGAAAACGGTTGACCGCATTTCTCCCAAAATTTCTGTGAAAGTTGGGGATTGGCTGTAGATGGTCACCCAGACCGCAAAAAGGCTTAAAGAAGAATGACTAACTTTTAAAATGGCGCACTTCCTACAGAATTTGAGAGCTTCACAAAGTGGTTTTTCCCATTTCCAAATTTTAGGGGACAATAACGAAAATAGGAATAACTATTGATATAACCCAGACAATACGGTTAATGGGGTTGCTGAGACTAATGAAGGCATTTTTGGAAATTCGTACTCCTTAGGATAAAAAGGTACACTCACTTAGTACACCAACACAGAAAGTTATATGTCAGTCAATCGGCTTAATAATGTGGTTTTAGTATATATGCCTATCAATAAGTAAGTTTTCATCACATCATGGCCGACACTACTGATCCGTTTTAGCAATTCTTATAATAAAATATAATAATCTTAAAGATATATGAATAACAGAATTGGTCCGGGAAAACCTCGCCCTTTAAATTTAAATATTTTAGAGGTAAAAAATAAAACAATCGTTTTTAGATTTCAACTACACTCAACATATTTTACAAAAATTTGGAGGCAGGACGAAGTCTGCCGGGCCAGCTAGTTTTGAATATTTTTAATATTTTTAATACTTTGAATATTTTTAATATTTTTAATACTTTTAATATTTTTAATATTTTTAATATTTTAATGTTTTTAATTTTTTTAATATTTTTAATATTTTTTATATTTTTTATATTTTGATTATATTTCATATTTTTAATATTTTTAATATTTTTAATATTTTTAATATTTTTAATATTTTTAATATTTTTAATATTTTAATATTTTTAATATTTTTAATATTTTTAATATTTTTAATATTTTTAATATTTTTAATATTTTTAATATTTTAAATATTTTTAATGTTTCGAATATTTTGAATATTTGTTATTTTTTTAATATTATTATTAGTATTTCTAAGCGTTTTTTTAATGTTTCGAATATTTGTTATTATTTTAATATTTGTAGTATTTTTACTACCTTACTAACTTACAACACTAGTTATAACAAGCGATACACTATTATTTTAAAATTTTATCTACAAAACCTAATCAATTTTAAACATTTCATATTGTCTTCCTCCACATAAATTACCCTCATCAAGCCTCTTCCATAAAGCTTAAAATAAATATTTCATCCAACACAAAAGAGAATCTCTCCACAATACTGACCCTAAGTAGCCACAAAATCCGGAAATTATTATAATAGTGTGGTGATGGCCAACACAGAAGCGTGGCTACTACCAACAGAAAAAAACCCCAAAAGTGTAACATAAAAAATACATAATTAAGCGTGAAATTGCCAGCATAAGCGTTTATAATTCTGTTAAACACAAAATTGGTTTTGCGTTTCCTTTCTCTTTTACGCGCGTCCTTCTCATGAGAGTTGTGTTTTTTTGTTTTCTCGTATATTTATGCTTACTCCAGCACATCCTTCCACTCTTATGTTGGGGATAACTTTAAAATAATTTATTAAATATTTAATGTTCATTAGATGGATGGATGGCCGGTCGGTCGGTTGGATTGTTCGCTTAAATGTGCCACTCTCTTTTTTCCTTTGGTCAGTATACAGGAGCATTAAGGATATCAGGCGGTACACGGCAGCATAAGGAGGTTATAAACAAACAGACCAAGAACTGCAGCAACAATAACAACAACAACAACAGCTGTAATGGCTTTTAAAAATATTACATTATGCAAACATTGATGTTAATGTGGAGGTTTTTGTTGTTATTGCTGCCATTGTAACGGCGGAAAATGTTTACAATACAAAGTGTTTTAACCGCAACGTTCAACATCCGCTTCCGTTGTTTACTTGTTTATCCGTTTGTCCGTCTGCTTGACTCTTCTTCCGACCAGTGTTTGCTGTTCATCGGCATTTCGTTTGTTTTGTTGTTGTTGTTTTTTTTGTGTGTGTTATTCAACTATAGCACTTTTAACGGAAATGGAGATTACTTAATATGCATTACACGCCAAAGTAGTTAATGTTATTATTAAAATTTAATTATATTTATTCAACGAAGATACATGAAGTTATTAAACACTAACGAGTGTAATTTGCATAAATAAGTAAATGTGGAACGCTTGGGGATCTCACGATTGAAAAAATCAAGACGAGAGGACAAACATGAGTCGAGATTAGAAAAAAACTTACGAATGTAGAGCAATGCCGGAGAGTACAAAGTAAACATTAAAAAACTGGAAAATTATTCAAAATACAAAAAATTTTTAAAATATTGTAAATATCTAAAGAATTAACAATATGAAAAGTATAAAAAGTATTACAAGTATTAATAATAATAAAAATATTAAAAATTTTAACAATTTAAACAAAAAATTAAGGGGGGGGAAAATAAAGAAATCTTAGACATATTAACAAATATTTATAAAATTAAAAATATTTAAAATTTTAAGAATATTAAAAATATTAAACATTTTAAAAATATTAACTAGATGAACTCGTCATGGAGTTTGATACGCGTCACCCTAGTGCGTGACACTGAATTTTACCATTAATATCAAACAATAAAACACCTTTCTGATCGTATAGCCAATTTGATGTATCATTTGATACACTTACACAAAAAATGGTAACTAATCACTACGATCGACTAACACTAACAAACAACACTGTATGAAATACACTGGCATAGCCCGGCTAAAAACTATGCCTTACTTTGACGTAAATACTTGAAGTAATCTTGGTTTTCCAACAAATCTCCTTGAAAATAATAAAGCTTGAGCTTTGTGGTAAAAAGGGAATTGTGGGGAAAAATATCCTCCATTCTCATGTTTTAATATAAACGGTCAAAATCAAAAAATATTGGTGCTGGACATACTTCGCATGTATATGTTTGACATAATTATAGATATATATATAGCTGATGATGTACCATTGTGCATCAATTCGTCACAAAGGGAACTGAAGATGAACTCGTCATGGAGTTCGAAACGCGTGACACTGCATTTTACCATTAATATCAAACAATAAAATACTTTTCTGATCGTTTAGCCAATTTGATTTATTATTTGATACACACACAAAAATTGATAAAATATTAAAAGTATTTAAAATATTCAAAATATTTAAAATATTCCAAATATTAAAAATATTTAAAATATTAAAAGTATTAAAAAATATTAAAAATATTAAAAAAAATAAAAATATTAAAAGTATTGGAAATATCAAAAATATTCAAAATATTCCAAATATTAAAAAAATTTAAAATATTAAAAAAATTCAAAATATTTAAAATATTAAAAGTATTAAAAAATATCAAAAATATTAATAGTATTTGAAATAATCAAAATTATATTATATTATATTATCAAAAATATTAAACATATTAAAAATATTAAAAATATTACAAATATTAAAAATATTAAAAATATTAAAAATATTGAAAATATTGAAAATATTAAAAATATTAAAAATACTAAAAATATTTAAAATATGAAAAATATTAAAAATATTTAAAATATAAAAAATATTTAAAATATTTAAAATATAAAAAATATTTAAAATATTAAAAATATAAAAAATATTTAAAATATTAAAAATATTAAAAATATTAAAAATATTAAAAATATTGAAAATATTGAAAATATTAAAAATATTAAAAATACTAAAAATATTTAAAATATTTAAAATATTTAAAATATAAAAAATATTTAAAATATTTAAAATATAAAAAATATTTAAAATATTTAAAATATTAAAAATATTTAAAATATAAAAAACATTTAAAATATTAAAAATATTAATAATATTAAAAATATTAATAAAATGTTAGAAGTATTGGAAATATCAAAAATATTGAAAATATTGAAATCTATTAGCAATAATAGAGAAAGATCTTGAACCGAACAATAAAAACACATTCATTAAATATAAAAAATAATAATAGTAATCAAAATATTAAAAAGATGAAAAATACTAATAATATTAAAAATAGAAAAAACATAAAAATATTCAAAATATGCATACTATTCCAAATATAAAAAAAATATTCAAAATATTAAAAATATTCAATGTATTCTAAATATTTAAAATATGCTAAGTATTCCAAATATTAAAAATATTCAAATTAAATTAAAAAGATTAAAAATATTCAAATTAAATTAAAAAGATTAAAAATATTCAAATTATTAATAACATTTAAAATGTTAAAAATATTAAAAATAAATTCAATTATTAAAAAATATTAAACAAATTTAATAATATTAAAATTTTTCAAATATATTAAAAGAATAAATTACAAGTATTGAAATTGTTATAATAATGTTGAAAATATTAAAAACTAGCTGGCCCGGCAGACTTCGTCCTGCCTCCAAATTATTGAAAAAGATGTTGAGTGCAGTTGAAATCTAATAGCGATTGGTTGATTACTTTGACCTCTGAAATATTTCAATATAAAAGGCGAGATAATTCCGGACAAATTTTGTACTTCATATATCTAAAAGATTATTATATATTATTGTAAGAATTGCTAAAATGGATCAGCAGTATCGTCCATGATTTGATGAAAACTTACTTATTGATAGGCATATATTCTAAAACCACATTTTTAAGCCGATTGACTGACATATAACTTTCTGCGTTGGTGTACTGGGTGATTGTAACTTTTTATCCTAAGGAGTACGAATTTCCAAAATTGCCTTCATTAGGCTCAGCAACCCTATTAACCGTATGGTCTGGGTGATATCAACAGTTATTCCTATTTTCGTTACTGTCCCCTAAAATTTCGAAATGGGAAAAACCACTTTGTGAAGCTCTCTAATTCTGTAGGAAGTGCGCCATTATAAAAGTTAGTCATTCTTCTTTTAGCCTTTTTGCGGTCTGGGTGACCACCTATAGCCAATCCTCAGCTTTCACTGAAATTTTGGGACAAATGGGGTCAACCGTTTTCACAATTATGGTGACATCAAAATGTACATCCGTTTTATATATATAGACTTCTGAATAACTATGATGTTAAAAAAAGTGACTAAATGACATTCCAAAAATTAAGTGTATCATAAGCTAAACACCGGCAACTGGTACCAAACATACATTCAAAATTTTCTCATGTCAAAAAAATCATATATTTTAAGTTTAAGTAAAATCGGACAATGGATATAAATTTTCGAAATAATTAACCCCAGCCAAATAAACTGTAGGTCCATATATACAAAAAAAAATTCTCATAATAAATCAAATATACATTCAAAATTTCAGTCAAATTGTTTAATTCGTAAAAATTTTCATTATAATTCCACCCTAGCGACACCTACCGGGTCAATTTATACAAACAATTTGTTCTCAAGGTTCCACAAACATAAATACTAAATTTCAGTTAAATTAGTACATGCATTCAAATTTTCGGTATAAATCCACCCTAGCGCCATCTACCAGGTCCATTTGCACATACAATTTATTCTGATGATCAAACAAACATAGATTCTGAATTTCAGTTAAATTGGCCCTTTCGTTAAAATTTTGATTGTAAACCGACCCCAGCGCCACCTACCGGGTCCATTTGTACATAAAATGTTTTCTCATGATCAAACAAATATCCATTCTAAATTTCAGTTGAATTGGTACATGCATTCAAGTTTTCGATATAAATCCACCCTAGCGCCATCTACCGGGTCCATTTGTACATAAAATGTTTTCTCAAGATCAAACGAATATCCATTCTAAATTTTAGTTGAATTGGTACATGCATTCAAATTTTCGATATAAATCCACCCTAGCGCCACCTGGATTTGATATTTTTCAACACAAACAATCTACGGAAAATTTCGAATCGAACAAAAAAAAATCAGCCAAATCGCTCCAGCCGTTCTCAAGTGATGGTATGACATACGTGGACCATTTCATTTTTATATATATAGATATTGAAAACATTAGTAATTATTATAAATACTAAAAAAGTTAAGAATATTATAAATTGTTAAAAAAATAGAATTATTAAAAAATATTACATTTATTCAATAGTAATAAATTTATCAAAACAAATATAGAAATAAAATTAATAAATTATATAAAACTATTGAAAATATTGAAAAAAAAACGTTAAACATATTAAAAAATATTAAAACTATTAACAATTTTAAAAATATTAAATATCCTGAAATTATTGAAACTGTTTCAAATATAAAAAGTATTTAAAATATTTTAAAAATTTATAATAGCAAAAATCTTAAATATAAAATATATATGGTTATAGAATATAACGTTGAGTTGAGACCCCCAAAAGATGAAAGCTTATGATAGTAGAAGAAACCCCTAGCTGGGCTTTGTATTATAAGGCAAGGTTTTAATTGATTTTTGATGTTTTCGACTTAGTCCAGAATTTTAATACATTTTTCAAAGAACATGCACTGATTCTTAAGTCTATATCTCGTAAATTATTCGAAATATTACTTTTCTCTTTTCAGCAAATTTTTAGCTATTAATCAGATGTGAAAATTTTACCTTAAGGTAAAATCAAAAAAATAACAACATCTTACTCAAAACTGACAAAAATCGTAATATTTAAAATATGAATTAAAAAAACCTTAGCTAATAATTCAAAACTCTGCTAGGGTTTCTCTTCTATCATCATAAGCTTTCAGATTTTGGGGGTCTCAATTGGTTCAATATGTTAGTGTTGCATTGTGTAATCATAAAAGATTAATACAAATTTAAACGTAAATTAAAAATAAAAAAAATATGTTGTGCCTTATTTGCATTTTACTTATTTGTATTCCTATAAACGGTAGGAGCAATTCCTTTTAATATCTTTTTTGACCAACTGTTGAGAAAATAATGACAATGTAACTCTTTCTGAATAATACATTAAAATGTCCTTATAAAATAGTGGCTATAAACTTCTTCAAACTTTGAGAATAGTAAAAAAATGCAACAAGTTTGCGATTTCGGAGCAAAAGCACAGATATGTCAAAAGTTTACTACATATAAAATTAGCATATCGTAGGAAAGGCAGCAAATCTCTTCTTTCCAAACCCAATAAGGAACTTAAATTCGGTTGATATTAAACCGTATTGCTGGCTTATAAGTGCGTAAAGATACGAATAACCCGGTTTTTTTTACCCGTAACTCAAGATTTTGGGGGTGTTAGAGAAATTTCAAAAACATATTCTTCTTGTTCTCAGCAGCGCCTACCAGAAAAATAGTATCACGTCCCAGGTATACCGACTTCATTTTTTTTTGTCGCACTGTGTTATTAATATTCTAACTATCAAGTATCTACATTGAAGGTATGTACGAATCAAATATGCAGTCTACTAATCATTTCATGAAAATAATTTCGTATATCTGCCCTTCCTGTAGTTATTATTAGTGCAGGAATAAAAGCATTTTAAACGTTATTACCAAGCAGTTGGAGGAAATTTTTTCGGGATTTTTGCATTATTCGAAATTTAGCTTTTAAACTAATGGTAAAAGTTACTGTAAAATATGTTTCACTTTTAACACATTAGCTGTTATTCAAAAATACAAATAGAAAAATGATTTTAAATCATTATGTGTAATTGCATTTTATCATTAACTATTCTATGTAGGCCTTGTACGCCTTTAAAAAATGACGTATGATTAACGCTCGTATATTTTTTTTGGACAAAAACAGTACATTTCACTGAATTTTTTTAAAAAAGCAGTACATCGATTTGGAAAAACAGTACTTTTCGCAGTACATATTTACATAGCATATATATTTTATTAAATATGTAAAAAAATTAAAAGTCATTTCCAGAATCAACCTTTGTGGTTGTTTTGTATTTGTCGTTTGGAGCAATTTGAATAAGCAATGCCGGCTTCGTTTTGAGGTAATTATAGAAATCAACGCATTTGTACTTCATATTACATTTGACGGTCAGAATCGGCTTCGATGTTTGCACATCTAATCGGGTTTAGTCTGACGTCCAAGTTTTGTTCACTGCAGAGAAGATTCGCTCCACTGATGCTGACGATCGTGGCCATTTCTTTGAATTCGCAATCATCGAAACATTGTAATGGAGAGAAGGCCATTGCATAATTGTATTCCCTTAACTTGTTCATTCCATTAGTATAAAAGCATTCAAATCAAAGCAGGCAAAATTACCGAAAAAATCAGTGCGTAAAGCAGCCATCTCAATCGAATTGTATCCATTGTCAATAAGTTTTTGCTTTTCTGCTACTACAGCTGGGGTTAAAAAATTATTCTCTTGACGCATTTTTAGTGTTTCTTGGAGCTTATTTTTGAAGTAAACAATATTATTGCATGAATTCGCTGTTCGCCGTTTATATTTCTATTATGTATCGAAAAACAGTACTTTGAGGGAGAAAAGCAGTACGCAGTTTTTGATGTCGAAAAACAGTACTGTACTGCGAAAAACAGTACAGATACGAGCCTTACGTATGATTAATATTAATTTTTGTAGTTTATGTTTTACACATAGTACGTATGATTAATATTTCTTAAATTTACTTAATCCAATACATATAACGTATGATTAATACTCAAAAACTCTCTTTAATACGAAACTTACCCATTACTCATCCGCCACAATCTGCCATTGCAATGCTGCTGAAAAGTGTAAGACTATATCAAAGGGTTACATATACATAGTACATAACAAGGCTTCAATACCTCTAAACATTCGTCAGAATTTTAAAATATCAAGTAAATCAAATAAATGCTACCTAATGTTATTATGAATGATTTAGTGCAACTGTGTTATGTGACTAGATGCAATTCTGAGGTGTTGTTAGACAGTGCAAGGGGAGTTTTCGATATTAATATAATTTTCAGCTAAACATCTTAAAAACAATGTGCGAACAGTCTCATTTCAACAGCAGCAAAAATGAAACAATAAAGCTCGAAAGTTTTTTTCTTATTGTTTTTGGTTACTCTTACAAAATATACACAGACAAAACAGCGAAGGCGTTACAACATAAGGACATCATTAAAACTAAGGAGGAAAGTATATGAAATAAAAACTCAAATACGAATAAATTTAAACTTTTTCTCTAGTATTCATAAATATTGTGCATTTTTTTGTGTGTGTGTGTTATACATTTTATGTATTTATTCACTTGCAATTAAAAAATATTGTTAATTGGTGCTTTGCTTTAAACAAAATATAAAATCAAATTTTAATTAAAAACTAAAAAACACAAGTAACGACGCTAAAAAAATTCAGAGAGGTGAGAGAGATAGAAATAAAATGTAAATAAATTTCATATATATATTCGTTAAATATAGTTTGCATAATGTTGCATCGTTTATGTATGGGTATGTTTGTGTGTTGTTTCATTGAAAAAAAAAACAAAAATAAAACACAAAGATATAAAAAGAAAATCAAAACAACAAAAAGAAAAAAAAACATGAGGAATTATAAATGAAAATATATTCATTTTCCTGTTGGTGGTGGTGTTGTACTTTTTTTTCTATGTTGGGTTGTTTTGTTGTCACATTGTATAAAGGTGTTTGTTTGTATGTTAGTGCTGGGGTTTTTGTTGGCCATTTGTTTGTATACTTTGTATTTATATTTGAACTAGTGTTGTTGCTTCATTTAGTTATTTAAAGTAATTTTATTGCATAGCATTTCTAAGTGTTGAAGTGCTATTTCATTGAGGAAATTTTTGTGTTATTGGTTATTGTGGTTAGGTTGAGTTTTTTGTATTTGTTTTTGCGTTGGCAGCATTGCATTTGTTATGGCTGGTTTTACCGGGGGGAGGGAGGGTGTCGGAGAAATTATAAAACTTTGGGTTGGTCGACTATGTTGTTTGTATAAGTTTTGTATTAGAGGGCCTTTGAAACCCCTATAGTATTATAAAATAATTGATGAGCCCTTTTGTGACCTACTTATACTATATCATAAAATCCCACAATAAAATATTCATAGATGCTATTGTTTTTACGATATTGCAAGATTTGTAAAGAATAAGTATAAGGTTGTCGATTAGTTCCATCGAAGTTCAAGGTATAATCTAGATATTTTTCTTATATCTCCATGATGTTTACTGCTACATAAATATCCTTTATATGAAATTCATATTTAATGTAAATACTACGCTAACACTTATGAACATCTAAAATTATACGAAAAAATCCTCTATGCTTTAGTTCGCCTATTTTATCCGCAGTAACGATAAAAAATTTTTTAATGAGCTAAAAACTGTTGAAGGCAAATGGATGCGCATCGTGTTCTAAGTTGGCGAGGATGAGGACAAATTTACAGGTAGTCCCGCAACTGCCCCGAAATGGCCCCTAGATGGGTTTATAACTCCTAAAGGAGCTCCCATATATTTTTTTAAATTTGCTCCCACCGCTCCATTTGCCCTAACAGTTTGTCAGAATATATCTACCCTTTAATTTCAATCCTTATGGTGGTCCCCATACAATTTTTTATATTTTTTTGCAAACTATATATCTATATATATAAAAGGCTTGGGTGACTGACTGATCACTCCCCAGCCCAAACGGCTAAAGCTAGAACCTTGAAATTTGGAATGTAGATTCTTTTTATGACCTAGGCGCGCACTAAGAAGGGATTTTAGGAAATTCGAACTCTAACGTGGTAAAATGGGCGTGGCACCGCCCCATACAACTGGAATTTTAAAACGGCAGTATCTTTTAAACCATTTTAGGTACGAAGTCGAGATTTGGTACGTATATCGGTCGTATAAGAAAAAATACTTTGTTATTGGAAAGAGGGCGGTGCCACACCCCTTTCTTAAAAATAGTTATATTGGCCACATAAATGGACCGATTGCAATTAAATTTTCTATGTGTGATACTGGCCATAGGTCCTCTATCATAGGCTACATGAAAACATAGTTGGACGATGGGGCGTGGCACCGCCCACACAATTCGAAATTTCAATCTGACAAATCTACCGAGCCTTTAGAGGGAAAGGGGCGGTGCCACGCCCCTTTTGGAAAAATTGTTATGTCGGTCATATTAATAAAACGATTGTAATAACATTTCCATAATCTATATATTTAAAATTGCTTACTGCCTCTAGATATGATAATGATTCCGCCCACTTTGAAAATCGATATAATAATATCAATATACTAGAAAATTTCATGTATTACTGAGGGTGAGGGTATATGTAAGTCGGTTTTTTTACAAATCATTTTCTTGTTTATGAGGTAAAAATTGTTGAGCGGTGTAATTTTAAATATTTACCTATTTATTTTTCAAAATTATGTTTTCTTTATATGTAAAATTTGATAAAATTTTTCAGTATTTTTAGTTCCTATTAGTTCAAATTTTAAACCGTTTTTTTTAAAGAAATTTTATGTTTTAAACGCCTTATCTATTATTTAATATTTAAACTAAAAAAAAAACTTAATTTCCCTTTAACCCCATGAAAGAGGTATGGGGTTGCTATCGAAACTAGATCTTGCTGG
The DNA here is from genome assembly GCA_964034835.1 of Muscina levida. NCBI lineage: Eukaryota > Metazoa > Arthropoda > Insecta > Diptera > Muscidae > Muscina > Muscina levida. The sequence goes on along the minus strand of OZ035880.1, from coordinate 9,884,322 downwards.
TCTAGAATTGCCATGGAGGCTTGAGAAATAAATCCATAATTGAATCGTGTACAATGTAATTAAAGTATCATCACGAGGTTGTAATACGATCAAAAAGGGTCCTATTTGGGAATTCCTAGGACCACTTCGCCACGCTTGGTTTTTCAAATTAAAGTGTTTCTCTAAGTAAGAATGTTGTTGTTATTATACAAAATATGATAATTTATTTGTAACAAAAATAGACCTAATTTTATGCACTTTTTACTCTAATATTGAATTATTATTTTATGTAAACTGAGACATACATTATTTCTAATTCAAAGACAACATTTTAATATTGTTTTGTGTCCAATTTTCTATTTTTTCAAATGCAATTTTTTAACGGAACTTTGTCAATGTAAATGATTTACCAGAAGAGAGAGCCGGAGCCACATTTTTATTTGTATATAAGTTATGTTAATGTTTTGAGAAAATAAATAAATTTCGTATAAAACATAGATAACATTTTTTATTTTTTTATGTTTTGCAAAAAACATACCAGATATCATTTATAAATTATAAAGTTAATAAATACAAGAATATGAAAACCAACATTTAAAGCTATCTTTTTATTTAAAAAAGGTATGTAAAGTAAGTAAGGCCTTTTGAATGGATCTGATCAGTTGCGTCATTCGTTGGCACTTTTTGTTCCAACATTGCGATTTCAAAGTATCATTAAAATAACAGGAGCCCAGAATAGTAAAGTAGTAGTAACGATAATTTAATACTTGCGCCTAAAAGTATGCAAATTTTCTGTTGAAAATTAAATCATACAATCATACAGGGTGATTCGAATTAATAAAATCTTATACTTTTATCAAGGTATACTTTTAGGCGCTACATAAACAGGGTGATTCAAACCAGCCAAAAATTTATTATATGCTTGATTCTGGTCGCCTGGTATTTTGCCGGATGTTGAAATTGTTAAATCGTAACGGGTTTGTAAGAAATATAGGCGTCGTTCGTTGGCCATTTTTCTTCATCATTACGATTTCGAGGTTAAATTGATATAACAGGAGCCCAGAATAGTAAAGTAGTGGCATCGACAATGTAATACTTGCGCCTAAAAGTATGCAAATTTTCTGCGGCAAATTTAAACCCAAACAGGGGGATTCGAATAAACCAAATCGTATACATTTAATCAAAGGTATACTTTTAGGCGCTACATAAACCAGGTGAATCAAGCCTGGGAAATGTTTATTATCTGCTTCAAATTTGAAACTGTCAAATCGTAACCGGTTTGTAGGAAGTATATGCATCATTCGTTAAGATTTTCTATTTTTTCATCATTGCGATTTTGAGGTTTAATTAAAATAACAGGAGCCCAGAATAGTAAAGTTGTGGCATCGACAATGTAATACTTGCGCCTAAAAGTATGCAAATTTTCTGCTGAAAATTTAAAACCATACAGGGTGATTCAACTAAACCAATTCGTATACATTAATCAAAGGTATACTTTTAGGCGCTACATAAACAGGGTGATTCAAACCAGCCAAAAATTTATTTTCTGCTTGATTCTGGTCGCCTGTTATTTTTCCAAATGTTGGAACTGTCAAATCTTAACCGATTTGTATGTAGAAAAATAGTTATTTTTCTTGGGGCACAAGGCCAAGAAAGAGATACACTTGGTACCATAACCTAGACCAAACGGCTAAAGAGAAAAACTCGAATATTGACGTAAATATGTTCATAGAGGGGGGGGGGGGGGGAGGGGGGGTTTGGTAGTAGATGCGTGAATAAATGAGAGAAAAATTGCGATTTGGACCAAATGCGTCATTTAAGAAACATGAAATTTGTTGTGAATATTCCTTTTAGAAAAAATAATAATAGTGAATGAATTGATCTAATGCTTCGTCTTAGAATCATGGAATTTGGTTCTCTTACAAAAATAAATAAATCGTGATTTAGGACTTTTGTAATCTCAATTAGGGGTGGTCGAAATACGCATAAAACTTAACCAGAGAAATTGTCGTTGTGACCTACTTCGTGACCCCATAATCATGAAATTCAGAGACTTTTTCTCCTGAAGTTTAAACTTTTTCGAAACTTCATCTTGACTTGATATAATCGGGGTCGTGGCATTCAATTAAACGATATAAGTAAGGAGTATACAAATTGGTGTGATTTAACCTTATGAAGTAGACTTCAGCTATTAAGACATTATTGAATTAATAAATTAATAAATAAAGCGGTAGAAATTGCCGAGACACTAAATCAGGATAACGACTGGTAATGGATAAAAATTTATATAAATTATAAAATTAAATTTTTGTTACAGGAAAGTGTGACCAATCGTTAGTAGATCAACACATGATTTTGGGACTCAATTCGGAGCACTTGAGAGTGGCCCCTTGATTACAAATAGATTATACCCTACTGTATACCGAAATTTAACCATGTTTAAATAGAGAAAAAGAGCTAAAAATCCACCTTGAACAAAAAAAAAATCAAATGGCCATTAAATTATTAATGCAGCTAACATGACAAAACGAATGATGCAGAAGTTCTTATTTATTGTAATTCTCAGAGTTGAGTCCCAAAATCACAAAAAAAATCATATGCCATTAAATTATTAATGCAGCTAAGATGACAAAACGAATGATGCAGAAATTCTTATTTGTGGGGCTTCTTTCACGTGCAATTCTCAGAATTTAGTCCCAAATCAATGAGCTGAAAAATGTTGTACTATGTATTTTAAGAAATTGCACATGTAACATATGATTTATATCAAATGTATGCGCCTACAACGTATTATTAATCATACGTCAAAATTCATTGCCCCACCTACGTAAAAAATATAACTATTAACATTTTTGTTGTTGCTGTTGACTAAACTTTTCCCCTCCTCCCCCATTTATATGTTAAAATTTTTTTTATCTTTCTCTCCATAAAACAGAACAGACTGCATCAAACCGACTATTTTTCTTTCTTCCTTAACATTTTATTTCCTTAGTGGTTGTGTGATTTCATAACTTATTATGTGTTGGGGTGGTCTTACGTAGTGTTCAGATGCATTAATTGTTTTGCGGGGACAGCAAATGTTTTAATATTTTGTAGTTGGTAGTTATAATTATACCAAAAAACAAGACCTTAGCAAGGCTGGCACGAACAGTTACAAAACCTCAGAAAATGCTAAATGATGGAAAGACTTATAAAGCTATTGTGGGAAATTTTAGTGTTGCAAACGATTTTTTCTCTCTCTCTCACAGTTATTCATTCACATTTACGTGCCAAAAACATTAAGTGCTAAAATGGTTTGCCAACAAATAGAAAGAAATGCGGTTCTGATGCTGGTCTTGTGATTTGTTCGGGTGTTTTTTCAAAAATGTTAGAGGTCAGTGGTCAGGGTTGGTAATGAGGAGGCGTTGTGAATGTTTTCTGAGTTACTATTAGTATTATTATAAATATAATGGGGCCTAAGGTGGATCACTTAATTTGTTATTGTATCACAATTGTTATCTATCTATCAGCTAACTGCCCTATTTCTGCTCCCAAAATATCACAAGACCATTTTAAATCTATAAATTTATAATTTCCCTTAAAAGTTTCAATTCATTTTCCATTAATACCAGGCACTTAAAGTAAACTTTAAATTCGCTAGCAATTTCAACTCGAAAAATTGAATATGCCAGTCATTCAAATTTCATATTGATTTTATGCTAAAGAACATTTCCATAAAGTATTTGCACTCATTCTCACACACACACATACACACAAACGCTCTTAAACCGAAGTTTGTATGTTAACACATACATATGTATGTAGGCGAGTGTTTGCAAATAAGTGTAAACAGTGTTGTGTACAATGTAGACATAGACTTTGTTTTACCATAACATAGAACATGAGTATTTGTGCAATTCTGCCATTTAAAATGAAAACTTTGGTTTAGGTGCTTTCTAAAAATAATAATAAAAAACGACAACAACAACTGTCGGTGTGTATTCTGCTTTTTGTTATTGTTATTACAATTTTGTTCAATCATTTAAATTGTTTTAGAAAGCAAACAAAAAAAATCATATGCAATCCAATGGGTTTTTTTTTATATCAAAAACGTTCTTGAAAACTTTGTTAACAAGCTAGAGAGTGCAGCGAGCAAGAGAGTGAGAATAAGTGGAGTGCAGCATGTTATGGTAGGTGCTGTAATATACATACATTTTATGTTTTTGGTAAAATTCTAAAACGAAAACAGGAAATGGAAATGAACAACACAAAAATATTTTCAACACTGCCAACCAAACATGAGGTGCAATTGAAATTCCACATTTCTATGGATAAACTGTGGCGTGGGCACAACAACACAAAAATATGTGTAATGTTGTGTAAAGTTTGTAAATAGAGAACTTAGTAAGAGGAGATGGTTGGGAGGAAGGGAGGGAGGTAGGGAAATAATTGACTTTATATGGCAAGAGTAAAGTGATGGCCAGTTGATTGCAATTTCTGTCAAATGCTATGGGTTTATTAAGCATTATGTTAAAATTGTTGATGTTTAAGTTGAATTATAAAGGGTTTCCCGAGGGCATTGCTAACTGGTAAGGACAATTTACTGGAATTTTACTAAAGTAGACGTTCAAGGTAAACAAAATTTCTGATAATTTCAGTAACACCTATAGCCGAAGGTAAGGCATTTTAGCAAAATAAGGAAAATATTCACAAGTGAAGTGAGTGCTGATGTGTTGTCGTTTTTAAACATTTTTCCACGACATGTTATCTTAAGGTCATATTGTACATTAAAACTGATTTCCATAAATATAATAAAAAAATACTAAAATTATTAAAAGTGATAAAAATATCAAAAATACTAAAAATATTAAATATACAAAGATATTAAAAATAAAATATTAAAAATATTGAAAATATTAAAAATTTTCAAAATATTTAATATATTACAAATATTAAAAACATAAAAACTTTAAAAATATTAAAATATTAGAACTATTAAAAATAATAAAACTATTAAAAATATTTAAAAAATAAAAATTAAATAAAATGCTAAAAATATTATAAATAGTCAAACTTTAAAAAAATTTTAAAATATTGAAAATGTTAAATACATCCAAAATATTTATGATATTAAATATATTTAAAATATTAAAAAATTTAAATATATTCAAAATATCAACAATTTTAAAAAATTAAAAAAATTTTAAAATATTGAGAATATTAAATACATCAAAAATATTTAAAAAAATATGAAAAATATTTGAATATTAAAAATTGATTTATATGTTTTTATGATATTTATATATCAAAAATACTAAAAATATTAAAAATATGAAATATACTAAAAATAATAAAAATATTAAAAATATTGAATATATATAAAATACCAAAAATATTAAAAAATTCAAAAATATCAAATATATTAAAAATATAAAAATATTAAAAATAATAAAAAATCGTTCTTGATTTTGTTTTTGTTGATCTTTATTGAATTATGATATTGTCATAGTTCGGTTTGAGATCAGTTCTATTACTCTTGACTAAAAACCTATTGGCAATAATAAATAATTGCCAATAGAACAGATCTCAATCCGAACTATGACAATATAATAATAAAAAATATTTAAAATAATAAAACATCCAAAATATTAAAAATATTTAAAATATTAAAAAATATTAAAGTAATTAAAAAATTTAAAAATTTAAAATTTTAAAAATATTAAAAATATTAAAAATATTACAAATATTACAAATTATTAAAAAATAAAAAATATTAAAAATATAAAAATACTAAAAATATTAAAAATATTAAAAATATTAAAAATATTAAAAATATTAAAAATATTAAAAATATTAAAAATATAAAAAATATTAAAAATATTAAAACTATTAAATATATTAAAAATATTAAAAATATTAAAAATATTAAAAATATTAAAAATATTAAAAATATTAAAAATATTAAAAATATTAAAAATATTAAAAATATTAAAAATATTAAAAATATTAAAAATATTACAAATATTACAAATTATTAAAAAATAAAAAATATTAAAAATATAAAAATACTAAAAATATTAAAAATATTAAAAATATTAAAAATATTAAAAATATTAAAAATATAAAAAATATTAAAAATATTAAAAATATTAAAACTATTAAATATATTAAAAATATTAAAAATATTAAAAATATTAAAAATATTAAAAATATTAAAAATATAAAAATACTTTAAATACTAAAAATATTAAAAATATAAAAAATATTAAAAATATTAAAAATATTAAAAATATTAAAAATATTAAAAATATTAAATATATTAAAAATATTAAAAATTTTAAAAATATAAAATTACTTTAAATACTAAAAATATTAAAAATATAAAAAATATTAAAAATATTAAAAATATTAAAAATATTAAAAATATTAAAAACTAGCTGGCCCGGCAGACTTCGTCCTGCCTCCAAATTTTTGTAAAATATGTTGAGTATAGTTGAAATCTAAAAACGATTGGTTTATTTTTTTGACCTCTAAAATATTTCAATTTAAAGGGCGAGGTTTTCCCGGACAAATTCTGTTATTCATATATCTTAAAGGTTATTATATATTATTATAAGAATTGCTAAAACGGATCAGCAGTTTCGTTCATGATGTGATGAAAACTTACTTATTGATAGGCATATATTCTAAAACCACATTTTTAAGCTGACATATAATTGACTGACATATAACTTTCTGCGTTGGTGTACTGGGTGATTGTACCTTTTATTCTAAGGAGTACGAATTTCCAAAATGCATTCATTAGGCTCAGCAACCCCATTAACCGTATGGTCTAGGTGATATCAACAGTTATTCCTATTTTCGTTATTGTCCCCACTTTGTGAAGCTCTCTAATTCTGTAGGAATGCGCCATTATAAAAGTTAGTCATTCTTCTATTAGCCTTTTTGCGGCCTGGGTGACCATCTATAGCCAATCCTCAACTTTCACTGAAATTTTGGCACAAATGGGGTCAACCGTTTTCACAATTAGTGGTGACATCAAAATGTACATCTGTTTTATATATATAGACTTCTGAATAACTATGATGTTAAAAAAAGTGACTAAATGGCATTCCAAAAATTAAGTATATCATAAGCTAAAAACCGGCAACTGGTTCCAAACATACATTCAAAATTTTCTCATGCCAAAAAAATCATATATTTTAAGTTTAAGTAAAATCGGACAATCGATATAAATTTTCGAAATAATTCAACCCCAGCCAAATCAACTGTAGGTCCATATATACAAAAAATATTCTCATAATTAAACAAACAAACATTCAAAATTTCAGTCAAATTGTTTAATTCATAAAACTTTTCCTTATAATTCCACCCTAGCGACACCTACCGGGTCAATTTATACAAACAATTTTTTCTCAAGGTTCCACAAACATAAATAATAAATTTCAGTTAAATTAGTACATGCATTCAAATTTTCGATATAAATCCACCCTAGCGCCATCTAGCGGCTCCATTTGTACATACAATTTTTTCTGATGATCAAACAAACATAGATTCTGAATTTCAGTTAAATTGGCCCTTTCGTTAGAATTTTGATTGCAAACCGACCCCAGCGCCACCTACCGGGCCCATTTGTATATAAAATGTTTTATTATGATCAAATGCATATCCATTCTAAATTTCAGTTGAATTGGTACATGCATTCAAATTTTCGATATAAATCCACCCTAGCGCCACCTGGATTTGATTTTTTTCAACACAAACAATCTGCGGAAAATTTCCAATCCAATAAAAAAAAAATCATCCAAATCGCTGCAGCCGTTCTCAAGTGATGGTATGACATACGTGGACCATTTCATTTTTATATATATAGATATTAAAAATATTAAAAATATTAAAAATATTAAAAATATAAAAATACTTTAAATACTAAAAATATTAAAAATATAAAAAATATAAAAAATATTAAAAATATTAAAAATATTAAAAATATTAAAATATTAAAAATATTAAAAATATTAAAAATATTAAAAATATTAAAAATATTAAAAATATTAAAAATATTAAAAATATTAAAAATATTAAAAATATTAAAAATATTAAAAATATTAAATATATTAAAAATATTAAAAATATTAAAAATATAAAAATACTTAAAATACTACAAATATTAAAAATATAAAAAATATTAAAAATATTAAAAATATTAAAAATATTAAAAATATTAAATATATTAAAAATATTAAAAATATTAAAAATATTAAAAATATTAAAAATATTAAAAATATAAAAATACTTTAAATACTAAAAATATTAAAAATATAAAAAATATTAAAAATATTAAAAATATTAAAAATATTAAAAATATTAAAAATATTAAAAATATTAAAAATATTAAAAATATTAAAAATATTAAAAATATTAAAAATATTAAAAATTTAAAAATATTAAAAATATTAAAAATATTAAAATTATTAAAAATATTAAAAATATTAAAAATATTAAAAATATTAAAAAAAATAAAAATTTTAAAAATATTACAAATTTAAAAAAAAAAAAAACATAAAAAATATTATAATATCCCAAGTTTTAATCAATTAGGCTCGAGGTCTGTGTTTTGTGATTATCATTTATTTTTCAATATTTCGTCTTTCATCGAAAGACATCATCAGGATTCTGTAACAGATTAGATACAATAATAACAATAAAAACATATCATACGTATAGAACTATACACACGTATATAAAACATAAACATCACACAACCTAACTTACGAAAAGAGTAACAACACAATATTACAGACAAGTAGTTTAGCAACCACTCTCTTCTGCTATCGGTAGAGTACTGTTGTTTTCCACGTTCTTTCTGTTTTGTTGATCTTTTCTTATTAGAAAGATGTAACTCTTTGCTAAATTCTCGATGTCTGCTTTATAGTTGATGCGTTGTGTTGTTGGTGTGTTGAGAATATGTAGCATCTCTAGCGTTAGACGTTTGTTGTAGTTGCTCTCACACTGGACAACTCTCACACTCTCTAAGTCTGCGTCGTGGTTTTGCGTCGCACAGTGTGTTGATAACGCCGTTTTTTGGGTCAAATTTATGTTTCTTTGTTTTAGGTCACTTTTGTGTCCTGCTATTCGCGTTCTTAATTTGTTTTTCGTTGTTCCTATGTAATATTTGTCGCAAGGTGTGTTTTCCCGTCCGTTGCATTTGATTTTGTATATTAAGTTTGATTTGTCCAACTTGTTTATCCTTGTTTTTAAGTTTGTAAATATGTCGCGAAGAGTATGGTTAGTTTTGTGTGCGATTTTGTGATTCGTGCTGTCTAGTAGTTTGGATTTTTCGAATCTTTCGGACAGTTTCGGTATATATGTGACAGATTTGTATATAATTGGGTTGTTGTCAGGTGCTTTTGGAGATTTAGTTCTATTTATTAATCTATCTATTGTCATTTTTGGGAAGCTGTTTTGTTTTAAAATCTGTCTTATTTTGTTTTTGTTCTCGTGGTGGAATTCAACATCACTCACGGTGAGTACTCTGTTAATAAATCTGTTAATATCCCTATTTGGATACACTATTAATAAGAAGAGGCAATAGAATAACGTTTGATTGGTACCAAAAACCTACAGCCTCAGGGAGATTGGTAAATTTCCACTCCAAACATCCAAAAAGAATAATCATAAACACTGCCACCAATTTTATTAACAGAGTACTCACCGTGAGTGATGTTGAATTCCACCACGAGAACAAAAACAAAATAAGACAGATTTTAAAACAAAACAGCTTCCCAAAAATGACAATAGATAGATTAATAAATAGAACTAAATCTCCAAAAGCACCTGACAACAACCCAATTATATACAAATCTGTCACATATATACCGAAACTGTCCGAAAGATTCGAAAAATCCAAACTACTAGACAGCACGAATCACAAAATCGCACACAAAACTAACCATACTCTTCGCGACATATTTACAAACTTAAAAACAAGGATAAACAAGTTGGACAAATCAAACTTAATATACAAAATCAAATGCAACGGACGGGAAAACACACCTTGCGACAAATATTACATAGGAACAACGAAAAACAAATTAAGAACGCGAATAGCAGGACACAAAAGTGACCTAAAACAAAGAAACATAAATTTGACCCAAAAAACGGCGTTATCAACACACTGTGCGACGCAAAACCACGACGCAGACTTAGAGAGTGTGAGAGTTGTCCAGTGTGAGAGCAACTACAACAAACGTCTAACGCTAGAGATGCTACATATTCTCAACACACCAACAACACAACGCATCAACTATAAAGCAGACATCGAGAATTTAGCAAAGAGTTACATCTTTCTAATAAGAAAAGATCAACAAAACAGAAAGAACGTGGAAAACAACAGTACTCTACCGATAGCAGAAGAGAGTGGTTGCTAAACTACTTGTCTGTAATATTGTGTTGTTACTCTTTTCGTAAGTTAGGTTGTGTGATGTTTATGTTTTATATACGTGTGTATAGTTCTATACGTATGATATGTTTTTATTGTTATTATTGTATCTAATCTGTTACAGAATCCTGATGATGTCTTTCGATGAAAGACGAAATATTGAAAAATAAATGATAATCACAAAACACAGACCTCGAGCCTAATTGATTAAAACTTGGGATATTATAGTATATTCAAAGGTCGAATAAACACAAAAAGCTAAATAATAAAAAATATTAAAAATATAAAAATACTATTAATACTAAAAATATTAAAAATATTAAAAATATTAAATATTAAATATATTAAAAATATTAAAAATATTAAATATATTAAAAATATTAAAAATATTAAAAATATTAAAAATATTAAATATATTAAAAATATTAAAAATATTAAAAATATTAAAAATATTAAAAATACTATAAATACTAAAAATATTAAAAATATTAAAAATATTAAAAATATAAAAATACTATAAATACTAAAAATATTAAATATATTAAAAATATTAAAAATATTAAAAATATCAAAAATATTAAAAATATTAATAATATTAAAAATATTAAAAATATTTAAAATATTTAAAATATTAAAAATATTAAAAAAATTAAAAATATTAAAAATACTATAAATACTAAAAATATTCAAAATGTTAAAAATATTAAAAATATTTAAAATAATAGAAATGTTAAAAATATTATAAATTTTAAAAATATTAAAAATAATAGAAATGTTAAAAATAGTATAAATATTAAAAATATTAAAAATATTAATAATATTAATAACGTTAAAAATATTAAAAATATTAAAAATACTATTAAAAAATATCAAAAATTTCATAAATATTAAAAAATTCAAATCTTATTTCATTGATCCAGCCGTAAGTATTATTTCACATATGACCCCCTCAAATTGTTCACCTTTTAACCGCAAAAATTTTCAACCCTGCAACTAACCTCCGGTGACCAGCCTAACAAATGGCATCTCAAATATATTAAATTCAAGCAATCAGGGTTTTAAGCATTAAGCAAATTTATAAATTCAAATGTAACGCATTTGTGTCTGTTTTTGTTTGTGTTTTTAGCAACACACACACAGTAATGTTGTTTTGCTTTGTACATATTATGTTGTTAGGAAAAAAGGTGTTTATAAAAACATTGTACATTTAAGTTTTGTGAAAAAGTTTAAATAAATGAATAAAAGCACAAATAAATTACTATTTATTTACTAAAGAAAAAAAATAGTTAAAGAAAATATCAAACGTTAAAAAATCCTTTGTGGCACATAACAAAACGTAGCTTGTTTTATGTTGTTAAAATTGAAAATTACGTTCACATCATCATTATAATTATCATCATCATCATCATTATCATCAATCAAATTATCATCATCATTATCAGCAGTCAAAACACAACCAACGGCAGCAACTTTCGGCGTATACAAGTTTTGAAAAATATTTGTATTTTTGTAAGTTATTTTTTTTGCAATGTTTTGATCATTTAGTTTGTTTGGTTTTTGTTGCTAACAAATTAATTAAACAAATAAAAGATTATTTTCACTAAAGTAGAAAAAAATGAAATTCACGAAATAAACCATGTGAAACGAAAGATACTTCTTGATTTTTTGGTGTGGAAACATACAAACAATATTAAGTTGGCCTTTTTAAAATTCGATTTCACATTACTACATACATAGTTAGTTAGTTGGTTATTGCTATAGAGTTGTATTAAAGGTATGCGTACGAGTATAAATAAATCTTTTCTTACAATAAACTATTTATAGCATATAAATATATTTTCACTATGTCGTATTATACATATAAATATATGTAGGTATGAAAAATCATTAAAAAAATTGTAACAATTACAGTTTAGAGAGAGACAGACAGAGAGAGAGATATAGAGGGGGCGCTCACCACAAGTCCATTGATATATGTATATTGCAAAAGTCAAACATATGCACAGAATATTGAAAATAAACAGAAAAATATTAAATATTTATGTATATGAAATATTGTTTATAATTAAATATAACCACTCAATTGTATTCATTTGTTTGCATTTCTTTTTATTTTTTTTTTGGTAACGTTTTGCAATTTATACACATTTTCATTAAAATTCCATTTAAACAAAACCTAAAAACAAAACAATACAATAGGAAAAAAATGACATAAAGAAACAAATCAAATCTAATACAAAACTCAAATGAAAACAGCAAATACATGTATGTTTGTATGAACGAACAATTTCTCTTTCCAAAATTTATTACGTTTCATTGTTGTTCATTTGAAAAACTTTCAACGACGGAGAAGGGGCTAATACTGATTGATTGATTGGTTGGTTGGTTGGTTGGTTGTTTGGTGGTGGTAGTAGTAGTTTCTGGTAGTGATGGTGGTGGTGTTGGTAGTACGAGTACTAGTGTTGATGGTACGAATACAAGTACACGGTTACAAATATACGAGTAATGGTTTTGGTGGTGATAGTGGTTTTTGTTGTTGGTTTACTTGGTGGTGCTCTAATTCAATTCAATACCAAAACATTTACAGATGTCTCGTTTCAAATGCTTTAGGCAGGTAGGTAGTAGGGTTTTTATTATATTTATATATATGTAGTATGTATACTATATGTAAATTAGTACGAGTATAGTAGCTAAAGTACGATTCGGTAGTCAAAAGAGGTTCAATTCCACTACATTCCTTAAATATTGAAATGGCAATTTGGTTTAAATGTCTCGAGCTAAATCATATGCAAACGTAGGCAGCAAATGGAAATGGCAGCAATGCTAAAAAAGTATCTTGGAATACAAGTAAAGTAAGAGCAAACAGTAAAATAAAAAAAAAAACAAAAATTGTGAACTTAAAATTATGAAAAAAAAATTAAACTTATTTTTGGCAATTACTCATATACGAAATCTTAGCTATTGACGAGCTGTTAGTACTTTTTTTTGGGTACATATTCTATAGTCACTAACCTTAAGGTGTATAAGTGTTTATAACTTGTTTGAATAACAGAAATAGAAGGTATTTTTAAAATCGTGATAAACATTTTAAAAATGTGGACTAATATACGAATTCAGTTGTAAACATTTCTCAAATCGTAATAAACATTTTAAAGGTTTTATTACTCAAGATGGGGACTGGGGACTAATATACGAATTCATTTTGAATATTTTCATATATCTCTGATAGGCGTTCATCTCTCTTCATCTTTACCGTTGTGGCAAAAGTTGATATGTCCGTTTTCCTTTGGAAGATGCGTATTTTTTATATGATATGTTCTTTAAAACTATTAGAACAAGTTGGGAAAAGATGAATTGCTTGAGATAAGTGAAAGTCTATTGAATTGCTATATAAAAAGCTGATATGCCCATATATATGTCTTTATAAGTTTTTACAAATTTGAATGGGCTTCTGTTAAATTATGAATTTGATAGGCTTTCGGACTATTAGAACTAGTTGGCAAAGGACAATATTGCATAGGCGATGGATTGCAATAGTGATGGATATTTGTACTTAAAAGAGAAATTTTTCATAATATATGTTGCTAAATCAGTGATGCTAAAATTTAAAGAGGGCATTTTCGTAGGACCTCAAAATCGGGGAATTTATAAAAATCCAAAATTCGAACAAAAATTTAACATTTCAGTAAAACCATCTAGACAATTCTTCAAGAATATGGTTGCACTTACTTTGGAGTCCAATAGTCTTGGTGAACTATAAGTTTTTAAAAAATCAATGTCAACTTTCTTTTTAGTCGGAAATATCCATGCTTATCAAGTCTAGTCATAGCTGAAATTTTTACTCGATTGAAGGTATTAAAACCGATTTCGATGACATACGCTTCAATAGATGTTAACAAACGCTAAAAAATTTGAAAATTGTTTATCTTGCAATCGCAATGGCAGACCCCAAAAATGGGGAGTTATGGGAGGTGGGAGTAGTGTTTGACGGTTCCGGCTCATCTCAGAACTTTACCCCTGCTATGAAGATAGAAGTCTCTCTCTACGGCTGTAATCGTGGGGACAGACCGACATGCAGACATACGGTCGTCTTTAAATTGATTCAGATTTCGACAAATGAAAGAACAAAATTAATAAACCTTTCATCGAATATATGAATAACTAGCCACGACACAAGCGGCTTTGAATGTCTTCCTGTGCCTTCCGCCTCTGGATTTGTACGTCAAGTGTATTTCAGACTTAGGGAAGCTAGCATCATTCCACACATGGTCATGCGACTTTTTGTTCCTTCTCTATCCCACCCCTCTTTCCTACTTTCTCCTCCCCACCCTTTCTATTTGACAATCACAGTAAATTAGCAGATCTCGGTGTGTAATGTAAACTGGTATTTACCAGATTGTATGTGTCCACAACCTAACCTAACCAAATAAATCCCAACTATGTTCACATATAAGAAGGCGATTTTCATTAAAATGTTGTGATTCTTGAATCTAATGCTGTGAAAACTATCTATCTCTGTGATTTATAGCGACGAGGCCTACTTTTGGATAAATATTTACACTGTTAATTGACGAATATGGCACTACCCAAATGGTGATGATTAGAGCAAGGAATATTATACAAATGCATATTTTTTTCTGAACATCCTAAAATTAAAACGGTTAAGTTATCTTAACGAATCATGAAATTTCCTTTAAAATGACATTAAATCGTTTTTGCATATTTAGCATATTTTACGAAATATACGTGTTTTTTCATATTTATGCGCATATTTGAGCAAATTTGCATGCGGCTTGTTTCTTGAATTGATATTTATTAAAGAAGTGATTTTATTGAACTGAATTTTCTTATATCAAATAAAAAAAAAATCTTTTTAAAGTAGAATTTGAATGAAAGATGTCCTGTCCTGCTATTCCTCTTTGAGCAATTTTGCATGTGACTTGTTTCTTGAATTGATATTTATTAAAGAAGTAATTTTATTGAACTGAATTCTCTTATATCAAATAAAAAAATCTTTTTAAAATAGAATTTGTTCCTGTCCTGCTATTCCGCCCCAGAATCAATTATAACATGATTGGGAGCGTGTCTCTTTTGTGTTCTTTTTTTTTTGCCAAAAATTCATTCAAATTTGATTTGTAATAAGAAATGTAATTACATATTTTAGGAGTTTTAGTGCATATTTTTTAATATAAAGTGCATATTATATGCGCATATTTTCGATTTTTTAGTTCATAAAATTCCTTGCCTTAGTGATGATTATTAATTTTTATCGCAGATGAAGACAATTGGCTACTAAGGTTTGGAGAGTGGACTCCGAAAGATTTCCTATAAATTTGTTTACTCTATGGTTTCCGAATACCCCTGTTCGTAGCCCAGATAACGCTGGGCAGTCCAAGGTAGAGGTCGGCATACCAACACTTTCTTTTGCCGAAAGAATCTGTGCCGTAGTGCTCTTTCTAGCTAACTCGCCCGTTAAGCAATGTCGCTGTGTCGCGGTACCCAGAAAAGTATGATGTCAAGATACTCAACCATTACACCTAGTGATAAATAACTGTCTTTTAACGGTCAGCAAAGGAATCACTGGAAACAAACATGGTTTCCAGGGATTTAATAGCAGTTTGTCTGTCTATTGGTTCAGCAACTTCAAGTATAGCAGTGATTTCTGCCTGAAACACGCTACAATGATCTAGCAGCTTGTTGGAGATACATATATTAAGGTCAGTGCAGTAAATGCCATCGTCACTCTGTCGTCCAATTTTTATCTCCCTCCAATACCTTTTCCAGGTATTCCTTTTCAGAATAAAAGTCCTTAGATAAATTACTGGTATTAGGTACGGGATACAATAGTTCGATTTTTTGAAGACATTCCCCAGCGTTTGACTATAGCTCCTTTACATTAGTAAGGAGCACTTGATGCTTTTGCACATTGGATTTTCAATAGAGTTTCCTATCGAGGATAATCTTTAGATTCTTAACCTGGTTGTCAAATGCACTTGCACCCCTTTAAGTAACTTAAAAAAACTTAATTTCCCTTTGCACCCCATGAATGAGGTATGGGAAAGCTTCTCGCGTTGTTGTGAATTAACACGATTTCTATTTTAAGATTCACAACTAACGGCACCTACTTGTTTATCGACGAATGCGAACGTCACTGTTTGAGAAGCTCTTACTAGACACGACGATTGAATCGACGCTTAAATACTGCGAAGTTGCTGTCAACAACATTCGAGGGGAGCCGACAATGAAAGAAAATTTTATTTATTTTTTTTTTCTTTTAAGATGACTGGAGCCAGTTTTGAACCTGCGATCTCCCGCATGGTAGTCGCGTGTTCTAACCACTATGCCACGGCCGGTCCCCTTTTAGTAACGGTGACTTCAATATTGGCATTTGATTACATTGTGTTGGAATTTTGATGATTTTTGAGACTTTCATTAACTATGACCCGGGTTAAGGTAGCCTATGGTTTTAACAGATTACTAGACATCGAGTACAATTTCAGCTTTGACTTGACATAGATGTGGGACTCATCGAACTCCCATATTTTCCTAGAAACACATAATTCAAGTTATATTTTTTATATAATGCTAAAATTTATATATTTTGACTTAAACTTAAGAGAAAAGATCGATTACTTCAAAAACGTAATAATTTATAATAAATGGTGATTTATAGACAACAGTGCATATATTACAAGTGATGTTTTTCAAAATGTGCTGCTTGCATAACCCAAATTATACTTAATAATTATTAACGGTGTATGACAAATAATATTTAATTAAAATAAAATTATTTTATAATGTTTACCAAACAACAACTAACGTAAAGAAATATATATTTTTTTAGTTACAAAAATATCAACAGAAAACTTAACTCAACAAATACATTTGCTGCCATTCCCCATGTTGCGCTCTTTGATATATAAATAAAAATATAAATAATAATCCAAACATTTCACAGAAGAAAACTCATCGGAACCGGATAACACAAGAGAGTACGAGACAGAACGAGACAGACAGTCAGACAGACAGACAGAGAGTATGAGTTAGAGAACAGGAAACAGGAAATTAACCAAACAATAATTAGGAAAAAAATAACACACACAAACATACGCAATTAAACGTTCGATTTTTTTTTGAAATTTTATTTATTATAAAGATTTGTTTGTTTTGTTCACTTAAATTTTCATTTCATTCATCAAATATTTCAGGGGTTTCCATCATTAAATAATTTGATTTGTGGTAATTATATAACATTAAATAGTTTTCGTTTTTTGTTTTCAATATAAATATAATTAATATTATCCTGTAGTTTATATTTTTTTTTTTTTGTAATAATGAATAGAATTTTTTGGTTTTTATATATACTAAAAATTTGTTTTCTCTTGATAACAGTACAAAATTATAAAAACTATAATAGACAAAAATTAATTGTAAAATGCTTTTTTTTTTTGTTTTTGTTTTAAAAAACAATATTTGGTATAAAAAAGATACTAATTTACTAAAACGTAGGCTTTTCTTTATACAAGAGTACGAGTATTTTCATAGGAGTGTAAGTGAGAGAGAGCAAGAGACAGGAATAATTAGGAGGAATATTACTAGTTAAATTTTGTTGTTTTTTCTGAAAGGGTTCAATAAAAATTATAATAAATTTTTATTTACAAAATTATGCAGTTTTAAGTTTTGTGGGTGGGGTCGGTTGGAACACAAGAAAAACTTAAATTCCAAAGAAAAATTTGTGTTTTTTATTTTTTTAAAATCACTGTTGTTTTTTTTTGGTTTTTGTTGTACGTAAGTAAAAAGGCAGTTTTAAGTTAAAAAAGTTGGTTTTTTTGATCATTTGTTTTCTTTAATGTAGAAATTTTTAAAGTAGACGATTTTGTATTTTGAGTTATAGACTTAACGATTAAGTAAAATTTCCAAAATTTGAAATATTATTTATAACACAAAGTGAAAAATATATTAAAAAAAAGTCTATCTTTAAAGTTTTAACAAAATTTGTAGCGTTTTATTACACATACGTGGTTGGTTTGATAAGCTAAACATGTTATGAGAAGTTTTTATTTTATAAGGAACTATAAAGCCCACGATGAAGAGACTGGTTGAGGCAGCGCTTACAAATTTGTAAAAAGCAAAAATTTTTATAACTGAAATTGGTATTGAAAATAATGAATTTGCTTTGAAATTCGAATACAGTTGAAGGTTTTTAACTTTTTTTCGATTTATTAAAATTAAGTCGTTAATTCTCCTAACCAGCACATCACATGATTTTGGGACTCAATTCTGAGAGTTGCATGTACAAGTAGCCCCAAATATAAGAACCTCTGCATCATTCGTTTTGTCAAGTTGGCTGCATTAATAATTTAATGTATACGCTTGAAGGTCACTAACTGCCTGAGCAAGTAGTGTTGGCTTCAGATAAAGTTGAGTAAATTAATATGAAGTAATTTTCGAAAAGTTTAAACAAAATTTGCGTTTTGAATTACTTGCTATTGTTAATTTATTTTTGAAAAAAATTAAGCTTGTCTGTGTGTGGCTTATTGCCACGTACACACTTTACTCAAATGCAAGAAAATTGACAAACAAAAACATGAAGTTGTC
Source organism: Muscina levida (assembly GCA_964034835.1). Lineage (NCBI taxonomy): Eukaryota > Metazoa > Arthropoda > Insecta > Diptera > Muscidae > Muscina > Muscina levida. Next base: position 9,865,325 of record OZ035880.1, on the reverse strand, counting down.
TGTGTATTCCTCATAGGTTCGTGCAAAAATTACTGAAATGTAAAAAAATTTCACTAAAATCATCTTTGCTTGTATAGAAAGGTTTTTATGGTAGGACAATTATTGTACGATATGCCGCGCTGCTTTCCTTATTGTTGTTTTTATTGAACACACAAAGCAAATTAAGTTGTCTGTGTATGCCTCATAGGTTCGTGCAAAAATTACTGAAATGTAAAAAAATTTCACTAAAATCATCTTTGCTTGTATAGAAAGGTTTTTATGGTAGGACAATTATTGTACGATATGCCGCGCTGCTTTCCTTATTGTTGTTTTTATTGAACACACAAAGCAAATTAAGTTGTCTGTATGTTCCTCATAGGGTCATACAAAATTTACTCAAATTTAATAAAATTTGCTCAAAATACTCTTTGCTTATATATACAAGTTTTTATTATAGTATGATAAAGAACGCTGCTTTTCTTGTTGTTGTTTTTTTTGAACGCGCAAAAAAAGTAATTTGTCTGTGTGTTCCCCATGGGATCCTACAAAATGTATACAAATACAAAAAACATTTCGCTAAAATAACGCTTCCTTCTATAGAAAGGTTTTTATATAAGTACTATTATTGTACGATATGCAGCTTTGCTTTCCTAATTGTTGTTTTTATTGAACGCACAAAAACATGAAGATTTCAGAGTGTTCCTTTTGGCTTTTACAAAATTTACTTAAATGCAATAAAATTTTCTCATAATACCATTTGTTTTTGTAGACAGGTTTGTATAATGGTATGATTTGCCGCTCTGCTTTCTTTATCGTTGTTTTTATTGAAGCATAAAAAAATGAAGTTGTCTGTGTGTTTCAGATGGGTTTGTAAACGATTACGACAAATTGAATAAAATTTCTCTGAAACAATCTTTGCAGATGTAAAATGGTTTTTGTGACAGTACAAATACTGTACGATATGTTGTTCTCCAGTTGTTTTATTCAACGTATGAGCTAAAAAACATTATACATTCAGTGGACCAAATGTCCGTTTATATTTCAATCGATAGCTTCATAGAGCAGTAGCAGCAGCTTGCGGCGGAGTTATTATGAAATGCCAGAGTAGCCAAAGGAAATTCATTGCCATGACGTCATTCAGTGGATCACAACGAGGTTCTGCATGCGCCAGTAATATCCAAACAATGTTTAATCGATTTTAACGCAACGAAAATTATAATATACATGAAGTTCCATCGATTCAGTTGATGTGGAAATAATTGCAGAAGTTCTAGTTGCTTAGTTCAAGAATGAATTAACCATTTCAAGGGTTTCCGAAAACGTATAACGAATAAGAAAACCGACAGAGAACTTGTGTTTGTTTGGTACGGCAACACAAACTAAATCTTTGGACATATACGTCATTGTCAAAAATCATCAATATGTTACTGCAACCTTCTCAAATATGAGAAACCAGAGTTATTTGTTCCTATAGACAAATTGTCAACTTATTTGGGACGTTGCTTAAGGATTGAAATGATTGGGCTTTAATAGCAGCAATGTTTTCGAATGCTACCGTAATCAATATTCTAACGAACTGTATTGATATCAACTTTACTTGATATAATATTACTACAGTCTTATCGAATGTACAAACTAAATCTTAAGTCATATTCATCATTGGTAAAAATCCTCAATATGTTACTGCTACCTTCTCTAATATGAGAAACCAGAGTTATTTTTTTCGATGGACAAATTGTTTTCTTGTTTGGGACGCTACTTAAAGATTGAAAATATTGGGCTTTAATAGCAGCAATAACTTCGAATGTTACCGTATACGATATACTAACGAACTCTACAGATTTTGACTTAACTTGATATAATGTTACTGTAGTCTCATCGAATGTTAAGATGTTACGGTAGTTTTATTAAGGTACAACCGACAGAGAACATTTGTTTGTATGTTACGGCATCACAAACTAAAGCGTTAGACATATACATCATTGGCAAAAAATTCTCAATACGCTACTGCAACCTTCTCAAATATAAGAAACCAGAGTTATGTTTTTCCATAGACAAAGTGTCTAGTTGTTTGGGAAGCTGTTTTAAGATTGAAAATATAATATATTGAAAATTAATAGCAGTAACGATTTCGAATGTTCAGTTGGTATGATGGTACTGCAGTCTTATCGAATGTAAAAATGTTACTGCAGCTTTATTAAGATAAAACCGATAGAGAACTTGTGTTTGTTTGGTGCGGCAACATAAACTAAATCTTTAGACATATGCGTCATTGAAAAAAATTCCTCCAAATGTTACTGCAACCTTCTCATATATGAAAAACCAGAGTTATTTGATTCCATAGACAAAATGTTTACTTGTTTGGGTCGCTGCTTAAAGATTATTTGATATACAAACGAACTCTATTGATATGGACTTTAATTGATATAATATTACTGCAGTCTTATCGAAAGTGAAAATGGCAGAAAAAATTTTGTTTGTGTGTGTTACGGCAACAACAACTTCAGCTTTGACATATGCGTTTTTGGCAGAAATTCGACATATATTACTAAAACATTCTCGAATATTGACAATGAAGTGTAAAGTGAATAGTGTTAATATTTTCTATGGATATTTGCTAATTCAGTTTTTAGTTCACTTATGAAAAATTTGTTTTTATTCCCGTTTGAAAAAACAGACGAATAATATAACGCATACGCTAGAAGTTTACTATCCACTATCCAGTATATTTGTATATGTAATATATCATAATACCAGTCTTTTGACTTGAAATGCAATAAGTGGCAGTGTTATATAAATGATACTATTAAAAACAACGAATTTTTATAACAACCTCAAATATTCGTCCATTACAATTTCAAATTGGTATGTGGTAGGGACAACTGTAACCACCTAACTGTTAAGCTTATCAAACTCAGTCACGTATATGTTTTTTCTACATTTTTTACACCGCTTTATATTAATTTACTGTCGCGTTATATTTTCTTTGTTCAACATTTATTTTGGGGGAATTAAAGTGTAAATTTGTTCTCTCTTTTTTTTCGGTTTTTTTTTGGATTGTATAATTTGATAAACTATAACTAAATAGTTTAATTACTTGTTTGTTTTTTTACTGTGTTGATTTTTTTTCTTCTGTCATCTTTGTTGCGCCTCTGATAATTATTTCTAATTTGATCATTAACCTAAATGCATTTCATTAACAAGAACAACGGTAAAAAAACATGATACACATCACATTGCAGCATCAGCACAAAATGCTAAATGAATTGCATTTCAATAATAATTTGTTGCAGTCAATTATATTTTTTTTTTGTTTTTTTTTTGATATCGTTCATGTTGCATTTTTGCCATTTGTTAAAAACGTAATTAATATTAAAATGGAGAGAATACAAAAATATAAAAACTAAAAATTAATTAAACAGATAAACATATGTTTTCGATAAGATAATTAGGTAGAGCATAATTCATACATATTGTGGAACGGAGCAGGAGTGGATAGGGGCTAAGTGGGAATGTGAAGGAAACGGGGGTGTTTCGTTAAATGTGTGTTAAACAAAACGAATTGTAATGTAATACAAGATCAAAAAAAAAGTAAAATTGTTAAATTTTTTTATTCGTATTTATTCTGTACGCATTTTGCATTTTTTCCCCATACAAGTTACACACACACAAGTACAAAAACAAAAACGATAATAAACAAATTGAGATAATTGAGAAAAGTGCATTTAAACATAAAAGAATATAAACGTAACTGCTGAAAATATGCGCAAACAAAAAAACCAATTCATTATATAACTTATGGGTGTTAACAGTGAATAATTGCGAAATTTTTGTTGCCAACAGAAAATTGTTATAACGAAATGAAACGCAAAACCAAAATTGTGTGAAAAAACCTCCACTATTATAAAAATAATTTCAAATAAATATTACTAATACGTTCGAGTGTCAGTAAAATAAATAATACATTACACAGTTTAACAAAGATTTTGGGACTCAATTCTGAGAATTGCACGTCAAAGTAGCCTCAAAAATAAAAACTTCTGCTTCAATCGTTTTGTTAATTTAAATGCATTATTCATTTAATGGCGATATGATTTTTTTACTCTAGTTGGATTTTTAGCACTTTTTCTATATCTACAACTATGCTTCAGACTCATCAGAAATTTTTCGTATGTTATACCGAGATATAAGTGTGTGAAAATATAGAAAAACCGCTAAAAATCGAACTTCAGCCAAAAAATTCGTATGACTATTAAATTTTTAATGCAGACAACTTCATAAAACGAATGTTGCAGAAAGTCTTATAATTGGGCCTACTTTCACGTGCAATTCTCTGAATTGAGTCCCAAATCAATGAGCTGAAAAATGTTGTACTGTGTTAGGTAGGCCAGGTCGCTGAGTAGAGTAGTCTAATACAAATGACATATACATCAGTTAGATTTAAAATATGTAACACTCATACGTCTTGAAAGATATTACATTTCTTTATATATAGAGGTTAATAACACTCATACGTCGTGGATTATTATTAAGAGTCATTAAATATAAAAATCATTTAATTGACGGAATCTATTGATATTTACATAACTGGGCATGATGTCACTGCAGCCTTATCAAATGTGAAAACATATCAAAATAAATTAAAATGTCCTATTTGTGCAAAAGTTTTAATATAAGATATAACGGGGATATAAAATTTAATAAGAAAAGAGCAGAAATAAGTTAACAGACGTAACCAGATTTTATTAACTTACGAACTCTATTGATATTGGCATCACTGGGCAAGTTGTTGCTGCAGCCTTATTAAGAAAAAAACCGCAGAGAACATTTGTTTGTTTGTTACGGCAAAACAAACTAAAACTTTAGATATATACATCATTGGTAAAAATCCTCAATATGTTACTGCAACCGTCTTAAATATGAGAAACTAGAATTATTTGTTTCCACAGACGAAATGTCTACTTGATTGAGTGTCTATTTGATAATTATTTCGAATGTTACCGTATTCGATATTCTAACGAACTCTATTAATATCGACTTCACTTGGTGTGATGTTACTGCAGTCTTATCGTACGTAAAGATAACAGCCTTATTAAGGTAAAATTTACAGAGAAAATTTGTTTGTTTGTTACCGCTACTCAAACTTAAGCTTTAGACATATACGTCAGTGGCAAAAATCCTCAATATGTTACTGCAACCTTCTCATACATGAGGAACCATAGTTATTTGTTTCCATAGAGTTATTTATTTCAATCTTGATAAAGATTAAAAATATTAGGCTTTAATGACAGCAACCAATTCGAATGTTACTGCAAACTTCTAAAGAATGAGGAAACAGAGTAATTTGTTTCTATAGACAAAATGTTTAGTTGATAAAGATTGAGAATATTGGGCTTTTATAGCAGCAATGATTTCGAATGTTACCGTATTCGATATACTAATGAACTCTATTGATATCGACCACTTGGTATAATGTTACTGCAGTCTTTGTTATTTGGGACGCTGCTTAAAGATTGATAATGTTGGACTTTAATATCAGAAATGATTTCATACTCCGTATTCGATATACTAACGAACTCTATTGATATCGACTTCACTTGGTATGATGTTACTGCAGTCTTATCGAATGTTAGAACGGCAGATTCTTTAGTTGTGAATCTAAAATTAGAAAGCGTGTTAATTCACAACAACGCGAGAAGCTATCCCATACTTCATTCATGGGGTGTAAAGGGAAATTAAGTAAACAAAAACTTCTGCTTTGACATAGGCGTATTTGGCAAAATATATTACTGCAACGTTCTCGAATATTGGTAATGAAGTGAAAAGTGTTAATAGTTTCTATAAATATGTGCTTTTGGTTTGGGATGCCGTATAAAAATTGTCATTATCATTATCGACGAGAAATGTGTATTATGTTACTGCAACCTTCTAAAATATTTACAATAAAGTACAAATAAAACAATATTTTTTTCTATGAAAAAAGTGTCTGCTTGCTTCGAACGCTATTTTGACATTGGGAAAAGCCTAATCGATTAAAACGTTGCGTATGGATTATTAAATGTAAATGCAGTCTTCTCTAACGTAATATCTAACTGCAGCATTTTCAAAAGTTTACCTAAAATAGTGTTTGGCCGAATTCTGAATCAATCGTTTCGATCGAAGAAAATTTAGATCTGTTAACAGATATTACTGCAGTCTTTTCAAGCTTTGGCAGGCGACAAATAAAAAAAATTAATTGACAAAATCATTCATGTCGTTGAAGGATTCATGGAAGGATGCGTAAATATTATTAAACATTACTGCAGTCTTCTCAAATGTTGATAAGAAACTGTGTCTTGTGGAAATAGGAACACTACCAAGTAATGTCAAACTTCAGCTGTGTCTGCACTTTAAGCAGTCTAGATTTAAGATGATTGTGGCTGGATACATATGCTGCATTTGGCGAAATCAATTGTTTTAAGGCAAGGTTATCAGTAATTTAATTTTATGCACTAAAAAATCGAAAATATATGCATTTATTGTAAAATTGTCTAAAATATGCGCATAAATAAGCAGAAACAAATACGCAATAACAAATGAATGTAAAGAAAATTTCGTGATTTGTGAAAATAACATAACCTTTTTCATTTTAGAATGTCCAGTAAAAATATGCATTTGCATAGGAATCCTTTCTCTTGTTATCAGTACGCTAACAGATAAAACTTTACACTTGCCTTTCCCTCTTTTAAAATTGATGTTAGTCAAAGTAGAAAAAATATGCATCAAAAGACATGCATTTATTGTAAATATGAATAAAATATGTCCATAAATATGCAAAACCACGAATTTTTCCTAAAATATGTAAAAATGCAATAACAAATTGATGTAATTTTAAAGAAAATTTCATGATTCGTAAAGATAACTTATTCGTTTACATTTTAGGACGTTCAGAAAATATGCATTTGCATAATATTCCTTGCTTTTGTTATCTGTAAGCTAATAGATAAAATTTGACACTAGTCGAAATAGCAAAAATATGCATGAAAAACATGCGTTTATTGTAAAATTTAAAATATATGTGCATAAATAGGCAAAAACTCGTAGTTTTCGTAAAATATGCAAAATATGCAATAACAATTGGATGCCGTTTTAAAGGAAATTTCATGATTCGTTAAGATAACTTAACTTTTAGGATGTCCAGTAAAAATATGCATTTCCATAGGATTCCTTCCTAGTTATCAGTAAGCCAACAGATAAAATTTGACACTAGATTTTCTCTCTTTGCATTTGATTTACAAGTGGAAGCATTCCTTTAAAAACATACATAATGAAAATATGTGTACATCTGTAGTCAAGATATAAAATAACTAGATTAAGAAAAACCTCGCACTGATTCAGTCGAACTTTATGTTTTTTGAATTAACACTAAATGTCGTCTTTAAAGCCATCATTACATCAGTACATTCATTAAAACTACGACGTATGAGTGTTATACATTTTTTAATTTAATAATTGTATTTCCTACCTATGGCGTATGAGTGTTACATATAACTTAAACAATTACATATCTTACAACTCTTAATGTTTCAAAAGTTAAAATTTATTCAATTTATATGAACCTTAACATTTCACAAAGACTTCAGTCATTTAATCGTTGCAATTCTTATAAAGTTAAAGGTTGCCTAGACTCACACACCCACACAATCACATGTGTATATGTATATCAAAAAACATACCTTAAAAGGAACCGGAAGTTATGCATTTAAATACAACATGTCAGCGATTATAAAAATTTAACGGAAATGCAAATAAATTACATTACACAATGCACGTAAATGTGAGTCAAGTAGGTGGTAGTTGTATATATATGTATGTGTTGGTGTGTGTGTGTTAGGGGTGCATGTTTGTTACGTGTATCTGCCTCGCGTTTTCTCTCCTTCAATTTATTATAGCCTTCTGTGCGTGTTTATGTGTAGGTGGTTGAGTGGTTATGTATGGGTTAAGTGGTTCGTTGGTTGCTCGTTGTGGTTATTTTCAATGAGTTTTTCCCAACTCCTTTTGCGCTCCCACACATATTTGTTTAATAGAATATAATCAGAACAACAACAACATCAATTACTACTACTACTACTACAATGTAGTAGAATCGGCCGTATGCCTCCTTTTTTGTTCTGCTATTCTTGTTGTTTAGTTGCTGTGGTATCTGTGTGTGATGTTTGGTGTCGGTAGAGTCGGAGAGAGAGTGAGAGGGTTATATTGTATATGTGCTGCTGTTAGTTCATGTGTCGGGAGTAATGTGTAAACTTAAATTATAGTGTTTGGTTTATTGTAGTTGTTGATGTTTTCTGTTGTAATTGTGCATGTTTATTTTGTTGCAAGTTGAAAGCCTAACTGCCTCTGCCTCAGAGCTTGTTTATTTATTTTCCTAGCTGATTACATTGCATCATGGTCTGGCTGCCGGTGTTGTTGTTGTTATGTCAGTATTTAAACAAATGTCGGCTGGCTTGCTGAGTGTATGTGTGTGTGTTTTTGCCAGTCGAGGTACAGTGGGTCGGGAATGTTTGAATAAAGATATGACCTTTAAAAATTATACATTACCAGGGAAAATTTTGAGATATCCTTAAGAGATACTGTTTTTTTAACATGAAAATAGTCTATATGAAAATATCATATTGCTAATTAAATCATATTTTATTTTCTTGGAAAAAGTCATTGTAAACTTAACAATTTGGCCATTAATTATTCTTTTAAATCAGTGTTTGTAATAATATAGTTGGGAAGGAAAATTTTGTGTACATATTTGTAACAATATTCTTCCCATTAAAACAGCACTCTTATGTTCTGCTATTTGTAGTTGACATCTGGGTTAGCAGCAAAGGGATGCAAGCGACGAATAGTTCATTTCGTTTCAAATTCTAGTACAAATGAAGGAATTACTCGAACTATTTTTCTGCTAGATATCACCACTGGTAATAAAAATTGATCTCATCTCATACTAGTAGTATCTCTGTCAATGAACACAACTGTATACTTATCTCATTTTTGTCAATTTATCTGTTGCACCCCTTTGCTTCTAACCCCTCATTTGTAATTTTACTATTTTGGTTTTTATCTTTATTCAGCAGACTGACCTCTGACCCACTGTGCCAGTGGCGTTTTGTGTTATGTTGTAGTATCTGTTTAGGTTTGAAGTTAAACATAAATTTTAAACAACCATTATTATTGTTTTAAATTATACTGTAGAAATTGTGGTTGATGTTGTTGGTTTCTAAATGAAACACAATTTTTCTTCGTATTTTGTTTTTAGTTCTTCTTCTATCCTTTCGTATTTAACACAAGTGGACTTAATTGTATAATGATGTATAATGTAGAAAAATGTTAAAGAAATAAAACTGTTAAAAAAAATTGCTTTAATATGAAATAGGAAAAAGGATTGTGCTACCCTTGGAATAAGAAATGAACGAAAAATACTGAACTGGAAATGGAATTCAGAAACATGCCTTGTTGTAGTTGAAGTTTTTTTTTATAAAATAGTTAACAAAGTCATGTTAATAATAATATAGAAAACATTGAAACACATGGGAGCTTTAATGGGCTAAGCAATAGGTAACAAAATGTTGAAAAAATTTGGATAAGTAAAAGTTTTCTTAAGGAAACTTTTTAAAGTGATTTATCGAAATCTCTAAGTCTTCCTTTTGTTTTTTGCTCGGAACACTGTCATGAGTGTAAGGCGATGCATACAACTTGTAACTTTAAACGGATATATCTCATGAATCTTCATTGGTATGGTATATATGAGTTTGTACAGTTCGAATTAAAGCTAGAGTGGAAGTGGGAGGTGCTACGCCCTCTATAAAACAATCGTTCTGTTGGCTTTTCTAAAATACCGATTGTTATGAAAATTTTCAATATGGTACGAATATGGAAGTGGGCGGTACCTTAAAAAAGGACACAAAAAATAAAATAAAAACATTCGAATGTGTTTCATGATGATTTGATATAAAGAAATTAAGAGTTTGTTTTTTAAAATTTTCTTATAAATATTGTAGAGAAATTTTGAGAGATAGCCTTTCCTAAGAAATTATTATTTAAATGATTTTTTAAACTTTTAAGAGATTTTTTCGTGAAAAAGGACATTAAGGATTCAACAATTTGCAGAGGGATTCAAAAGTTCAAAAGGCGTTTCGAGAAAAATCTGTATATATCAAATTTAACATTTCCTTAAAATTTTGGATATTTAAAAAAGGACGAAAAGGACATGAGCAATTTTAATGGATGCTATGTTGAGTTAAGTCCATTACTTTTCAAAAATACCACATATAAAATTGTGAGTCTATCGCTATATAAATATATATATACTGATGTTTTTTTTTGTGAAATAATGAATTTTATTTCAAAAACGGACATACATGATCTAGGAAAAAATCAAAAAAAAAAAATATTTCTGACACCTTTGGAATAGTAGAGTACTTAAATTACTTCTTTACAAGCATTTTTAACTTTTATTGTAAAAAGGACAATAAGGACTCGAGTGTGTTTGAGAAAAAGTAGACTCTAATTTGTCGTCTGTTTGGAAACTGTTGACACCTTTGGATTATTAGATTACTTAAATGGCCAATTTTCAAGCATTTTTAACTTTTATTAGAAAAAGGATGATAAAGACTCGTATGAGTTCCAGATAAACTGATCAATTGTTACATGAAAAAAATCTTAAGATTTAAGAGAAGAACTCAGAGCAACTAATTTGTGAAGGTTAATATTTTTAAATAATAAACTAGTCATGGTAAGACTCATTGTTGATATTGATTGGAAAAAGGATCATAAGGATATGAAACAATACCTATTCTGTTATTCGAAGACCTGTGGCATTTGAGTGTTTATACTAGAAGTTTTGAAATAAGTTTTGAAATATAACGTGGAAGTAGCCCCAAAAATAAGAACTTCTGCATTATTCATTTTGTCAAGTTGTATGAATTAATAATTTAATGGCCATACGAATTTTTTTGCTAAAGGTGGATTTTTGGCTCTTTTTTTATATTTTAACACGGTTATATCTCGTTATTCCCTACGGATTATAGCTTTGGTGTCTGCAAGAAAGTTGTAGATAATGAATAGGTATCATAAATTTAGTTTTTGGTACCATAAATTGTACTCTTTGGTACTGTAAGTTTCACTTTTTGGTACCATAAATTGAACATTTTGGTAGAATAAATTGTAGTTTTTAGTACAATAAATTGTACTTATTGGCACAAAATTTTACTTTTTGGTACTATTAAAGTAATTTTTATACTTTTTGGTACTACTAAATTACTTTTTGGTACAATAAATTGTACTTTTTTGGTACCATAAATTGTACATTTTGGTATAATAAATTGTTCTTTTTAGTACAATTAATTCAACTTTGTGGCGTATTAAATTGTACTTTTTGGTGCAATAAATTGTACTCTTTAGTACCATAAAGTGTCGTTTTTTTAACAATAAATTGTACTTTTGATACCATATAATGTACTTATTGGTGCAATAAATTGTATTTTTTGTTACTATTAAAGTACTTTTTGTACTATTAAATTACATTTTGGTGCAATTAATTGTACTTTTTATGACAATAAATTAAAATTTTTTGATTTGTAATTCATTATTTAGCAAAAAGGTGAAAATGGCAAAAAATGGTAAAAAATTGTAATTTGTTAGTCACTGGATGCACTTTTTTTGGGATAGGTGTAGTCAGCATTTATTTCTCCTATTCAATATCTAAATTTTTGCTTTAGAAATAGATATAGATAGAGATATTTCGTATAATATATCGAGATAAAACCGTGTTAAAATATAGAAAAAGTGCTAAAAATCCACCTTGAGCACAAAAATTTGTAAGGCCATTAAATTAAGCAGTGCAACACATGATTTTGGGACTCAATTCTGAGAACTGCGCATGAAAGTATCCCCAAAAAGAAGAAGTTCTGCATCATTCGTTTTGTCAAGTTACATGCTATAATAATTAAATATCGATATGAAGTTAGTAAGATTCGTATAGGAGAATTTGTTGCGTTTTAGGCTCTTTTGTTATATTGTTATATGGTGGCGTATGATTATCATAAGTAATATTCCTCGTAAATCAAACGTCACGGAGTATAACAGTTTTGTGTAACTGCTACAAAATAAACCCAGTTCAAAATCATGTGATAAATGGAAAAGTGAAACCGTTGCTTATGTAGAGAAACGTGATATGAACATATTAAAGGAATTGTAATTCATAATTTTTTTAAATTTGTTTCAGCTAAAGCGTACTAGTAGTTCTCGAGTTATGTCACACAAAAGAGCCTAAAACGTGACAAATTCCCCTATACGACACTTACTAACGTCAAATCGATATTAAATTATTATGGCATGTAACTTGACGAAACGAATGATGAAGAAGTTCTTATTATTGGGGCTACTTTCACGTGCAGTTCTCAGATCTTAGTCCCAAATTCTTGAGAAAAAAAATTCGCAGGGCCATTGAATTTTTAATGCAGCAAACTTGACAAAACGAATGATGCAGAAGTTCTTATTTTTAGGGTTACTTTCATGTGAAATTCTCAAAATTGAGTCCCGAATCATTTAGCTGATCCAATTATGAATGCCTAAAATCTTTTATAGGTCTATGTGGGAATTTCACTACACTCGAGCTAAATTATGTCGTGGCCAAGAGATGACCACGACTTTCCCGAGTAACTGGTATCTAAGATTATGAAAAATATAAAATCAAAACAAATAAAATATAGTTAAGGCAAAATATTTGATTTGAAAATGGATAACATAGAATTGACTGGTTGTTGACTGGAGTCTTTAAAATAAAAATACTTCTAGGCAATTATAACTATATCCAAAGACATTTTTTTATCTAGGATTCTCTTTTGAAGTGTAGCTAAATTTATTTAGATTTGACCTAAAATAATTAATGTGAGAAAAAAGTGCATATTTTAAAAACTAACGAAATAAAAAGTTGCATATGAAAAAAAAACTTCAAATTAATTAAAAAATTAAACTAAGATATCATTAAAGTAAGCAAATTATTCAAAATACATTAATGGATCATAAAAAAAATTAAGAATTTATAAGAATCGTAATAAAATAAATTGACATCTAAGAAAACTTTTTATTAAAAAAAATAAAAAAAAAACTATGATAATATCAATAACGTTGATGGTTTCTTCTTTAATGCAATGCAAATTACGTACATTTTTTGTTTCTAGTAAAAATTATGAGTAAAACTAAAACTGTTAAATATATAAATATTAAAAAAAATAGCCTTTAACTGAAATCAAAAATTAAAAAATTTTTATTAAATACCATAACGTTGTTTTGCATTTCAGCATAATTCCAAACACACTGCTTTTGATTTAATTTTTTTTTATATTTTTTCAGTTGCTTTAGTTTTTGTAAACATGCCATGTCATCCATATACTTTTCGCACGCCCCTCGTAACACAAGACACAAAATGAAATATATATAATATATATATGAATATAGAAGATTTATTAGATGGTTGGTAATATTAATTATTTTTTGGTTTCCAAATGAATTGAAATTCTTACAGGACAAAGAAATGTTATATAAGATTTGTTATAAATATGAGGGTTATATTTAAAATACAAGACGATCCTTTACGCATACGCATGATGCCTTTGTACAATTTGGGTTTGAGATAAACACAAAATGAAAAAATATACAAAAATTTAAACAAAAATCGTATTAGAAATTGAATTATAAAAAAAACTCTTCAAAAACCACCATAAAATCAGACAAATCATAAGGGGAAAACCCGAACTTAAATAGTAGGTAAATGTACAAGTAGTAAACATAAATCTATTGATTCAAGTTTGTTAATAGCCTAAATTTGTATAATTTTCCAGTAAGTAAAGAGAACGACACACTTACATAACAAGATCTCGATGTTTAAAAGAATTTGTTAAAACAAAAACAAATAAAAAATTAAAAGTTAAAGGTTTTTTTTTCGTTATTGTTAATATATATAATAGAGTATGTAAATAGTTATATGACATCAACAGCTAAGAAACGAAAAAAATTCATAGTTAAAAAAAAACGTAATAATATTTCTTTCAATATATATTTGAAATTGTTATAGTAGTGGAGGGTTTTTTTGTTGTTTGTTGGTTGTTAAATTAATTAAATGATTTCTGGCATATAAATTGAATGTTTTGTATATATAAAAGGGGGGCTTGGGGTAATATACGTTTCTTTCCTTTAATAAAAGAAATGTTGTTAATAAAAAAATTCGTTCACTTTAGACAGGGTTTAAACATTAGTCATTCGCAAAAAGAACAGCTGCTTTTTACAGGAAACAATGAAAAAAATATGTATTCAATTTCATAACTGTTAATTGGTTTATCAAACGTTTTTTGTTTTTTTTTTAGATATATATTTAAGTATTATTTTTTTTGGTAGGTTGCTCTTTTTTTTTGGTTGTTGTTTAAATTTTCAAGACCATTCATTACTCAAAAACCATTAGAAACGTTCATTATAATAATATAAATATGATTCATGTTTTATATATGTTAAATCAGAGAAACAAACATAAAAACTTTCCTAGGCAAACCCACCGCCAGCACCCCTTAGCGGGGTGGGTGGTGAGGTAGTTCAACACAAACACAAATAAACGTAGAAGAAGATTGTTACAAACGCACCAGTAAAAAAAAATCAATTGGAAACTAAAAACCATAAGAAAAACGTTAATCGTTTATATAACACCAAAACGGAAACGGAAGTCCATACACGTACGGCATCGAAAATGCACAAAATGCGTGAAAAATTTAACAATTTTAGTTTTTTTTTGCTTTTCGCTTTTGTTTTACAAAAAATTAAGGGGAAAACTGACCACAAAACGAATGGGATAGGAAAAAATGATGATAGAAAAAATGTACGAAAGAAAAAATCAAGGTAAACTATAAGTACATATATCAAAAAAAAAACTTTACAAAATTGATAAAATCAACACAATTTTATATAAAAAATTAGATAAACTTAAGTATAAATTGTATAAGAAGAAATATAAAATAATAATTTATAATTTGAATTAATTCAAGTGAAATACGTTTACGTTTTCAGTTAAAGTTTGTTTTAGTAGATTAAAGTCAAATACCAGTCGTTGCTAAAATGTCCTTTGGGGGGTAGCTAGGTCCTTTAGGGTAGGAGCGCGTAAAGGTCTTGGTAAAGTGTATGTATATGTGTGGTTGTGTGGAATTGTGGGGTTTTTATTATTATTATTATTTGTTAGCCTTGACTTCCAGTAAAGCGAAGGACCTTTTCGATTGTTTTTATTTTTTTTTAGAAAATTCTTATGTCATGTTCAAATAAATAGCAGCATTTTATTAATATATATATATATATATATATTAACTAGGAACAAATACTTAAAATATTTTAAAAATCTTAAGCTATAGTTTAAAAAAAGTTAAGTAAATATAACACGATTTTTGGTGATCGTTTAACTTATACACACTATAATGACAAATCTCTGGAACTTGTTGCGGTTTTTTATAATATATATAAAAAAGAGCTTAGGAATATTTGAGAATTTTAATAATATCATAAGTGTATTGTGTAAGGTAGAAAATTTAACAATATTTTAAAAAGTTCTGTCAGGAAAATTTAAATGTTTGGTAAATATTTGGGCGATTTATGTAACAATAATTAATTTTTGTTTAATAGTAATATTAATTGTTCGATTAATACAGATATTTAAATTTCATAAATTTTGAGTATTTGGAATAATTTCTTCATATATGAACAGAGTACCCTCATACCTATAGATTATTCAACAATTCTTTGTAGTGTAATCTCTTTAGAAATATGTTGGCATACAATTTTAATTACATAATTTGAAATTTTTTTATGTAGCATAAACAAATCCACAGTAGCTTCGATTACATAATTGGTAAACACTTAGGGGAAAGTTACAATTGGGCGTCCCACGATTTTCTCCTCCTTATCTATCCGTACCCTCTACACTTCTACCACCAACCCTAAAATTTTTCCATTCCCTTACGGACAATCACAATGGATTCGCAGATCTCGGTGTGTAATGTGATGTGGTTTTTACCAGATTACATATAAAAATTTAATTAAAAAAAATTCATAAATATGAAAAATATTAATAACATTCTAAAAATGGTAATTTATATTTTTGGATTTATTATGTTATTTATTTATATTTAAAATCTTAAACATTTCGCACCTTCCGAATACTTGATAGTCAACAAATAATTGCCATGCACATTTATTGCACCATTTGATCTTTGAGTGCTACTTATAAACTTTCTCTGTTCTATAAGCAACATATTGACATAATTTTATTTTAATTGAATCAAAGACAACAGAGGGTATATCCAACACACATACACAGACGTGTTTATGCAAATGATAGCTTTCATAACACATGATTTTGGGACTCAATTCCGAGAATTGCACGTGGAAGTAGCCGCAAAAAGAGATGTACTTTTTGGTAACATAAATTTTTAAAATCGTGCTGGAAGATTTTAATGTCAAATACATCGCCAAACGGAATCAGACTGTTTGATTTCTCTGCAGCGAGGACCATGGTAATTAGCAGCACAAGATTTGACCACAATAACAATGCAACGTGGATATCTCCCGATCACTTGGTAATCGATGGAAGGCACGCGACAGGTATCTTAGACGTACAAGTGTATCGCTAAACTGCAGACCACGGGGATAGCCAACGCCTATTCCAACCAATTCACTCTACTACTTCGTGATGCTCCAACTCCCGAAAATTCTAGCGCGCAATGGCATTATATTGCCCACTCGATGGAAAGGACTGAGCGGTCCATACTAGGGTATAGGAAGCCATTAAACGATAATGCCTGGCACGATGACGAATATCGCAATGCTAACCGGGAACAAGATGCAACATACAGGGCCAAACTGCAGCCAATGGCAACGCGAGCTGTTCATAAAAAGTACAAGGAGAAGAGGCGGGTGGCGACCCGACTCTTCAGCCAAAAAAACGAGAGGAGAAGGAGCAGAATAAGATAAATGGTTTGTTATATGGAACAGGTCTGCCCTCCTGTAAAGACAAGGATGGACATCTCGTTACTGACTCCGAGAGCATACAGAAAATATGAAAAGATCATTTCTGCAGCCTATTGATGTCTGAAAGTTGACTGCTGAAGACAGTGTACCAATCCGAGATCATAACATCGAGTGTCCACCTCCGAGCCAAGCTGAGATAACAACTGCCAAATCCAGCCTAAAGAACAACAAGGCCGCTGGGGCTGATGGTCTTCCAGCTGAGTTGTTTAAGGTGGGTGGAGATGAGCTTGTTTTAAGCATGCAACAGCTCATAGAGAATATTTAGCTTCAGGGGAGCATGCCAGAGGATTGGAATCTCAGTGTGCTATGTCCTATCTACAAAATAGGTGCCCGTAGTGAGTGTAAAAACTATCGTGGAATTAGCCTCTTATCGTTTGCGTATAAGGTCCTGCCTAGCATACTGTCCTGATTGGACCTTATCAGTGCGGCTTTAGACCAGGCAAATCCACAACGGATAAGATATTTACACTACGGCAGATTTTGTAGAAAAGGCATGGGAAGCAAATCGGCACGTAACACCTCTTTCTCGATTACCTTTGTCGAAACCAAATCCTCTGTTCGGATTGACAAGAATCTATCTGCCTTAGAGCAGTAACTGAACATGCTGTGATCAAAAAGCCATCTTACTTTTCGTATTAGTGAAAAATGAGCAAATTAATGTAAATTACTCCACAATAGCTGCAGAAGCCAAAGCATTCCTTTAGGCATCTCTTTCAATTAAAATCCACTGCATATGTTTCGGCGATATTTCATTCAATTCATTCCTATACACAAAAAAAAATTCAAACTATTATTCGGTATCCCTAGAAACACACATTTCCCCTTAAAAAAAGAATAACATCAGTTCAACAATTAAAATTTAAATTTTTATGACTGTTATTATTTCAACAACAATCATAATCAGTTTTAAAGAGCCCCATTGACGTGTTACATTATCTTTGATGCTATAACATTTGTAAAATACTGCAAACAGAATATCGTGAAACCACACTCTCTCTTACATGCATACATTCATATTTAATAAACACAAACACAAATGAAGTCACGCAAACAAACAAAATATATAATAAATAACAAAAAATGAAAAACACACTCAGCAACCACACAAACAGACGTTAATACATAAGTATGCGTGTGTGCGTGTGTGTGTGTAACAAGAACAATTAATTGAATTGCATATAACATGATTCTTTCTGATCGCATTGTGATGCGAATGGACAAAATGATTTCCTTGTAAAACATCAATGATAAATGACGACAGGGCGGCCTGTGCATGAGTGCACGTTGTGTGAGCGTGTGTGTGTGAGATATACATAAGTGTGTGTATGCCTATGGTTTTGTTGTGCTTGCATACGTGTTCGAGAGAGAGCATGATGTGTGAATATTTATCTGCATACGTGCGATAAAATGCAATGCCATTTTTAATAGCATACTTTTTAGCGTCAAGTGAAATTATGTAAAATAATGATGAACAATATTTAATAAGAAAAAGAGGCAGAGAGCTGGGGGAAGAGAAAAATTACATAAATGATAATATGTATGATTTTTTTTTGTTTATGTGCACCAACATAATGACAGTTGCTGTTGTTTTCTTATTTAATGAATATCAATTTCAATGCATTCATGCCATAAAACCATACAAACAAATATTTTTATGTTTATTGGAGTTAACTACGGAACATGGGCAAGGGGGCACGTAGCGGGTTATGTAATCGATGAGGTTGAGTTTGTAATGCCGTTTGGGGTTTTGTACATCGCAGTGTAGCCATTGCGTTATAGGGAGTAGGTTATACAAAGTGCGATAAGTAATTGTTCTTAATGGACGAAGTGGGCTTAATGAACGAATAGTTCTCAATGTACGAGTTGTTCTAAATGAAGGTATTCTTCTAAATGAACGTTTTCTTCTAAATGAACGTATTCTTCTAAATGAAGGAAATGTTCTTACAGAACGAATTAACTTTAATTTTTAGGTATCAAACTCTTTCAATTGGTCTTTATGACAAATACCATAAACAGTTTGAGACGCTTTTACGGGGCTATGTTAAAATGCTCAAAGATATACATTTATTGTATGCACAAGTGCTCGTACCCACTATTGCTCCCTTACTGACTATCTTCTAAAGGAATAGAGGATAAGTATTGTTGACGACAATTTTCTTTAAGAAATTTCCATATACAATATATAGAAAAAATAACATTTATCTTAAGGAACGTTGTAAGGAAATAAATTTTCTCAAAGACAATTATTTGTAGTGAGGAATTTTTATACATACGTCGCGTTGAGCGTGTACGTACACTTACAAATCGTTTTGTAAATGACGCACAAATGAATTTGCTTTACGAAGGCAACATATTACACTTCATGCAGTGAGCAGTGCTTGCAAGACCAAAATAACAGTTTGTGTTTTGTTTTTTCAAACCAAACTAAGAAATCCTTTCGCTCACGATAACCACTCTTAAGGTGTCTTATCTCAAAACCAAACCAATAATGTCAAGCTGCAACAGCCACAACAGCAGGACCTCTTCGATACAATAAAAGTACTAGAAGATTCAGTAAAAAGTACTTTTTGGTACAACAAAAAGTATATTTGGTACAACAAAAAGTACTATTTGGTACAATCAATTGTTCCGTTAGGTATAGTAAATTTTACTTTTTGGCACATTGAAAGTACTTTTTGGTACAGTAAAAGTACTATTTGGTCCAATGATCTATTGGTACAATAAATTGTGCTTTTCGAAACTATAAATTGTACTATTTTATGCAATAAATTGTATAATTTGGTACAATTATTCTACCTTTTGTTCCAAAAAATTGTACTTTTTGCTACAATAAATTGTACTATTTGGTACAATAAAAGTACTTTCTGGTGCGATAAATTGTACTTTGTAATTTGTACTAAATGGTACAACAAAGTGCACTTTTTGGCTTAATAAATTGTACTATTTGTTATGGTACAATAACATGTACATTTTGGTACAATAAATTGTATTTTTTAGTGCCATAAATTGTACTCTTTGGAACATTAAATTGTACTATTTGGCCCAATAAATTGTACTCTTTGGTAGAATGAATTGTATATGTTGGTACCATAAGTTTTAATACAAATTTAACTTTTCGGTTTAACAAAAGAACTTTTTGGTTAAATAAAAGTGTCTTTTGGTACAGTAAATTGTACTTTTGGTATTATAAATATTATTTTTTTTAGTAGAAATAAATTAATATTTATGGTGCTATAAAGTGCCATATTTGGTACAATTAATTGTTCTTTTGTATACAGTAAATTGTACTTTTTATTACAATAAGTAGTACCTATTGGTACAATAAAGTTTCCTTTTTGGTACAATAAATTGAAATTTTTGTTTTAACATTAGGACTTATTGGTATAATAAAAGTACTTTTTGGTACAGAAAATTTTACTTTTTGGTACCATTAATTATACTATTTGGTACAATTATTTGTACTTTGTACATTTTGGTACCAATGAATATTCTATTTAGAACAATTAATTGTACTATTAAACCAATCAGTACAATAAATTGTACTAGTGGTACAATTAATACAATATAAGTACTTTTTGGTACTAACAACAAAGTACAATAGATTGTTTTATTGGTGAAAAACGTCGTAATATTTAATACAATAAAATGAACTATTTAGTTCAAAAAGTTTTACTTTTTGGTACAATAAATTGTACTATAATATTTGGTGCAAGTAATTGCACTTTTTGGTACAAAAAATTGTACTATTTGATACAATAAAAGTAATTTTTGGTACAATAAATTGAATATTTTGTTATAACAAAAGTACTTTTTGGTACAATTCATTTGACTATTTGGTACAATAACAGTACTTTATGGTGCAATAAGTTGTACTATTTGATGTAATAAATTATTATACTACTGTAAATTGTACTATTTAATACAGTTAATTGTACTATTTGATACAAAAAAAGTACTTTTTGGTACAATAAGTTGTACCTATTCGTACAATAAAGTGTACTTTTTGGTACAATAAATTTAACTTTTTGTTTTAACATTAGTACTTTTTGGTACAATAAAAGTTATTTTTGGTGCAATAAATTGTACTATTTGGTGCAATTAATTGTACTTTTTGGTAGAATATATTGAACTTTTTGTTATAAAAAAGTACTTTTTGGTGCAACAAATTTTAAAATAAGAAATACTTTTAGATGCAATTAATTTTACTTTTTGATACAGTAAATGGTACTATTTGGTACATAAAAGTACTTTTTGGTACAATCAATTGTTTTTTTGTATAATTAATTGTACTTTTTGATAAAACAAAAGAAATTATTATAGAAATATACTTCATTTTGGTAGTAAAAATAAAGTACAATAAATTGTACTTTCTGGTACATTAAAAAGTACTTTTATAAAGGTAATAAAGGTACTTTTTCGTGCAATAAATTGTACTATTTGTTACAGTGAAAGTACTATTTGTTATAATGATTTATACTAGTTGGTACAATAAAAGTACTTTTTAGTAGGAACAATTAATCGACTACGGATTAAACTACAGTTTAACTTTTTGCGAGTTTAAAAATGGAAGCATCTTGACTGACACAAATATTATTGGCTCTCCCATTTGAAATTCATGGGAAGCAAAGTAAAAATATAAGTATACTAGATTAATTAAATAAAGTATAATTTTAAATGTTTTCCCCTAAATTAATAGCTCTACATCCAAGCCATAACCAAAGACTGCTATAAAACAACAACAACACGTATACATATTGCATACAAACACAAATGTTGTAAATTATACATACATCAACAACATATGTATGTTGAGTAAATAAAACAACAAACCTCATTATGGGGTAAATTAACATTTTCGGTTTGATTGTAAATTAAGTGGAAAAGAGGATGTGGTGGTGGTGGTGATGGTGGTGGTGGTGGTACTGGTGGTACCTATAGAACACAAGCGGAAAACGGAAAAACCAAAAACAATGCATGAGAAGAAAGAAAATTCAATGCTTGACTGAAAAATCAGGGCAAACATACAGCACGCCAGGCACAAGGCACTGCAAACCATAACACACAGAACAACGGTAAGAATATGTTTCACAAGGAAAAAACAGTAATGTAGAAATTGTAAAACGATAACAGGACCAGAGGCAGAAAAAACCAAAAATGCGAATGAATGGCAAAGTACCAAAGGAAACAAATTTACAACAATAGTACAATGAGCACTATGGCTGCTTGCTGTTATAGAGCCTTAAAGTATGCTTTACATATAATGTGTGTTTTTTTCTCTCAGTTTTCCTCCTTTTTGCTGTGTACAGTGATATGCTGGGTATTGTGTTTATTTAACCAAGAAAACCTCAATAAATACTTGTACATAATCAATGATTTTTCATGGTTACTTTTAAAGGATATCCAGATTGGGAATGGAACTCGCTTCAACCAATGCATGGTTGGTTGTAAGCAGATGGTTGGTGGCTAGGGCAGAATATGGCAAAGAAACGCGAAACAACAGTGAATGACAAGAAAGCGAAAATCAACCACAAATGAGTTAAAGTAAGTATTTGTAAAATATTAATGTAATTGTTGTTTGTAAGCCGCACACATACACACGAACATGCATGGACATGTAGTGTAAGGAAGGAAGGAAGTCACCAGCAGACAAACCACCAAAAAGTTGTTAAACACCAATGCACTGTTTGTTGCTATGCCTCTTCGCGTGGTAAACCTCACTCCTTTCCTCTATCTTTGTCTCTCTGTTCGTTGCCTTTGCTTACACTCATGTAAACATTGCAAGCGATAAGAAGTGTTGCATGCCTTTGTGCATGCTCAAGACAATATTCTGTGGCATATGCTGTGGCGCCATATATTATGGTAAATGTTTGTGTGTGTGTGTGTTTTAGAATGCTGCAACATCAGCGAATGCGGCAAAAGTTGGGTGTGTGTGTGTGTGTTGCAAGGTTTCATGTTCATTTCCATGTTGCAGCATTTAAATAATATATTTTCGCCATATTCAACGAAGAAGAGTGGATGAGGGGGAGAGAGCAAAAGAGAAAGCTACTGCAAAGAAGAGTGCACGCTAGGAAATTGTAAAAAAACAAACATAACACGAATTCATAAATATTTTATGGTCTTAATGTTTGTGTTTGCCGATTTCCATTTCGTTCGTTGTAAAACTGTTATTATACACATTTATATGTTTTATTTTCGCTACAAAAAAAAAAGAGATACGTAGAATAAAATTTTACTTTTCGTTGATTTTTGTTATTATGCTGCATTTTTTATATGCAATGTAAATGCATTTTCGGCTTATGATATGTTTGTCTGTACGGACAAATAATGATTTTTCAACACGTAACGTAAATTGGATTCATTTTCTGGGAATTTTGCATAAAATAATAATATATAATTTATTGACAATATTGCAGAGATGCAAAGTGTTTGTTCTCACTTTAAGTTAAATACAATTGTGTGTGTGTGTTTGGTATTTTTTTAATATTGACTGGTTGGTAAATGTGTTGCTGTAAACTTATGCGTTTAATGTTGAAGGTTGTTATTTTTAATAATTTTGTAAAGGGTTATACATGGATGTTATTGTAAAAATTGTATCTATAAATAAATGTTATGCATACAAATATATGGAAAATATTGCAATTAAATTTTAATGTTGCTATGTAACATTTTTAATGCAAAACTTTAAAAAAAGCAATTCATCGTTGGGGACGTGATATACTGTATAATCAATAAGAATACAATCTATTGTAATTCAACCAAATCTTGACATCAAAGGCACTAACTTTTGAATTATTTTGGGTTCCTTAAAGCATGATGAACGAGCTATGATATTAAAAGAAAATTATTAATATCACTCATACGTATTAAAGGATAAACTTTTAATATAATTATTTGTACTATTTGATACAAGAAAAGTACTTTTTGGCACAAAAAAAAATTTATTTTGCATCATATACTGTCGTGCATAGTATTTTTAGGTGTTTTACAAAACACTATTTTGATCGAAACCAAGACAGGAACGTTGTCGTGTATATATCTTGTTTGCAGAATCAAACCAATTACATGTGTTGCAACAACAATAACGGTTTAAAGAGTTTTTACACAATGTGTGAAGAGTCGCAGTTCTTAGATGTTCTATTTAACAATTGCAACTCTAACAAGGGTAAGTTAAAATTATTAATAAGTTTATCTTTTTAAAACTTTTTGTGATAAATTTATGTTTAGAAGAAACAATACCTATTGCTCAAAGTTTAGAGAAATCAATAGCCATTGTCAAATGTCAAAGCAATTAACACCTGTGTTATTGAATAGCTCGTGCGAACAAAAGAAAAAACAAGAACCCCCCCAAATGTTGACGACCCCCGCAAACTTTATAAGGACCATGATTTACCTGGTTTGTAAAAAACTCTCTACAAATAAGGTGCCGCTATCCAACTGGCGGATGTCCTCGACAAATACTAGGCTGACATCACCGCCATACGGGAAATAAGATGGACGAGACAGGGATGCACACGACGAAAGAACTGTGACATCTTTTACAGCTGCCATGCAGAAAGATACGAAGACCAAACGCAAAGAAAGCTAGATATCACATAGCTGCATGCCACCGAGATAGCCAATGCCTAGTCCAACCAACTCTCTAAATTACTTCGAACAAACTCCCCTAGATATCACATAGCTGCATGCCACCGAGATAGCCAATGCCTAGTCCAACCAACTCTCTAAATTACTTCGAACAAACTCCCCTATGACCACTGCCGAAACGACAGTACTGGGTTATGAAAAACCGCGCTCAGACAAGCCCTGGTACGATGATGAATGTCGCGAAATGTCTGAGAAAATGGATGCTGCATACAAGGCAAAACTGCAGCCAATAGCGACGCGTGCGGTGACAGAGCGTTATAATGAGAAAAGAAGAGAGGTGAAACGCCTGTTCAGACGAAAAAAGCGTCTGTGGAATAAAAAGAGACCCGGGATATCGAAAGCTACGGGGATAGAGGTAGTGCCCGAAAGTTCTACCCACGTGTAGGAACAGAGACGGAAATCTGGTCATGGACACACAGAGTGTGTTGAAAATATGGAGGGAACACTTTCAATCTCTACTCGTTCCCGAAGGCAGTGACGAAATCACACCAATGATAGACGACGAAGTAGATTGTCCACCACCGAGCCGAAACGAGATCAGCACAGTGATCGCAAGGCATAAAAATAACAAAGCAGCGGGAGCCGATGATTGCCCGATTGGAGTCTGAGTGTTCTATGTCCAGTGCTTAATAAAGGCGATTCTAGTATGAGCACCAACTACCGCACGATCAGCCTTGTATCCATCGCTTACGAGGTCCTGACTACATTCTAGCGACCCTGATTGAACCTTATCAGTGTGGCTTTAGAAATGGTAAATCCACGACCGACCAGATATTCACTACGACAAATCCTGGAGAAGACATAAGAGATGCAGATCAATACCATTCATGTGTTAATCGATTACAAAGCTGCATTGGACAGTCCAATACGACAAAAATTATTAGATGCTATGGCTGAGTTTGGTATCCCCTCGAAGCTGATACGACTTTGCGGGATGACACTGATATTTTCTAACAAGCGAAGCTTTAGACAAAGAGAAAGTCTGTCATGCGATCTCTTTAACATCGTATTGGAGATGATCATGCAGAAGGCTGCAGTAAACATCACTGGCTCCATCTTTAACAAGAGACACATACTGGTGGCGTATGCCGATGTCATAGGTATCATTGTGCATGGACTGCGGGACGTTACGTTGAAAATGCTTTTCGCACTTGAAAAGCCTTCGGCAAAAAACTCGATGGGCGGCGCAGGAGGGTGCGACCGAAACTTCGTTGGATGCACAAGGTGAATGAGCTATTATCTAAACTTGGAGTTGCGAACTACCTACGGATCGCAAAAGAGAAACTGAGAAATGCCAAGTCAGGACAAAGGTACTTTGTCAGTATAAAGAGAAATTCCAAGTTAGGGGGAAGGTAACAGGTCAGTATAGTAAGACACCCAAGGGTTTGACGTTCTCAGTCCATGACCTTTTATATTGATGTTTTCGCTTAGTTTTAACAAGGGGGGGGGGGGGGGGGGTCGAGAAATTCCAAGTCAGGGTGAAGGTATAGTAAAACCCCAAATGGTTTGGCTTTCTCAGTTCATGTCATTTTCTAAAGATGTTATCGCTTAGTTTTTCAGTTATTACTCAGGAACAATTTATGATTTCTGATATCGTGCTTCAGCAGAATTGTCGCTAAGGCTTAAATAGATAATTTATAATAATTTTATCTGCCAACCCTATGTAATACCTGTTATCGCTTATCATTTCTCCCGGCATTCATTGCTGTGGCCATCAAACGTTCACCTCGCTGATGTCAAGTTTTTGTTTCATAGACAATAAATAATTCAAACTATCACATACAGATGTACCATTCACAGATTTGCAATACATTATGTTGCAACCACACAATTGAGATTTAATCAACATATTTTCCATAACTACATATAGACAACAGCAACCAACAAATAATTTGTATTTTTCATAATTTATATGAACTGGCCTTTGTGACGCAATGATGGCCGATAAATCAGTCATTTATTAAAAAACAAAATTTAATTAATTCTTTAACACTTTTGCATTAAAAACTTAACAGAGTCACGCATAACCATATAGTCAAACAATAACAAAAAACTCTATATATAACAATATTATGACAATAGAACTTACATAAAGTATTATCTACACACCCACATTAAAGGCAACTTATCAGATGAGAGAGAGAGAGAGAGTGGAGTTTATTCTTGTAACAATGAGTATAAAGGTCGGCAACTGCTGGCATTGGTTTGATAAATAATATATCATAAACTTCCTATATTTATACACAATATATGTCTAGATTGTAATATTAAATAAATTTCGATTTAATTTCCTTGGTTGTTTTTTGTTCGTTTGTTTTTTTGTCGGTGTAGTATTAAGTATATCAGATTGACATTATAATTAATATAATATTTGTTTTCCATTGTTTTCATGTAA
Source organism: Muscina levida (assembly GCA_964034835.1). Lineage (NCBI taxonomy): Eukaryota > Metazoa > Arthropoda > Insecta > Diptera > Muscidae > Muscina > Muscina levida. The sequence continues at coordinate 9,838,216 of OZ035880.1, read as the reverse complement.
GTGATAAGTTAATAATTTGCATAGTTTTTTGTTGTTGTTGTTTTAGGATGTAAATACATATACAGTTAATTTGAATTTTCATAATGTTGTGGTTTTTTTTTGGTTTTCGTTTTTTTTATAGTTAATAGTTGAATGGATAGTTTATTTGTTTATTTTGTATTTGGGCGTTTTGTTTTTTTTTTGTTTTTTTTTTGTTTGTTTATAACAATTTATTAAATTTATAATTGAATCTCATTATTGTCAGAAAATTTCACAATTTTTTTCACTTCCTTTCCTTTATATTTCTGTAATTGGTTTTTACTTTTAGCTAATTAATATTTAAACATTTGCTAAAGAGTAGCTGTATTTTTTAATTTCGTATTTTGTTTAATGTTAATTATTTAATAAATTAATTTTGAATTGTACATATTTATATTAATTACAAATTGATAATGTTTTTACATTGTGGCCGTATCTTATACATAGTGTTTAGTTGTATTTGTTATTGAAGCTTTAGAGTTATGTTTAGCAAATTAGTTGGACAAATAAATGAAGGTGCTTAGACTTATAAGGGTCATATGACATATGATTTATGTATATAAATTAATTATAATGTTCTATGAAATACTATTACTCATACGTATTTAGATTACTAATACGTAGGAGTACAAAAAGCTTTTTATATTTGATGTTGGGACAAATTTGAATTCGAACAAAACAACAAAAACTTGTATCAAAGGGATATTGTGCTGCAAAACTCATGATGATTTACGTATTAAGCCAAGGGCGAAATTAGGAAAACCTGCAGTAATGTGAAGAATATCACTTTGGTTTGATAAACGAAAATGAGCTTAATTATATAATTTTGAGTTAAATTTATTTTATTTATTTATTTTATTTTAAAAAATGTTGAAATTTGCTAAAAGCATTATTTTAATTCTATAATCTAAAATTAACAACTCCCGAAATTTAAAAATTAAAATTCCTCTAATCTGTTCATATATCCTTTATCCGTGTAATGAACAGTTTTGCAGTTAAAAATAAATTTATAAAAAAAAAATTTAATTTTGCCCAAAAAATTCGAAATTGGAAAAATTGAGTTTAAATAAAAATAAAATAAAAAAATTTCATAAAAAATTCCATATTTATTCCATTCTGAAAAATAAAAAATTCCAATTCAAAAAAAAATTTGCCTAAAAAATTCGAATTATTTTTTTTAATTCTAAATTTAAAAAATTTAATTTGAATATTTTATGTAATTCGTTATTTCTCAATATTGAAAAAAAAATTTTGAATTGAAATCTGAATCTGAAAAATAAAAAATTCCAATTCAAAAAAAAATTTACCTAAAAAATTCGAATTATTTTTTTTTAATTCTAAATTTAAAAAATTTAATTTGAATATTTCATGTAATTTGTTATTTCTCAATATTGAAAAAAAATATTTTGATTTTTTTTTAATTTTTTTCGCAGTAATAAATAAATTTTTAAAAAAAATAATAAAAAATTTTAGGCAAAGTTTTTATTTAATTCAAATTATTTTTTTTAGTCAAATTTTTTATAATTTTTTTTTTTAATTTATTTATAACTGCCAAAAAATGTAAAAATTTCAAAAAAATTCTATTATTTTATGCGAATAATTTCATAAAAAATTCAAATTCAATAAAAAATTAGCATAAAAATTCATATTTTTTATTAATTATAAATTGAAAAAAATTAATTTAATTTTTTTTACTAAATTTTTTATTTTTGAAAATTTAAAAAAAATTATTTGAATTTTTATGAAGTTTTTTTATTTTTTCGCAGTTATAAATAACTTGATAAAAAATTTGCCTCAAATAAATAATCGGATTTTTTTTATGCAAATTTTTTTTATAAATTTATTTATAACTGCGAAAAAATAATAAAATTTGAAATTATTTTATGCGAAAAAATAAAAAAATTTCATAAAAAACTCAAATTCAATAAAAAAACTTGCCTAAAAAACTCAAATAACTTTTTTTTAATGCTAAATTGAAAAATTTTATTTAATTTTTTATATTTCAATATTTAAAAAAAATTATTTGATTTTTTATGAAATTTTTTTATTTTTTCACAGTTATAAAAAATTTATAAAAAAATTTGCCTTAAAAAATAATTTGCATTTTTAAGGCAGTTTTCATTATTTTTTTATAAATTTACTTATAACAGCGAAAAAATAAAAGATTTCATAAAAATTCAAATTATTTTATGCTAAAAAATAAAAAAAAATTCATAAAAAATTCAAATTCAATAAAAAATTTGCATAAAAAAATTCAAATAATTTTTTTTTAATTTTAAATTAAAACAATTTTATTTGAATTCAATTTGTTCTTTTTTTATGAAATTTTTTATTTTTCAATATTGAAAAAATAATTATTTGAATTTTTTATGAAATTTTTTTAGATTTATAAAAACAATTTAATTTTTTAAGCAAATTTTTTATTATTTTTTTTATAAATATTTTTATTATTTTTTTATACATAATAAAAAATTTGCCTAAAAAAATAAATTAAAAAAAAATATTTTGAAAATTTTAGGCAGTTTTTATTATTTTTGTTATAAATTTATTTATAATTGGAAAAAATAAAAAAATGTCATAAAAATTCAAATTATTTAATGCTCAAGAGTAAAAAAAAATTCATAGAAAATTCAAATTCAACAAAAAAATTTGCCTAAAAAATTAAAATTATTTTTTTTTAATTTTAAATTGTAAAAATTTAATTCGAATTCAAGTTGTTCTTAATTTTTTTATGAAATTTTTTATTTTTCAATATTGAAAAAAAAATAATGAGTTTTTTATGAAATTTATTTATTTTAAAAAAAAAAATTGAAATTTGCAAGCAAATTTTTAATAAATTTATTTATAACTGCGAAAAAATTCAAATTATTTTTTTAAGCAAACTTTTTATCATTGTTTTATAAATTTATTTATAACTGCGAAAAAATAAAAAATTTCATAAAAAATCTTTCTTTTTCAATATTGAAAATAAAAGATTTCATAAAAAAATCAAATTAAATTTTTTCAAAAACAAAAAATACATAAAATCACATTGATTGCTTGAAGCTTTTAACACTTAAGCGCCCCATACACGAGTACTGCCGCATGTCATGCCGATGAACCCCTTGTATACGTGTGTGATTGAAAGTTCCGATACACACTTATCAATCATTGTTTTATTTTGAATTTTGGAACAGCAACAACTTGGCTATTCCTTTAAAATTAAGTTCCACAATGCAGGAAAGGACTGTACAATCCAATAAATTTCAAAAACAAATCGCTTTTCTATTTCCCCTTTTTATTTTTTACAACAAACAATTTCTAAATTTCGTTGTTTACACTTTCGTAAAACAATTTTGTAGAATCTGACATATTTGAAATATAAAAATTACACAAAGTTCATCTGATTGATAGGTGTTCATTTTGAAAATCAAAACTGTTTTGATTTTCATACTGCATTGTCTGTGTGACAAATACATTCTCATGTACTCTCAAATTCACAAATACACATATATTGCCGTTCCAGCGGCAGTACTCGTGTATGGGGCGCTTTAAGGTTGTGATAATGAGTGGAGAAGTCACAGCAAACGGCACTGAAGATGATGGTTTGGCAACCATCGAAATAGCTATCTGCCCTGCCAGCTGTCAACATAATACATTTCACACAACTCTTGTAAAACAAATTCTATTAGCGATAATAGAAAACAGATCTTAAACCGAACAATGAAAAACATAATCATATTTCTAACAGATCGACAATAACAAACAATAGCAAAACAAAAAATAATTAAAAAAATTATTTATAACTGCGAAAAAATTCAAATTATTTTTTTAGGCAAATTTTTATTTTTTCTTCACAAATTTATTTATAACTGCAACAAAAATAAAAATATTTCATGAAAAATATTTTTGGTAAAATTTTAATTTTATTTTATAAATTTATTTATAATTGCGAAACTGTTAATTAGCAGAGAAATGATCTAGAAACAGATTAAAGGAATTTTAATTCTTAAATTTCGGATTTTCATTTCAGCAAAATTGGACTAGTCGTTCTTGATTTATGTTTCCCAAACTTGTCTATATGAGATTCAAAATTTTCAAGCCCGCCGCGGCACAGTAAAACGTATTCTCATATAAAACTGTATCACTCATACGCCTTCACATTGATTTAATAAACCACAATCATACGCCCCCTAGATCATATGGAGTATCAGAAAATATTACTCAACGACCTTAGGCAAAAAGACCACTCACTCACTTGCTCTCACTTACTCACACTTGTCTCAAGTTTCATAGATTAAAATTCATAACCATACCGCAGCAATTTCGATTTATAATCCATCACGTAAACTTTTAGTACAATCTCCTACCAAATAAAAGGTTAGAAACTCATCCATTAACTTGGGACGAAATATAGCGCCGACAGGCAACGTTTTTCCTTCCTTAATGGCTTAATACACAAATCAAATTTCGGTCGAGAGGCAAACAAAAAAACAAAAAAAAACACAACACGAAATAAAACGCACATAAATCCATTTAGTAAAGGTTAACAATTATCATAAAGTATTACCCCCCACCCTAATACAAAACAAGAAAAAAACAAAAAAACTGAACGGAAACAATGAAACGCAAACAAATATTAAACAGAATTTAGGTGAGGGGAAGAGAGCACGAAGGAGTAACGCTTAGGGACCAGGTTTCAGGGGGAAAAAGGACCTATTAAAAAACATTAAATTAAATCAAGTAGTAAGCAAGCCTTAATGTAAAAACTGTAAGCATTAAAGCCGTAGGCAGGAAGAGAGCGAGAGAGAGAGATTGAGAGATGAAACAAAAGCGATTTAGGCTTTTATTATGACCATAGCTTTTTGGCATAACCAAATATGCTTACAAATACTACTCAGCTCAGTTATTATATTCAGCTGCAGGGCAATTTAATTCGCAACACCCAAAAAAATAAGCAAAAAAAACAAAAACAATATCACAATCAACTGAAACGGGATGTACCAGAAGCAGGATTACGTAAAATTTCACATCAAATATAAATTGCTAACATTCATATTCTAATATAAATTTATCACGTTTCTCATAAGGATATGATGATAAATGCGATGGCGCTGTATTAGCCGACAGCCCACCAGCAATACCAGCTGCTGCTGCTGCTGTTGCTGACGATGCTGCTGATGATATTGCCGCCGTACAGCTAATGTTGTTGGCTGGCGTTGTTATGGGGTTATTATATAATTTAGATAAATTTATTTGTGGCAATGCGGTATTGTTGGCAACAGACGGGCGCTCTGTGGCAGCAGCCGATGCCGTGGAGGCCACTGGTGTGGCTCCCATCAGCGAGGTGGCCAACAGATGCGAGGCCACTGCCGCCGCTGCAGCCGATGATGAGGTGGTGGAGTTTGACGATGAATTGGACAGTTTCGATGAGTGATTCGACGATGATGAGGATGAATTCATTTTGTGGGGCACACTATAGCAGGGCATGTTATCGGGTGTGGTGATGTTACTGCTGCCCCCCACGGTGGTGCCGCCATAGAAATTCAGCATGTTTATGGGTGGCGTCGCCGTGGTGGTGTTGGGCGATCGTTGGCTGTAGTATGAGGAACGCTTGGAGGGTAATTTGCTGGTGGAGCGTATTTGTATGAAGCTATCAAAGTTATCGGAGGACGATGTATTGGAGGCATTCGAGGGTCTTCTTATGTGAGCTGAGGAATTCGAGCCCAGATTGTAGGTGGGATTGGTGGCATACGAAGGAGAGGGTGTTTTATGTGCCGGCGGCGGATACTTATGATACAATGACGGTTGTTGTGGGTGGTGGTGATGCTGCTGTTGCTGCAGATGTATCGACGAGGTGGAAGATGATGAGTTGGACAGCGAGGCTTTGTTGTTAGTATTTCCTGTTGTCTGATATGTTTTATAAACATTTTGCATTATATAGCCATTGTGATCATTGGATTTATAATCCTGACCACCATAGTAAGACTTGGAGTTGAGGCTATGCTCTAGTTCTGTTTCATAGGCCAAGGGATCATAGGCTAAGGCTTGACGCGTTGGCTGTTTAAGTCTTGTTTTGTGCGTTGCCTGTGTTGCAGCAGCACCATAATGCTTCAAGTCTCTGAGATGAGTCGTAGCAGGCGTCGTTATCAAATGACACTCATCCTCATTTAGTATATCTGTTTCCGCCACCGCCGTCGTCGGGTAAGGATACAGCTCTTTGTCATAGCTGAGATGCGATGAATCATAGGAACTCTGCAGGGATTTGCTGTAGTCGAAGGGGTCATAAGTGGATGCCAAAGGTTCCTCCAGTTCTTGCTGCAAATGATCATTGAGAGATTGATAAAAGGCCACCTCTGATATATTGTCCGTTTCTGATCGACTAAGATACCAGGGATCTTCATGGAAATCCTCTGAGTTGTTGATAAGTATACGTATGTTGTTACAGGCAATTTCATTGTCCAAGTGGGAGGAGAATTGTGTATCGTATATTAGTTGTTCCTCTTTGTCGCTGCATATTCTAAGCAGCTCCTCATTGTACGAAATGTCATCGTCATTGGCCTCCGGTTCCTCGTCGTCATTGTCATCGTCGTCGTTGTCGGTGGTGTTGTGGTGACGACTGGCATCCACTAGCAGCTCCAAAGTCTCTTTGTTAATTTTGGTTTTTAACAATTTGGGCGATTTGTTGCTCTCGAACAGGTATTCCGACATTTTGGGATGTTCGTATCTCAAGTGGGGACTAACACCATTTTCGTTTATTGCCTCCTTGTGCAAAGCGTTACCGTGTCCGTTTCCGCTGCCACTGGTGGTTACCGCCATAGCCTTTACACTATCAGTCTTTTGTTGTCGGCTGCCCAGCACATCCTCGCCACAATTAGCAGAGAACACAGAGGCATAGTCGGAACTACTCAGCGATTCGGTTTTTTTCAGCTGACCATTGTGGGCAATGTTTTCGTAGTTATTCTTGTTCAATTTCTTAGGACTCTCCGTGGACAGGGATCTTTTGTGTTTCGCGGAGGACTCATTGGACGATGAGGAGACCTGATGAAAGGCTCTTCTCATTCTTTGACCTTGAGTCCTTCCCACCGATTGGGCCTCTGAAGCTTTGTTGTTGTCAAAGTTCTGCTGCAAGTAGTGCTCGAGATAGTTGAGGTTCTTTGACAGGTCCAGCTCAGATTTGTAGGATTTGTACAGGGTGCCCTGTTTGTGCAGAGCATCCTGATGGTAGGCCGCCATGCATTTGGTCTCGTAGTTGCGTATGTGATCCTTGTCGCTGATGAAGCGAAAACTCTCCACTTTGGCCATGGACTTGAAGTTCAGAGAGGTATTGCGGTTCATTTGGTTACGAGCATGCGACGAGTGATTCAGTTGGCGACACTTATCCTTGAGCTTTTGTAGGCCCTGGCGTGTCTTGGCCTGCAGTTTGGAGAAATAGGTGTTTTTGTGACACGTCGACGCACTGGCACTGGCCGCAGCCGCCGAAGTGGCCACAGTGGCCGTCGAGGAAGAGGAGGATGTCACCGAGGTGGCCATGGTGTGTGTACGATCTGGGTATGAGATTTTCAATTTTTTCAAATAGGGTCCGCCGCCACTTCCTCCTCCAGCTGACTGATGCAGCGAATGATTGATATTACTACTGGAGGCTGAAGAGGATCTCTGGGACTTTTTCAGGGATATTTGCTTGAACACACTTGATGAAGAGCTGGATGAGGCCATTTTGGATTTTTTCATGCTGCCCACTTCCAAAGAGTTGAGTGGAAAATCTTGTCGCTCGAAACGCTTTATGGGCACCCCATACACATGATGATAGCTATTGGGTTGCAGTTGCTGTTGACTGACGAAGGGTTTGGCTGTGGTGGCCGGTGTGACCGTCACTGCAGTTTGGGCATTCAAGGGTCCCGTCTTCTTGACCAGTCTCCGGCTAACCGATGAGGCACATCTTAGACGCTTGTCCACCGTCAGTGTCAGCTGTGTCTCATCATCGTGAAAGATAGAAAAGGGATTTGTGATAACGGTGCTGTTGTTAAAATCGTTGGGTTTGCCGGAGGCATAAAGCAGCATATCCTTTTTGTCCTTGTTGCTCTGGCTGTGGTGCATCGACTTAAAGTCTAAATTATGATTTTTGCTTGTTGTTGTTGACTTTAAAGATGATGAGATACGATTCTTATTGCTACGATTGCTTACGACTACGATATTGTTTTTGATAAATTTAACATTTACATTTGTTTTCTTACATAAATCCGTATCAGACTTAAACTTTCTTATGCTATTATAGGTTAAACACATAAAGGACGTTTTCTTGTTGTTGTGATGGTGTGTTGTGTCGTTGACTTCCGTTTCCGCCAACGAAGCACGCTTGGTGCTATCGCGAAACGATTGCGATTGTTTGTGGAATCGATAGAAAGGATTATTGATGGGTAACTTTTGCAACAACATCCTTAGCTCCTGATCCAAATAATGTAATTGTGGCGGCGTCATTGTCGTCGTCGTCGTCGCCATAGCGCTTGGAGCTGTCTCCTTATTATTGTCTAGCTGCTGTACAGTTTCTAGATGGTCGCTTAAGTTAACAAGATTTTCGGGTGATAACAAAGAGGTTGACAGTGTTTCTGTTATATTACTAGTACTATTGGCATAAGCTAACAAGCCGCCGCCGCTGCCACGTTCGGAACTATAGAGATTGTTTGCGATATGTTCCAGAGATTTATCATGAGATTTTTTAATACTATCATCTACATTACTAACTACTTTACCAGTTGTATCACTAATAATGCTGCTATTTATTGAATTCTTTAAAATCATCATCAATTTTTGTGAATTATCATGAGGATTTTGTAAGTCCTCCTTATTACTATTAGTATTACCACTACTACTGCTATTATTGATTATATTATGTTGGGAAAGTGTAAGAGTATGTGTGTTTTTGTCTTTAGTCATAGACAAACAATTGGCGGATGATGTCGTCGTACTTGTTGTCGCTGTGTGTGCGCCTAAAGTCGTTGTGGTCGAAGTGTATATGACAAAGGGTGTATTCACAACATTTGTGTGATCCTGCGTATCCAGGATCGTCGTACACACATTGCCCTCTGTGCGGTCTGTTAAATTAGTGTTTTCTGTCAACGAGGCGTCAGTTGTTGGTGAATTTTGATTTATCGACATTAAAGTATTACTATTATTATTATTGGTCAATGTGCTTAATGAGTTAGTATCAGTACTTGTGGTGGTAGTAGAAGTATTTGTCATAGTATTGGTATTAGTATTAGCATTACTGGTATTATTCATTGTAGTCATTGTAGTTGCAGTCGTATAGTTGGTATTCGTTTGATTGGTATTACTATTACTATCGGCATCATAATCACCATCGTTAACATCATCATCACCGTCATCATCGTTGTTGTGGTGGTGATCATGATCATTATTTTGTTTATTGTTATTTGTCTTATTGTTATTATTATTTATTGCCTGCTAGACCCTAGTGGGTGGCTGTAATATCATTGCAGCCATTCGTACCTTCATTGCTTCGGGCGATCCATGTCCTACTCCGTGTCCGTGATGATTATTGGCAGCCATAGCTGCGGCCGCAGCTGCAGCCAGTTGTTGCTGTTGGTGATGATTCATTTGTTGCTGTTGCACTTGTTGTTGCTGCTGTTGTTGTTGTTGTTGCTGTTGCTGCTGTTGGTGATGGAATCCAGCGGGTGTGGTGTAAATGGAATCACCCTGGGGTCCACCGCTAGTGCTATCGGAACGTGATTTCAAATCAGCTTTTTCGCTATTAGGCATAGAGGGAGAGAAAAAGGGAAAGAAGTAATAGAAAATAAATTAGTAAAAATTAGAAACTATTAATTTATGTTCAAGTAATTTCTGTTTAAAAGTAATGCAGGTGTAATCACTATTAATATTAATAACACAGTACAACATTTTTCAGCTCATTCTCAATGGGATTCAATTCTGGGAACTGCACGTGAATGTAGCCCCGAAAAGAAAAAGTTCTTCATCATTCGTTTTGTCAAGTTACATGCCATAATAATTTAATATCGATTTGAAGTTAGTTAGTATCGTATAGGTGAAGTTGTCAAGTTTTAGGCTATTTTGTTTTATTGTTATATGGTGGCGTATGATTATCATAAGTAATATTCTACGTATATCATACGCCACGGAGTACAACAGTTTTATTGTAACTGCTACAAAATAAACCCAGTTCAGAATCGTTTGATGAATGGAAAAGTGAAACTGTTGCTTATGTAGGGAAACGTTATATGAACAGATTAAAGGAATTGAAATTCTTAATTTTTTTTTTAAATTTGCTAAATCAGTATATGTCAAACAATAGATCCTAAAACGTGACAAATTACTAATTACAACTTACTAATTTCAAATCGATATTAAATTATCATGGCACGTTACTTGACAAAACGAATGATGCAGAACTTCTTCTTTTTTGGGCTACTTTCACGTGCAGTTCTCAGAATTAAGTCCCAAATCAATGAGCTGTAAAATTTTGTACTGTGTTTGTCAACTATGCAATAGCGAAGCATTGCCGGGTCCACTAGTATAACTATAAGATCATTGAATGATTGATTGAATGATATGGATAACTGTAAAACTATCTGTCATACAAATGAAGTATGTTTCACATTTTTCTCAGTGAACTTTGACAAACCACCATGCAGAGACTTGCAACAGAACAATGATTACCATGCGTGGAAATTCATTTCCAAAGTTCGGGCCAAACTTTTAGAGCATTTCGGCAATGACCCTCATTTCTGGCTTAACTGGTATATAAACAAGCAGAATTGTCGTTATTGGAAAGATCACAATCTACATGGGACTCTTGAGACTTTATTAGATCCCAAATTTACTGTTTGATGCGTGTTACATGCCTCAGGCATGTAAATGGCCAACGCTACAGAAAAACTATTCCTGTTTTATATTCCTCATGTCATTTTTTTTAAAGCAAAAGCTAAACTAACAGTAACATTTTTTCAACATTTTCTACAACGAAACTAGGTCAACTAAACTCCCTCTTGACCAGCGGACTGTCATGCATTTGATATCTTTCGAACATAAAAAATTCATAAATTTTATTCGTGTGTCAGGTATACGTTGTTTATATCTTTCACACGCCATAAAGTGCGAAACTATAAAGGTTGAACAACCAAACCATAACCAAATAATAACAAATTGTAAATGAAAAGGATTCCCATGTTCTCACCCTCGCCCAACAACAAACAGCAAACTAAACATCGTTTGTATAACACAAACACGTTAAAGAGTGCAAGTGAGCTGCACACAGACAGAGCGAGAGAGAATGGGATGAAGAGAATTATAAAGGATAACGGTATGTATGTATATCTGTTGGTTACTCATAAATCTAACATATAGCAGTACAAACACCAACACCGCTGCCAACCTGTTGATCTAATATTCATTGTATGTAAGTGGCCACGCAAACAGAGAACCAACTACTGCACAGGGACTATTGCAAACTATAGTAAATTTTGTGTTTTATTCATGTTTAGGTGTTCGTATATGTTCCATTCATTCTTTGTAGATGTGAGTTTGTTTTTTGTTGTTGCAAAAACTTACCTGTCTTTATCTGATGATTTATAACCTCCAGTGCCTGTAATTGAGAAAAAACATATATATATATGAGATATATGAAATATTAAAAAGGAGGTGGGAGCGAGAAACAATAACAGTTTTGTTAAAAATGCTGATACTATTGAAAATGTTTAGGAGACGGAATGAAATCGTTTACATACATACAAAATATAGGGGGGTAACAGTGGCGAAATAATGATGGAAAGGAGTTTAGTGAAAATGTGAGTAAAGATCATAATAAAACTTATATAATTTATATAACTACATATAAACAAATTAGAGATAAATTCGATAAAGTTCATATTTATGACCGAAACAAGATTTGCAAAAATTTTTAAAAAATTGTTGGTTTATTTTTATAACCAATAAACAGGAACTGCATTCGCTTCTAATGTGTTATAGCTTTTATAATTAAGGAACTTGGAAGGAATTTAATTGAAAAGTCCTTGATGTTGTCTTAATTTTTTTACCACCAATTACTTGATGTCGATTGGATATATGAGAATACGTTTGAATATTACGACAAAACTTAAGTAACACTCGATTTCCTATATTTATTTTACTATAACCACTATTTTTTGCTTAACAATTTCTGTTATTCTATGCAACCACTGTTGCAAACCATTCTATAAATTAAGTGAATACTACAATATAAAACATGTTATTCTGACGGCTGTGGGACGGTCACAGTTGTGATATACTAGCCGAAGATAAATGGTGTGAATGGTTTTCTCCATACCTCCAACCTCTCCTCTCTGCACACCTTGTACACCTTATGTATGTCACAACCTTACACCAACATACCATTTTCATAACGTAGTGCACATTTCATACATGTGAAATGTATAAAATAAAATGTCAAAACATTGACATTTCGCATGAATTATTGAGCATGGAGGTGATAGTCAGAAGGGGAAAGCTAAAGAGAGAGGGAGCATTTTCTATTTCAAATATACTACCACGGCGCAGGGCAAAATTTCATTAGTAAAGTGTTACTGTTCAAAATAATTCAATTTTAACCAAAATGGAGAACTTTTTCCAAGAATTTTATTAATCCACTTTGGTAGGGAGTTGTCAAAATGTGTTCTCTCTTTTTATATATATACAGTGTATTATTAATAAGCGCATTATATGTGCGTTGCTGTATGAGATGTACGTGGATGTCAGCTACCGGGAATTCGTTCATGCGGCTCGCATAGGAGAGGTTTTTTTTTTAGCTGGATACGGATTTGGTAAATGGAAGCAGTTGGAAGTCATATCATATATGGACAGTATATTAATATGTATAATGTAGTGAAATTTATAGAGTAGCAAACCAGGTTTCAGGTAAAAATATTCAAAATATTTATAACATTAAAAATATAAAAAATTAAAAAAAATAAATTTTAATATTTAAATTTAATTGAAGATAAAATATTGAAGATATTGAATATAGTTAAAATATTTAAAACATTAAAAATATAAAAAATATAAAAAATATAATATAAAAAATATGTTTTTTTTTATCTTTAGCCGAAATTCATGTATCATTCGATACACTAACGTAAATTGATATAATATACAGTACGATCGACTAAAAACTAACAAAAATAAATACACATATAAAAAATATTAAAAAAATTAAATATATTAAAAAATTAAAAATACTAAAAATATTAAAAATATTAAAAATATTAAAATATTAATATTTTAAAATATTAAAATATTAAAATATTAAAGTATTAAAATATTAAAATATTAAAATATTAAAATATTAAAATATTAAAATATTAAAATATTAAAATATTAAAATATTAAAATATTAAAATATTAAAATATTAAAATATTAAAATATTAAAATATTAAAATATTAAAATATTAAAATATTAAAATATTAAAATATTAAAATATTAAAATATTAAAATATTAAAATATTAAAATATTAAAATATTAAAATATTAAAATATTAAAATATTAAAATATTAAAATATTAAAATATTAAAATATTAAAATATTAAAATATTAAAATATTAAAATATTAAAATATTAAAATATTAAAATATTAAAATATTAAAATATTAAAATATTAAATTATTAAAATATTAAAATATTAAAATATTAAAATATTAAAATATTAAAATATTAAAATATTAAAATATTAAAATATTAAAGTATTAAAATATTAAAATATTAAAATATTAAAATATTAAAATATTAAAATATTAAAATATTAAAATATTAAAATATTAAAATATTAAAATATTAAAATATTAAAATATTAAAATATTAAAATATTAAAATATTAAAATATTAAAATATTAAAATATTAAAATATTAAAATATTAAAATATTAAAATATTAAAATATTAAAATATTAAAATATTAAAATATTAAAATATTAAAATATTAAAATATTAAAATATTAAAATATTAAAATATTAAAATATTAAAATATTAAAATATTAAAATATTAAAATATTAAAATATTAAAATATTAAAATATTAAAATATTAAAATATTAAAATATTAAAATATTAAAATATTAAAATATTAAAATATTAAAATATTAAAATATTAAAATATTAAAATATTAAAATATTAAAATATTAAAATATTAAAATATTAAAATATTAAAATATTAAAATATTAAAATATTAAAATATTAAAATATTAAAATATTAAAATATTAAAATATTAAAATATTAAAATATTAAAATATTAAAGTATTAAAATATTAAAATATTAAAATATTAAAAATATTAAAAATATAAGAAATATAAAAATTACTAAAAATTTAAAAAATATTACAAATATTACAAATATTACTAATAAAAAAAATTAAAAATTTTAAAAATATTAAAAAAGTTAAAATATTAAAAATATTACAATTTTAAAAATATTAAAAATATTAACAATATGAAAAATATTAGAAATGTGAAAAATATTAAAAATATTGAAAATATTTAAAAATATTAAAAATATAAAAAATATTTAAATTATTTTAAATATTAAAAATATTAAAAACATTAGCAATATTAAAATATTAAAAATATTAATAATATTAAAAGTTAAAAATATGAATAATACTAGTGGACCCGGCAATGCTTCGCTATTGCTTAATTGTCGAATACCTATCATATGTTTGGCATGCCTACTTAAAGGGCTGAGCTTAAGCGTCGTTCTTGTACGCTCTGTAAACTATTCGTTATCCCAAGTTACTCCTTAACCTGATCAAACTAACAACGTCCCCTAACGATATTAAAACATACGTCACCAAACGGTATTTAGAGTGCCACGCCCCCTTCGCCCACTCGCTCACTGATCGAATATTTAAATTCCGTCTGTATATTCATATTCGTATTGTCGAGTATTTTTTGTATACAGAATTTTATTTCTTTGGAGCTAAAATACCGTTTGGTCACGCCCTCTCCGCCAACTGATACAAAATTTAAATTTCATATCTATAGCACCAATTACTATCTGTATACAAATATTACCTTATATAGCCCTAAAAACATGTATATATTCATGGCTCATTTATAGTACTGACATCATTGTCAGTACTTCTCTTTAAATTTTTTTTACAAACTTTTTCTGACGACTTATTGCCAAAACTTTTGACAAAAGAAATCGACGCAGTGTAAATAATTTATTAAATTGACTTACACAATTCTTTAATTCTTGCTCTTTGCTTCAATAACAGTACTTTTTGACAGAAATAAAAGTACTTTTTGATACAGTAAACATAATTTTTGACACAATTAAAAAACTATTTGGTGCAATAATAGTAATTATTAGTAAATTTAAAGTATTTTTTGGTACAATTAAGGTACTCTGTGATACAATTAATTGTTCTTTTTGTGCACAATAAAAGTATCTTTCAATACAATAAAATCTACTTTTTGGTACCAATAAAGTACTCTTTGATACCTAAAAAGTATTTTTTAAAAGTAATTGTACTTTTTTGTACAATAAAATCACTTTTTGGTACACTAAATTGTACTTGTTGGTACAATAAATGTACTTTTAGTACACTAAATAAATTTTTATTATCTGTATATCAAATATCGCTCTAGGGCTAAAACAGTTTTGTCACGCTCCCTCCGCCCACTGGTCCAAAATGCCATCTACATATTCATATTCGTGTTGTCGTGTACTATCTAGGTGTCTCTAGGGATAAAATACAGTTTTCCACGCCCACTTCGCCCAACGATCCAAAATATTAATTTCGTTTGTTAATTTATATGCGTGTAGTCGAATACTACCTGTATATTTCATTTTATGTCTCTAGGACTAAAATACAGTTTTGCCACGCCCCCTTCCTCAAATAATGGAAAATTAAAATATCGTCTACATATTCATATTCGTGTTGTAGTGTACTATCTTGGTGCTAAATTTTATCTCTCTAGGGCTTAAATACAGTTTTGCCACGTCCACTCCTCCTACTGACCCTAAATTCAAAATTTGTTTGCATATTTATATTCGTGTTGTCGAATGCTATCTGTGTATTAAATTTTATCTCTCGAGGACTAAAATACTGTTTTGCCACGCCCCCTTCGCCCACTCGCTCACTGATCGAATATTTAAATTCCGTCTGTATATTCATATTCGTATTGTCGAGTATTTTTTGTATACAGAATTTTATTTCTGTGGAGCTAAAATACCGTTTGGTCACGCCCTCTCCGCCAACTGATACAAAATTTAAATTTCGTCTACATATTCATATTCGTGTAGCCGAGAACTATCTATGTACCAAATTTGATTTATCTAGGGCTAGAATACAGTTTTCCACACCCCCTCCGCCTATTGACCTAAAATTTAAATTCTGTCTGGATATTCATATTCATATTTCCGAGCACTATCTGTGTATCAAATTTTATCTCTCTAGCTCTAAAAATATGTTTTGCCACGCCCACTATGCCCATCGGAATCTTCATATTCGCGTTGTTGAGTACTTGAGTATCTAGCTCTAAAAAATATGTTTTGCCATGCCCACTCCGCCCACTGGTTCAAAATTGAAATTTCGTCCGCATATTCATATTCGTATTGCCGAGTATTATGTGTGTATCAAATTGTATCTCCCTAGCTCTAAAAACATGTTTTGCCACGCCCACTCCGCTCACTGGTTCAAAATTAAATTTTCGTCTGCATATTCATATTCGTGTTGCCGAGTACTATCTGTATATCAAGTTTTATCTCCCTAGCTCTAAAAATATGTTTTGCCATGCCCACTCCGCCCACTGGTTCAAAATTAAATTTTCGTCCTCATATTCATATTCGTGTTGCCGAGTACTATCTGTGTATCAAATTTCATCACCCTAGCTCAAAAAATTTGTTTTGCCACGCCCACTCCGCCCATAGGATAAAAAATTACTAAATATATAGCCTATACTAATTTCCATATAGTGCACTAACTGTCTTCCAAATTTCATTGAAATCGGTTCAGCCGTTTAGGCGTGATTGAGCAACAAACAAACAAACAAACAAACAAACAGACAGACATTCACATTTATAATATTAATAGGATTAGAAATATTAAAAATATTAAAAAAAAATAAAATATTAAAAATATTTCAAATATTAAAAGCATTAAAAATATTAGAAATATTTTTTTTTTATTGTTTGATATTTTTGGTCAAATTCAGTGTGTTACACACTAGGATGACGGGTTTCGAACTCCATGACGAGTTCATCTTCAGACCCCTTAGTGACGAACTGAATGTATCATCGAATTTGATGTATCATTTGATACACTTTAACGTAAATTTAATAAATAAAACACGATCGACTAAAACTAACAAACAAACAGTTTAAAATATTACAGATATTAAAAATATAAAAAAATTGAAAATATTAAAAATATTAAAAATACTAAAAATATGAAAAATTATAAAAATGTTAGAAAATTAATAACATTACAAATATTCAAAATATTAAACAGAATAAAAATATTACAAATATTAAAAATTTTTAAAAGTATTAATAATATTAAAAATATTGAAAATATTAAAAAGATTAAAAATATTTAAATTTATAAATTTATTTAAAATTTTAAAAGTATTAAAAATATTACAAATATTTAAATTATTATACATAATAAAAATATTACAAATATTTAAAATTTTTAAAAGTATTAATAATATTAAAAAAATTAAAATTATTAAAAATATTAAAATATTAAAAATACTAAAAATACTAAAAATATTAAAAATATTAAAAAAATTAAATATATTAAAAATATTAAATTATTACAAACATTACAAATATTTAGAGTATATGTTAAAGATAACACCCCTAGGAGAAACCGATTAAACCGGTTTAGCCATAAGCCTTTTGAGGCTACACCATAGCAGCCAGCTGAAAAGTTTATCTCCCTTGGCATATTATGTTTATGAAATTGACACATTTCCAGGCGAACACAAGTGACGCCGGTTGGCACTTGTGCCAAAGCCGGCAATGAGGTACCGGCTTCGACTGGTGTTGTTAACGGAATATTGACACATTGATTGACAGCTGAGTTATATAACACTGGCATGATTAAACTCACACACTCATATATACAAAGGTATCCCGTCCTCCTCCTCTTAATGGTTACATACTTGTAAATACATGTGTGGAAAAACTTCACGCAAGCACGCAATGAAGCCACCATGTTTTTGGTTTGTTTGTTTTTATGCGTTGCGTTTTAAACAACAAACAATAGCGGATAATGTTTGTGACATGTATGCAGTTCCGGTTTCCGTTTCATTGCAAACACACACACTTGTGTGAGTATGTTTAAATAAGGCGACAGCGTTAGCACTGCGAAGCGTGTGTTACATAGTGTTGGATGTTTGTGTAAAATTTACATATGGTTTCCTTGTTTTATATATTGTTGTTGCTTTTTGCAAACTGTCAAACAAAGTTGTTAATTATTCAAGGTGGCTAAAAGCTTCCTGGTGAGAAGTTTTATAAAAGTTGTGTTAAAGAAATAAATCGGATTGATTTAAAGGATTTATTGGTATTTATGGGGAAAATGTAAAATGTGTATTTTAAAATATTACAAGGAAACAAATAACTTATGATATTGCTGTAATTATGCACATAGAAATATACATTTTGTATATATATATATATATGAACTCCCTACTATGTGGTTAATTGCCCATACTTATAAATAATGTATATTAAAAATAAAACGTAATACACTCTCCCATATCTCGCTTATGGTAAGAGAATGTAAGTGGCTATTTTTATATGCGAATGGTTTCAATTCCAATATTCTTTTTTATAGACTTTTATATGTAAATCTTAGTCATTTTATTTGTCGATTCAATAAAATTCAAATCTTCATTTAAGGAGCTGTGGCTATTTTCCATAATTTCTAGACAATACGTTAACTAACTATATGTTAATTTACTTGAATAACCATTAGTCGGTCTTATTATATTTATGAAACATTTAACTACCCTCCCTAAACAAACAAAACTTAATTAATTCCACTAACATTGCCACTAATTAGTCAGCGTTTTTTTTTTTGTTCTTTTGCGAGTTGCTTCTAATTCGCATCACAAGCTCATAAATATTTGATGAATATGTTTTTTTCGTATTGCTCAATTTTTTTTATTGTGATTTATTGTTTTATGCTTCTTTGCCGAACCTTCTTCTCTCTCGCCTTCTCTAACTCTCATAGTAATTAACCTCTCATTCACGTTTAACTGGGAAAATGTAAAATAACAAACTGCTACAGGGAAAAAATTAAGGACAACATAAATAAATAGAATATTCATTCGTTCATTTCAATTAATAATGACCAAGAAGAGTTTTGTTTGTATTTTACCCTTTTTCCCTTATGCTGTGCGTATACAAAGACAAACTTTTAGAGGTCCTTCCCGTAATGCTCATTAGCAAAACACAATGGCACGAGAACAGTAGCAGCTGCAGCCCGGCACAGAATAACAATAATAATAATAATAATAATAAGTCAAACCAACCAAAAAACAAATAAACAAATATTTATTCATTAAGTCAACGATTTTTTGCGATTCTCGGGTGTTGCGTAAAAAATCGGCACACACAAATAAACAAATGACATAATTGCTGTAAGTACTTCTAGAAATGTAGTGATGGTAGTGTTTGTGATAACGGTCTCTGTCACAAATACATGCCGGAAAGGCAAGAGCCGCAGTACCAATGGCTACGGCAGCCATAAGTACAATAATAGCAGTCGAGCATTCTTGATTCAAGCCTCAAGGTATGCTATTCAAAATAAACCGTAATAACACCCATAAAGTATGCCAAAACAACTAGACAACCAGTAAGTAAAGGGAATCACTAAACAACCAAATGAAACTAATAACAACAACAAAAAATCACCAATTTATCTGTGCCTCTTAAACACACACGCACACACTAACGCTAACTACTACTACTGCTGCTGCTACTGCCTCTTAACAAATTTTTATTCAATTGTTGAATGTTGCGTGTGAGCGCGGGTGTGACTATGTGAGTATATGAGTAAATAATTAAAATATGCGATTCTACCCCTCATACTATTCTCACTCTATATATGAGAGTGCAAATAGTTGAATGTGAGTACGCGTGGTAAGAAAGGGTGTAGCATTAATATAAGAATTCATTAAAATTGTTTTCGCTTGTGTTAAAAATAGAATGAGATATAGAAAAAAGAACGAAACGACACAGCAGAAAGAGATCCCCGGGCACAGCAGCAAACTAACGAGAGTGGTGTAATCGGATTAAGTTTGGATGGATTACAACATCCATATGCTATTGGTAAGAATTCTAAAGTTAGCCATGGTAATAACTTTCAATATTATTAGAGATTCATTAAAATTTTTAATATATTTAATATTTTTAATATTTCTAATATTTTTAATATTTCTAATATTTTTAATATTTCTAATATTTTTATTTTTTTTAATATTTTTAATATTTTTAACCTTTTTTAATATCTGTCAAATTTTTATATTTGGAATTTTTTTTTATATTTTTAATATCTGTAAAATTTTTATATTTTTATAATATTTTTAATATTTTGAAAATTTTTGATATTTTTAATATTTTGTAATATTTATAATATTTTTAGTATTTTTAAAATTGTTAAAATTTTTAATATTTTTAATAATTTTAATATTTTTAATATTTTTAATATTTTTAATATTTTTAATATTTTTAATATTTTTAATTTTTTTAAATATTCTTAATATTTTTAATATTTTTCATTTGATATTTTTAATATATTAAATAATTTTAATATTTTCAATATTTTCAATATTTGTAATATTTGTAATATTTATAATATATGTAATATTTGTAACATTTGTAATATATGTAATATTTGTAATATTTGTAATATTTGTAATATTTATAATATATGTAATATTTGTAACATTTGTAATATATGTAATATTTGTAATATTTGTAATATTTGTAATATTTGTAATATATGTAATAATTGTAATATTTGTAATATTTGTAATATTTGTAATATTTGTAATATTTGTAATATTTGTAATATTTGTAATATTTGTAATATTTGTAATATTTGTAATATTTGTAATATTTGTAATATTTGTAATATTTGTAATATTTGTAATATTTGTAATATTTGTAATATTTGTAATATATGTAATATTTGTAATATTTGTAATATTTGTAATATATGTACTATTTGTAATATTTGTAATATTTGAAATATTTGTAATATTTGTAATATTTGTAATATTTGTAATATTTGTAATATTTGTAATATTTGTAATATTTGTGATATTTGTGATATTTGTAATATTTGTAATATTTGTAATATTTGTAATATTTGTAATATTTGTAATATTTGTAATATTTGTAATATTTGTAATATTTGTAATATTTGTAATATTTGTAATATTTGTAATATTTGTAATATTTGTAATATTTGTAATATTTGTAATATTTGTAATATTTGTAATATTTGTAATATTTGTAATATTTGTAATATTTGTAATATTTGTAATATTTGTAATATTTGTAATATTTGTAATATTTGTAATATTTGTAATATTTGTAATATTTGTAATATTTGTAATATTTGTAATATTTGTAATATTTGTAATATTTGTAATATTTGTAATATTTGTAATATTTGTAATATTTTAAATTTTTTAATATTTTTAATATTTTAAATATTTATAATATTTTCAATATTTTTAAATTTTTTAATATTTTTAATATTTTTAATATTTTTAAAATTTTTAATATTTTTAATATTTTTAATATTTTTAATATTTTTAATATTTTTAATATTTTTAATATTTTTAATATTTTTAATATTTTTAATATTTTTAATATTTTAATATTTTTAATATTTTTAATATTTTTAATATTTTTAATATTTTTAATATTTTTAATATTTTAATATTTTTAATATTTTTAATATTTTTAATATTTTTAATATTTTTAATATTTTTAATGTTTTTAATATTTTTAATATTTTTAATATTTTTAATCTTTTTAATATTTTTAATATTTTTAATATTGTTAATATTTTTAATATTTTTAATATTTTTAATATTTTTTAAATTTTTAATATTTTTAATATTTTTAATATTGTTAATATTTTTAATATTTTTAATATTTTTAATATTTTTAATTTTTAATATTTTTAATATTTTTAATATTTTTAATATTTTTAATATTTTTAATATTTTTAATATTTTTAATATTTTTAATATTTTTAATATTTTGAATATTCTTAATATTTTTAATATTTTTAATATTTTTAATATTTTTAATATTTTTAATATTTTTAATATTTTTAATATTTTTAATATTTTTAATATTTTTAATATTTTTAATATTTTTAATATTTTTAATATTTTTAATATTTTTAATATTTTTAATATTTTTAATATTTTTAATATTTTTAATATTTTTAATATTTTTAATATTTTTAATATTTTTAATATTTTTAATATTTTTAATATTTTTAATATTTTTAATATTTTTTATATTTTTTATATTTTTAATATTTTACATATTTTTAGTATATTAATATCTTGAGTGGCCATTGTACATTTTAAGTTTAAATTTTCAATTTAAGATTTTCAATGTAAACTCTCACATTGCACTCCTCGTTGCATGAAATAGTCGCTTTTTATTTTGTCCACATTTGTCTTTGAAACAAAGACAATAACATACAGCAGAAAAAATCTAGAGAAAAACAGCAACCAATGACAATTGTTTTATGGTTTGTATTGTCGCTGCCATATAATTCTGTGACGCTTAGAGTGGCCAGTGTGCATTGAATAAGTTTTTGTTTTCCTATTTCAGTTACAAAATTGCTCGCGGTACTAGCTCGCCATTCATTCGCTGGTGCTGAAAGACGCTTTGTCTTACCCTCTTTCCGTTCTATGTAGTTTTAATTAAAAAGAGAATATCTAAGCAAAGCAAAAAATACAAAAAAAAAACAGCTCTATGAATACATTGGTGACATTAAATTTGTTTAAAAGATGAAAAACATTTCTATACGCTTATTTTTCAGCGAATTTCTGTTGTGCGGATGGTCGTTTTGTCAGTCGACAAAAACTTAAACAACATGAAAAGTTCGTAGTACTTCAATGAATCCCTATGTTTGTTTTTTATTATTTTCATTTCAGTTTGCTCATTCTGGTGACCATTTCCAGCAAAAAGACGAAACAAAAACAAACAAAAGATCTGCACCACTCAAAAAGGGAATTTGCACGAAGGGAAGTCTTAATAAAGTTCCTGATTAACTTGATGAAATGTTGTCAGCGTATTTAACTTAAGTTTGGGTTTTTCTCATTTTGAGTCTACATTTGGTGCTTTTGTTTTAACTTTTATGGGTATCATTGAGTGCGCGATAGACAATGACTGACTGGACGTCCGCAGAAGTCCCACTATCAATTTCACGACATCATGGAGAGCAAAAAACTAGTTTGCTATTTGTGTTAGTTGTTACGAGAGACAGACAGAGACAGAGTTTGCCATTGCAATAAAGTAAATTTCTTAAGAAAGAAAATGACATAGGAGTAGACAGAGAGTGAAGAGTGGTGCTGAGATGAAAAGTGGCGAGATTTGTTACAACTTTTTAAATATTTAATGTTTGAATTTATGTTTTGTTGGCAGTTGTAAAAATAGTTTTTCAAATTCAAATTCTAAATGTAAAGCGAGATTATAAATATCTTACTATTTACACCAGTAAGATATTATGTACTTGTGTTTGAGACAGCTGAAGAGTTTGTTGAGAAGTTGGATTACACCAAGCAGGACAAAGTAAGTGGTATAGTAATGTGGGGCTTGTGAATGAGTCTTTAGGTGAATAATATTTTTGATGGTCACTTGTTTTTTTCAAATCATTTTGAATGACAGTCTTTAGATTGCGTTGTAAAATTTTAGTTAATGTGTAAGTATTACTGGCATTTCTTAGAATTGTAAGAACGTTTGTTGGTGAACATTGTAGACTTACTACTCAAAAGTGACTACTGAGCGAAATAATGCCTTACTGCAGATTTTTTTGCTCTAGCGCAACAAAATTTAAACGGTTTTCATCAATGATCGTTACCTCAAGCAAGATGGTGCAATATGTCTCACATCCAAGTACTCGTAGGGTGCAGTTATGGAAGTTTTTGGGCAAAAAGTGATATTCAAAAGAGGTGACATTTACTGGCTACCTCGTACCCCAGACTTATCTCAATGGTATGTTTTCATATGGATGCCACTCCTACACATTCTGGAATACCACCAGTCTATGGACCGATACTGTTGATAAATAAAACTCCACCTTAGGGATGGAGAAAAAGTGTCATGTATTTACGGATATAAGTTGGGTCTTAGTATCTTATGACCATATTCGTTTCAGGGCTTTCTAAGACGATTGAGCCAGGCGATCTGTCTGGCTTGATGGTAGGCATGATAATTCGAGTATACCCAAACTGGTCCCTATTAAAAATTACCAACAATAATATTTTTTTAAATGAAACTATGGCATAGACAGAGTAGCCGAACCCCAATAATCGTACTTAAAAACTTAATTTCCCTTTACACCATATTAATGAGGTATGGGTTCTGCTCGCGTCGTTGTGAATTAACTGGCTTTCTATTTTAGATTCACAACAAACGGCACCTACTTGTTTATCAATGAATGAGAACGTCACTATCTGAGAAGCTTTTCTCGACACTTATACTGCGAAGTTGCTGTCGACAATAACAAGGGCGCCGGCAATGAAAGAAAAATGTAGATGACTGGAGCCGGAAATCGAACCAAGGATCTCTTGCATTGCAGTTGCTTATTCTAACCACTACGCACGGCCGTTCTGAACAACCAATTTTGGAAATTTAAGTTTTTTCCCATTTCAGTTTATATGGGAGTTGGGCGTGTCCTTTGATATATTTTCATATAATTCAACAGAGTTGTCAACTATATATCACAGACAAATCGAGCCAAAGTCGGTTCAATACCAAAAACTATTTTTTAAAAATGAAAGTTTTTTCCATTTCAGGATATATGGGAGCTGGACGTGTTCTTCTAGATAATTTGATATAATTCTTAAAGACAAATTGAGGCAAATTTGGTTCAAAAGAACAACAATTTTGGAAAATATAAGTATTTCTTATTTCAGGATATAAGGGAGGTGGGCGTGTCCTAATTCAACACAGTTGTCAAAGACAAATTCAGGCAAATTTGGTTCAATACCAACAACAATTTTGTAATATATAAGTTTTTTCCATTTCAGGATATATGGGAGGTGGGCGTGTCCTTCCAGATAATTTGACATAATTCAACACAGTTGTCAGTAATATATCAGAGACAAATGAAGGCAAATTTGGCTAAATACCAACAACCATTTTTTTAAAAATTAAAGTTTTTTTCTTTTCAAGATATCTGGAGGTGGGTGTGTCCTTCGAGATAATTTGATATAATTCAATACAGTTGTCAGTAATATATCAGAGACATATTGAGCCAAATTTTGTTCAATACTAACGACAATTTTTGAAAATATAAGTTTTTTTTTCCATTTCAGGATATATGGGATGTGGCCGTGTCCTTCGAGATAATTTGATAAAATTCAACACAGTTGTCAGTAATAAAGCAGAGGCAAAGTGAGCCAAATTTTGTTCAATATCAACAACAATTTTGGAAAATATAAGTTTTTTCCATTTCAGTAGACATGGAAGGTGGGCGTGTCCTTCGAGATAATTTGATATAATTTAACACAGTCAACAGTAATATATCAGAGACAATTTTGAGCCAAATTTGGTTCAATTCCAAGTTTTTTTTCTTTTCAGGATGTATGGGAGGTGGGCGTGTCCTTCGAAATAATTTCATATAATTCAACACAGTTGTCAGTAATATATCAAAGACAAATTAAGCCAAATTTGGCACAATACCAACAACCATTTTTTAAAAATTTAAGTTTTTTTCGTATCAGGATATATATAAGGTGAGTGTGTTCTTGAGCCGATTTTCACAAAACTTGATTTTTTTCTCTCTATTTATAAAATCAATGTGTACTAATTTTCCTCCTTTTATGAGACATCCTTATCTGATTCAGTACAACATTTTTCAGTTCATTGATGTGGGTCTCAATTATGAGAACTGCACGTGAAAGTAGCACCACCCAGAAGAAGTTCTGCGTCATTCGTTTTGTCAAGTTACATGCCATTAATATCGATTTGAAGTTACTAAGTATCGTAAAGGGGAATTTGTCACGTTTTAGGCTATTTTGTCATATTGTTATATGGTGGCGTATGATTATCATGATATATGTATGTCTGATTCTGACTTGACACTGTTTTCCGCTTCGGATTTTTTATAATTTTTTAAATGTAAAAAAAATTTAATATTTATGCAAATTTTTTATTTTTTTTTCATAAATTTATTTATAACTAGGAAACTGCTGCTAATGCAGTAAAATGGTATACAGAACTAAAATTCCTTAATTTCGGATTTTTGTTTCATCAAAACTGGACTAGTTGTTCTTGAGTTGTGTCAAACAAAATGGCCATCATATATAGGTGGAGGGTATTATTCAGTCGGTTCACCTGAGTGAAATTGCTCTACTGGTTTGCAACATTGCGTACGCTACAGTTATTATGTTTCATATGAATTATACGCCACCTTGTACCTAGTAGCAAACAAATATATAACTCATACGTCCTGACGATTACTCTTCTGCAGTTATATATTTAAAAACCATTATTAACCGTTGTAAACTGCAATAATCATAATAAGGTCAATTGTCACATCAAACCTTACATTGCAACCTATAACGTCCAGTCAGTTATATTTACATATTTACTGTTCATCTCCTAAAGATGAAATTTTCTCCCCTCCCTGCTCTGTGCCCTCAAAACTCATTTAATTATTTCCAATTATTGCTTCTGGCAATTTATTTCCACTTTAAACTACTTTTTAAGATGCTCTCATCGTTGGCCATCCGACCAATGCCACAAAACAAAAAAAAAAAACGACAGAAAAAACCGTGTCGTCATCTACTGTAATTTATTTGCTCGTCATTTTATCGTTTACGATATGAAGTCGTACGCACAACTGTCATTGAAAATCATTATGTGCCACATAGTATAATGCTACGACAATGAGCTTTTGTGGCATGCAACGCATTAATATGCATGCAACACACACACACACACACAATACTTCTCCAAGAATCCGACAAAGAGCACAAAAGAAATTATATACAATAATTTTTTTTTTTTATGCTGAACACAAAAGGAATTATTATAGTTTTTTGTACACGTAATTTTATTGAAAAGGATGCAATTTGGTTAAACAAAAGAAGCGAAGACGAGAATTCGCCACAAATAACGACTATGAAAATTTGCATTTAATGAAAAAATTCCTTATGCAAAAAAAAAAAAATCGAGGTTGCAAGGATAAAACACTGATGGTGGGAAGGATGTAATTGGGAATGGAAACAGGGGAGATAATATGGTAAAGCGAAAAAATTCGGCAATGCCAACGGTTTACTAAGAATGTTTAATAAAACCTTTTGCAGTTACCTTTATTAACAGGAAAACATTTTTAATTAAATGTGATATTGATGACAGACAGTAAGAGATGTTAAACAAATTTGCAGATAGTCAAGAAAGGGTATGGGAAGAGGGACGGAAGGGTTGTGTATTGTCTCTCTTGGAGGTACATATATCGTTTTAGCAGTGATATGACTTGGACTTACCTTTAAAGCAGCACTTTTTAATACGTATAGCATAAATGCACAGACATATCAATATGAAGAGAGCAGCCAAACAGCCGCCTGCAATGCCCAGCAAATAACTCATTTCCAAGGGTTCTGCAGTCAGATTCAATTGCATTTTCAGGATAACCGTGAATTTTGTTGAAAATATTATTCGATGTTGTGGTTTGAATGTATCATTGTGTGTTTGTTGTTTTCAATTCACATGATTGTTATTGTTTTCATTCAGTGTTGTTATATTTAGCATACATTGACATCAAGTATGACATTTGAATAATCAACGTATAGGATTATCGTTAATGTCACAGCCATTGTATAATGTTGCATATAAATAGGCGTCCACACACACGCATATGAGCGCAGGTTAAAGAGAGCGTAAAAATAGACAGGAATATAAACAAATTATTATTTAATGTGGTTTTGTTGTTGTTACGTACAACATATACATACAACATATACATAGATAGACACTCATTTACATTAAGTAAATTCAATTTTGTAAAGACATCAATTTAACATGCATTTTATGACATTGTCAGAGAAAAAAAAAACAAAATAAAAACAATAAATTTAATTAACCCATTTGTAGCGGTGGTTGTAAAATAGTCGTATGAGAGTTAAGAATTGGTATACAAATATTTAATGCTATAGAAATAAATGTGGAGATTTGACATCAGCTTCTAAGAA
The DNA here is from genome assembly GCA_964034835.1 of Muscina levida. Taxonomy (NCBI): domain Eukaryota; kingdom Metazoa; phylum Arthropoda; class Insecta; order Diptera; family Muscidae; genus Muscina; species Muscina levida. The sequence goes on along the minus strand of OZ035880.1, from coordinate 9,809,744 downwards.
GACAAGATAAGATCAAGTTCGGCAGGTTGAGGAAGCTATTGTTTTGCTTATAAAATCAATAAAATCCTAATACCGACAGTAAGAAAATCGACAACTTGAGAGCCATATTTACTCAAAAAATAATAACGATGCTATATTTTCCTCACGAAAGCAGGAATTTAAAGAGTAATATAAAACCAATACAAAAGTTTCAGTCAAATGAACTGGCCCTTACCCTATTAATAATATTGTTTAACTCTCGAAATCATTCATTCGAAGTAGTAAGGGGAATTTCTCACGTTTTAGGCTCTTTTGTTTGAAATATAATAACACAAATACTATATGATGGCGTATGATTATCATAAGTAATGTTCCTCGTAAATCATACGCCACGGAGTACAACAGTTTTATTGTAACAGCTACAAAATAAACCCAGTTCAAAATCAATTGATGAATGGAAAAGAAAAACTGTTGCTTATGTAGGGAAACGTTATATGTGATTTAAGAAATTGTAAATCTTAATTTTTTTTAAATTTGATTCAGCTTAATCGGGCTAGTGGTTCTCGAGTTATGTCAAACAAATGAGCCTAAAACGTGACAAATTCGCCTATGCGATACTTACTACCTTAAAATCGAAATTAAATTATTATGGCATGTAACTTCTATTTGGGGCTACTTTCACGTGCAGTTCTCAGAATTGAGTCCTAAATCAATGAGCTGAAAAATGTTGTACTGTGTTATCCAAGGGAATTAAAGAAACCTAAATTAAATATCATTCAGTTGTCCGTTTGAAAGTTTTGAGAGAAGTATTATTTTTCCAAAATTAAGTCATTTTGTATGGGAGGTACCAGAAGTGGTGGGCCATTACGCTACATATTCATTCTCGAATCAAATTTCTATAATGATACATCATACACAAAATACGATTAAAATCAGTGTACTTATAACAAATACATGTATTTAAAACTATTAACGTCAATTCGGTCATATGTATGGGAGGTACCCAAAGGGGTGTGGAAATTGTTTCGGTTTTCTTAGGATTTAACTGACCAACTTCAAATATCCTTCAGTTGTCAGTTTGAAAGTTTTGGGTGAAGTATGATTTTTCCAAAACTAGGTCATTTTGTATGGAAGGGGTGTGGCAATGGTTCTAGTTTTCTGAGGGTGTGTCTGTTATTACAAGACAATTAGATCAACAATCTTTTTAACTGATGTTTTTGAAATTTTCATAGAATAGTGGTCGTTGATGAAAATAGGCTACTTGAATTTTTGATATTTCAAGTGGGCGTGGCCCCGGCCATTTGACAAAATTATAGAAAACGCAATATCTGTATGACTGCTTCACCAGGCGCCTTGAAAATTTGTGTGGATATATTTGGCACCATTCGGCGGTTACCATTACATGGTGACTTATGGTAATCATACGAAGTTTATGGTCTGATTGGGATCCCTCTCAACAGGGGGAAATAGCTGATTGCTGGGAAACTGAACCTCATTGCTAAGGAGAGATGGGTGAGAGACCCATTTGCACGACGACCAAACTAATTTGGCCTACAATGGATATACTGAGGACACGATTTGTGCTGAATCTGTCCAGAGTCCACCTTAGGAGCATTATAGCTGTAATAACCGGTCACTGGCCGGTTGGTAAACACGCTAGGAAGATGAAACTACCCTACAACGATTTAAGTAGCTGCTATGATGAGGAAGAAAAGGTTGGCTCCACGAAAAGCCCCCCAATGAAATAACGCCCAGGAAATAACCCCCAATGAAATAAACCCCAAAAAATTGGAAATAACACCCAAAAACAGTGAATGAAATAACATCCAAAAATAAATGAAATAAACTCCAAAGCGAAAACGAAACAACCCCCAAAATTTGGGAGTTATTTCATATGAAATAACACCCAATGATGAAAATGAAATAACCCCCAATGAAATAAACCCCATCAGCAACAAAAATGAAATTATGCCCAAAATTCATAAAAGAGTCAGTTTCACCAAGGATTTCATGAAGTCAATATGGACCAACATCAAAGTCGCAAAATTATTGAAATGAATCGTGTGGATCGTAGATCATTGTAGCCCTGCTATTTTTGCAGTTCGGAAGACAATTTGCCTTTTACGTTTGGCCTTTACACAGTGTTCACAAGCAAATCAAACTCTCTGCTTTTATTGATTTCTACCTTTTGAAGAACACTTACAAATTCAAAAAAAAATCCATTCTAAGTGTGTACTAATCGAATTCTCAAAATTAAGAAATGCTCAGTGCATTTTGTTGATTTTCTATCCGTCAATATGAACACAAATGGAAATATCTGTAAACATTCAAAAGATATTATAATATATTCACAGGCTAAAAGTTTTCCTGTTATTTTTATATAATTTATATAATTATAACCCCTAAAAACCAACAGCTTTAAAAATGAAATAACCCCCGAATAAAAAATGAAATAACACCCAAAACATTCACGATATGAAACAATCCCCAAATTTAAAAAAATGGTTGGGTGTTATTTCATTGGAGATTATTTCATAATTTGATAACCCCAAATGAGGAATGAAATAATGCCCAAAGAAAAATGAAAAACGGCCCAAAAAAATTGGGAGTTATTTCATATGAAATAATAACCAAAAATGTATGAAAAATATTTGGGGAATATTTCATTTCTCGTTTGGGCGTTATTTCATTGGGGGGCTTTTCGTGGAGCCGAAAAGGTTACCTCGGAGCCCTGCTTTTGGTGACCTGAGATATGAAACGCTTGGTCATCGGACACTTCTAGACGCCACCTGTCCATCAGTAGGCAATTTGCATTTCGTTGCCTATATCAGAGCAACGAAATGGCTTGATAGCGACGTTGAGCGAATGGAATAGGAATATTTGGTGCGAAAATTTGAAAATGGTATCACAACGGGAATCATACTAGGAGCCATGTGAGCTGTGTTGAATGTGGCTGCCGAATTAACCTAACCTTACCTAACCTATGTGTCTAAAATCAAAATCCAGCATCCGGTTTTTAACTAGAAACTTTTTGTATTGGGAAAAAAAATCCACAACAAGCTCTGCAACTGCTCCGAAATCTCCCCCAGACGCTTAAAATGTATGTCCAAACCCCCGTTTATAGGGTGTGAAGATAGGGGTTAGATATGTTTGAGAAAAATGTTAGGAAGGAAATACTGGTGGGGGTCGGTCATAAATTTTAACCCTCCAGGAGGTACCATATGAGCGACAGGAGCTGACTTCATAAAATAAGTTATAAAAATATTATATTGTATGGGGACCACATTAAAGGTTGAAGAATCAAGGTGGAATGATCTGAGAAACTGTTGAGGTTGCAAAAATAAAGTTCTAGAGGCACCTTAGGGGAAGTTAGAGCAGTGGAAGTAAATTTTATAAACAAAAATGTTTGTATAATGGTGAAAATGGGGAGTAGTTATGTTTGAGAAAAATGAATGGGTGTCGGTCACTTATTTGAATTCAGTTGCGGGGATTATTGTGGATTTTTCCCCAATACGAATAGTTTCTCGTTAATAACCAAGGACTCGATTTTAATTTTCGACCCATGGTTTCTTGGGCAAATTTTCTAAGAATTCATTACAGATTACGATTTTGATAACCGCTTAGAGATTTTTTTACTCCATACAAATTGACATACTTAATATACATATCACGCCTTCGTTACAAATGAATATCGATGTTTCAATATAATAAGTTCGTATATCTTTTTTAGCGAATTCTCCTTTTTTTTTGCATATTTTGGTAGAGGGCTCTCAAGTAATTTATTCAGCTCTACAAAAATTACAAAAATTGAGATACAACGTTTTCATTTTCACCCGATTAGACCGAAGAGTATATCCTTCGGTCAGTGCGTACGCGTGGTATAGGGTATACAAAATTCATTCTTCACATAATGCCAAATACTACACCTATTCGCTATTAATATTTGCTATTACTCTTTTAACCTATCTAACATTTCTACATTCGGTATCTCCAATCTCCATTACTATTCCATGTTCTCTCTCAAATGGGTTAGCAAAATGTTTTGCATAATTAATTATATGCATTTAATTTCTCTCTCTCTCTGTATGTCCAAGTACGGCCATCACAAAGTGGCGATAAAATCCAATCAATGAATACATTTATTATGTAGAAAAACACATCAATAGATAAACAAATACATTTATTATATTTATATAATTGTTATTAGGGATAATGCGTATGGGATGATTAGAAATCGGGTCGGGATTGTAAAGTGGCTTAGTGGGGAAGAGCTATTGTGCGGTAGAGAGCGCTCGCATGTATAGGTGTGGGTGTGAATGTTTCAACAGCAAATAATGCTACATTTTTTTAATCTTCCTATAATGCGTATGTTAATTACATTATGCAGCTCTATTGCAATTTGTTTATTTTTCCACACATTGCACACACACAAACACAAAAACGCAAAAAAATAAAAGGCTTACAGAGGATTTGAGGGACTTTGTGCAACATTGCGTGGGTTATGTAAATATAAAACTAATCCCTGATTGAGTTTAATTGAGGAATGATAGGCAAAAACAACAACAACAATGTTGGACAATTTTCAAGTATATTTAATACACATTAAAGTGTGAAATTAAAATTTTTCCGTGGGAGAGAGAGGGAAAGAGATTAGGGTCCAAAAGCGGTGGTAAAATAATTATAAATGATTTATAGCAAATCAGCAAACTATTAAAACATTCTCATGTGGTACATATTTATTTAAGCAGAAAAGTAAAAACATAAAAAATAAAACTAAAGCACAAAAGTGCAAACAATCAAGGTAAAAGGATGTGTAAATCTTTTAGTACTAAATAACTAATGGTACAAAAAGAATAGACAGTACAAAATTTGTAAAGAAGACAAAATGTACAAATGACCGGCATAACTCAAAAAACGTGATCACAAACAAGTTAATTTACATTTCCCTTTCTATTAGTCTCCCTTGTCCCTCCCGCTCTCTCTCTCTCTATATCTCCCTCTCTGGGTGTTGCAGACAGTTTGAGCTAGCACTTTAACAGGCTGCAAGACACTTTGTAAGACCATGAAGACTACTATCACAATAAGATTCAGACGTGTATTAAATTATCCTTTGACAACTATGCACAGCCACACACACACTTTCATGAGCGCCCTCTCACGCAATTTCACTTATGTATCACTTACTACACAATAGTTAGACACACACACACACACACACACACACACACACACACACACTCATAAACAGACATGGGGATGCAACATGAAAAACTAAATAAAATAAGGACGGATAAAAAAACATGATTTTTCTGCACCTGTAAACGTACCCTCCACATTCAATTGAATGGCATGACGATCGGTGCCACGTTCGTTTTCCACAACCAAATAATAAGGACGTGCATCATGTTCACTGGCATGATGGATGTGCAATGTGGAAAGGTAACAATCCTCACGGGTATCTTGTAGTAAATCATCGGCACGAAAACGGTCTAGTTGTTGGAACAGGAATAGTTACCAGGTCCACCGCCACCGCCACCACCATCATCATTATCATTGACAGCAGCCGAGCCAAAATAGATGGGCGGATAGATGGATGGATGGATGGATGGCATGCATCATCGAAGAATGGGAGCATGAATGCAAAATGGTCGATTCAATGTATAGCGGCATGGTTGAATGAAAACGGATGACATGGTTATGATTATGACGAGAATGCCATGTGTGGAGGGCAGAGACAGGAAGGCATGTAGGCAGTCAGGCAGCGGCAGACAAATAATGTGTTGATGTTGATTCCATGCGAGCGTTGTCCCGTGGTTAAATTGTGGTTTGGTGGCATTTGTTTGAGGTTCCACCATAGATGACATCATTAAAGCGTTAAATAACATCCCACACAATACATCACCAACGTCATCGTCGTCATCGACGGGAGGCAGGAGAACCGATTCGTAAGTGGACATCATCATAGCCACCATGTCAGATGAAATGATGTCATTGATTTCAAATATGGCACAAATATACAACCATGTTGCCCCAGGCAGCAGCACCAGGTTGCACGTACATATTTCATTTGAAGCAGCACATTTAGTGTGACGATATGACCGACCAAGCCGGGAGGCGCCGCAAAAATTCGTTAATTAGTGGTCAAAATGTAAAATTGTTTTTCGGTGTCCAAAATTTTAGTTGCACCCAAGGACGACAACACATGAATTTCAGTTTGGTTTTGTTAAAATTCGGGTAAAAGGCACACAAACACACATGAACATTCGCCAAAACGCATTCGTATACACGTGCAGGCCGCCAACGTCATCACCATCAGCAACAACATCGTCATCGTCATCATCATTATCATACCATCATTTGTGGTAAACAATTTTGAGAAGCCCGGACACACAAATGTACGCATGAAATTTAATTTGATGACCGCCCACCCCCCGCCAAAAAAAGTACATTAATTTAACATTATTGTCATTCATTATGGGTTATTCAGCGTAGAGTGTTTGTTTCCAATGGTCCACCCGAAATTGTAGCGGTGATTATGGTTGCACAAAATTTATATGAATGTACGTAGTTTTAGGGTTATTTGCGTTTCCGGTTTTGTAAAATTAATTTCCAAATGGAAAATTGAGGAAGAAAGAGAAAAAAAAACAGAAAATACAATTTTGTGTTAATTTACCATTACATAATTGGAATTTATTTGTGCACATGCACTCTGAAACATTTGCTTACCTATTGATGAGCCGGCATCCAAACGCAATGAACCCCATTCCCAGGCCACACGATGGGGCCGTGGGTCAGCACACACCACGAGGGTAAGGGAAGCGGGATCACCTCTTTTGACAAGGACAGTGTGCATGGAGGGGTGTAGGCGTAACACTTGGGGTGCACCTGAAAGGGGAAATTTTTGGAATATAAAGAGAAAATTAATACTACAAAGTAGATAAGCAATTTATTATTAAAGTAAAGTACGACATGTTATTGTTTGATTTGTAATAAAAGAGATAAGATACCAGTTGCGAATGTTTACGTACATTCATAAAAAAGGAACAAGATATTTGAATTAAAACTAAACAACCATTACTTCAATATTAATCGCTTTCTAATCTGGTGAGTCCAACTCGAGATATGGAATTTAATGTCTGGTACCTCCGAAAGGAATATAACTAAAATGTACAGACCTTACAATGGTTACAATGCATACAAAAATAATGGCTTTATTAAGTTCGCACGAGTTGTATTTTTAATTTGAAAACCAGCACATTCTGAAATTTCAAGCTTAAGCTACTGTTACTCGGAATCGGATCTGTTACCCTATGTTTACCTCTTTGATACGGAGACTTTGGTCTGATAGAAAGATCGTTTACTTTAATACCCACACTTTACTCATTTAACTGTTGATTACCATGATCCACAAAAGGAATTCAATGTGATATCCAAAAAAAAAAAAAAAAAAATATTTGGTATGATCTCCGAAGGACTTTACCTTTTTTTGCAATACGGTCGGATATAAAAGCTGGTTACTTTAATACTCAGTCTATGACAATTTACAAGGACCTAAAGGACCTTTATACAAGGACCTAAAAAAACTTAATATCTCTTAACTTCATGTTTGAGATATGGGATAGCATTTCGCGCTGTTGTTTATTAACACTCTTTCACAACTAACGGCACCTTTTACTTTACTAAACATGCCGATTGACTCGACACTGTACTGCAAAGTTGCTGTCAAAAACATTGCTGGCAACGAAAGAAAAATGTTGGTGACTGCATGGTAGTCGCGAGTTTTAAAAATCATGTCACGGTCGGTCCATATACAAGGATATCCAAATAAACTTTGGGTTTTATATGAATACGACTTTACCTTCGTTGCTCGAATTTCAACCTGATATAGAAAAAAATATTTAATTTCCCTTTACACTCCCATGAATGAGGTATGGGATAGCTTCTTGAGTTGTTGTGAATTAACAAAAATTTTATTTTAGATTCACAACAAACGGTACCTACTTGTTTATCGACAAATGCTAACGCTACTGTTTTCGAAGCTTTTACTAGGCAATAAAAGAAAAATGTAATGACTGGAGCCGGGATTCAAACCACGAATCTCCCGCATGGTAGTCGCCTGTTCTAACCACTATGCCACGGCCGGTCCTGTTATAAATGTAACTAATAACTGTACCGTTGTCATTAAACTGTTGGTTCAATACAAGAACTGTAGTCTATTCGAGGTCTTCGATCAAAAAAATTCGCCTTTGGTCTGATGTTAAGAGATTTTCGCATTTCTTATTCGGATTTTGGTCTAATATCCACAGGTTTCTACTAGAATCCTGCACAAGTGCTCTTAAAAGGGTTTCAAGTCTATTTTTTTTATTTTTTCAACACATGTGTTTGTTTTGATTCTGCAAGCAAGACATGTACGCAACGACGGCGTTATTATGCTAAAGAGACAAAACAAAAGCAAGAGAGAGAATAAGTTTCGATCACAACAGTTTTTTGTCAAACAAATGCACTTTAATATATTAATCATGATAGTAAATGATGTAAAGCCAAATTTGTTGGTACCAAAAATGTTGGTTTATTGTACCAAATATACAATTAATTGTACCAAAAAGTACTTTTATTGTATCACATTACAATTTTTGGTACTTTGTTGTTTACCTAAAAGTGAGTTTATTTTACCAAAAAGTACAATTTATTGCAACAAAAAGTACTTTTACTGTACCAAATAGTATAATTTAATGTACCAAATAGTACAATTTATTGTAGCAAAAAGTATTAGTATTGTACCAAAAAGTACTTTTATTATATTAAATAGTAAAACTTATTGTACCAATAATTACTTTAATATAATTTTTGGTACAATTTATTGTACCAAAATGTACATTTTATTGTAACAAAAAGTACTCTTACTGTAGCAAATAGTATAATTTATTGTACCAAATAGTACAATTTATTGATACCAAAAAGTATTTGTATTGTACCAAAAAGAACTTTTATTATACCTAATAGTAAAAATTATTGTACCAGTAAGTACTTTAGTACAACTATTAGTACAATTTATTGTACCAAAAAGTACTTTTATTGTACCAAATAGTAAAATTTATTGTACCAATAAGTACTTTAGTACAATTATAAGTTCAAAGTTCTGGTAGCAAAATGTATTAGTATTGGACCAAAAAGTACTTTTATCATATCAAATAGTAAAACTTATTGTACCAATAAGTACTTTAGTACATTTATTAGTACAATTTATGGTACCAAAAGTAAATTTTTATACCAAATGGTATAATTTATAGTACCTAATATTACAATTTATTGTTCCAAAAAGTACAATTTATGGTACCAAAAAGTACTTTTATAATACAAAATAGTACAATTTATTGTACTTTTTTGTTGCTATCTGAAAGTTAGTTTATTGTAACAAATAGTATACTTATAGTACCAAAAAGTAAAATTTCTGGTCCCTAAACGTATTTGTCTTATACCAAAAAGTACTTTTATTGTACTAGATAGGATAATTTATTGTACAAATTAGTACAATTTATTTTACTAAATAGTATCAAATAATACTACTAGTGCAATTTATTGCAAAACATAGTATTTTTAATATAAAAAGTAAAATTTTTTCTACAAAAAGTAAAATTGATGGTACCAAATAGTACAATTTATTGTACCAAAAAGTACAATTTATTGCACCAAAAAGTACAATTTATTGCACCAAAAAGTACTTTTATTGTTCCAAAAAGGAATTTTGTTACACTCAAAAGTACTTTAATTGTGTCAAAAATTAATTCGATTGAATGAAAGTAGTTTTATTTTATCAAAGCTTTCTGCTGCAGTATCTCGCACGTGCAAAGTCGCTTATTCTAAATAATAAAAAAGGCAGACTTCAAGACATTCAAATAATTTATTGCATTGATTGACAAAGCAGCAAGCTATAAATGTTTTGGTTTTGAGAGAAGAGAGATTATCGCGAGCAGTGCTCTTAGTTTGGTGCGAAAAAAACAAAACACAGACAATGCACCTTCGTAATACTGCATAACTCTTATTTGGGTCGCGAATATCTTGCAAGCATTGCTCACAGCTCAAAATCATTTGTTGCCTTAGTAAAGCAAATGCATTCGTGCAGGGCTGTATTGAATACCAGATCTTCGATATATATAAGGACTTCGGCCTGATATCAAACAAAAACGCCTTTGATATTTAGAACCTTGTACAGTTTGCTATGACGGACTGTAGAAGATCGAAGATACGATTGCAAGGAAGTGTCAGCTAAGTAAGTAAGTAATTACAATGGTTATAAAAATTCAATTGAGATCTAACTCGAGTTAGGCCATTATGTTTTGTGACCTATGATACATCTATTATATGATTCATTTTCCTTAACCCTTACTTATTTCAAGTATCCGTTCAACTTACCCACAACTTGCAGTGACACTGGATCCGATATGGCTACTCTCTCCTGGCCATTGATATAATTTGTGGCTCGACATTCGTATTCACCTTGATAGTCATAAGTCACATTGTCGATAACCAAACGTGGCTCGTTGCCACGTTCCACATACTTGGAGCCATGGGAAATGCTACAGCGAACGAGAGACCAAAAGTGAATAGAAAATATGAAACAAAATAAATAAAACATTTCCACAAAAGTTATAGCTTGAAATTGCTGATATAAATTTGCTAAAGTAAAATGAAACAAAACAAAAAAACGAAAAGAATCAATTGTTACAAGAGTTTATACTTTTTTTCTCTTTTTTTAACAAAATGACAAGGGTCACTCATACTCCCCTATGAATATCTAAACAAATTGTATTGATGTTTTGTAATAACTTGAAATATTATTTGCTTTCATTATTGGCATTGGCATTGCTGTCGTTGTTGCTGTTGCTGTACTTTTTGCGTTTTACTCGTGTTGTGCACGTTTAGTAAGCTTTACGCTGATGGAGTTAATTTAAATGCTAAACACGTTCGAAAACAATGACAAGTGCAAAGTTGTACGAATATGAGTGAAATATGAACTAAAGTCAATGATGTGGCAAATGATGAGGATGCTGATGTTGATGATGGGCGATGCTAATAATAATGAGAGTCTGTTTGATTGTGTAGTGAGTTTTGGGGTGTTGAGTGATGCATAGAACACAAAATACACGATTTTGGCAGATTGTTCTAAGACAAGAGCAACAATTTTATACTTGGCCGTACGTACATACAAGTATAAACAATATGTTTTGTTACGTACATACGTGTACGCGTCGTCAACTATGGTTGAGGCAGGCAGTTGCCATTGTCGTGCGTACCAAAGTATTCAAACATCCAGCTATGCATTGTTTGATTTCGATTTCTGAACAAACACCAAACGGAAGGAAGTTTATTTGCGTGTATGTGCGTGCGAGTGTATAAGAAGTGGTTATTCTTAGATACTCCTGGCATTTAGTGGCACGACAAGTAGATAGGTATGAAAATGTGGTTTCATGCAATTGATGATGTATTGTAGTTAAATAACATAGAAAGACAATATATGAGTAATTGTCAATATGAGAGAAGTGTTTCTCACTGCCGTTATTGCACATTGCAATGAAATGACTTTTATTATTGTGAAGACAAATGACAAGTTTCATTACCAAATAAAAGTGTTGCACAGGGTTGTTTCAGTAAGAACATATCCCTATCCCTACTCATACTATAGATGTGAATGTTTGTGTGTTTGTTTGTTTGTGGCTAAATCACGCCTTAACAACTGAACCGATATCTGTATGATTACTGTATGGAAATTACCGTAGGCTATATATTTTGTTGACCCTATGGGCGGAGTGGTCGTGGCAATACTTTTTTTGAAGCTAGAGAGATGAAATTTGATATCCAGATAGTACTCGACAACACAAATTTGAATATGCAGCCGAAACTTTAATTTTTGACCCAATTAGCGGAGTGGACGTGGCAAAACTTTTTCTAAAGCTAGAGAGATAAAATTTGATACCCAGATAGAACTCGGAACACGAATATGAATAAGCAGACGAAATTTTAATTATAGACCCAATGGGCGGAGAGGGCGTGGCAAAACTTTTTTAAAGCTAGATAGATAATATTTGATACTCAGATAGTACTCGACAACACGAATATGAAAAAGCAGACGACATTTTAATTTTGGACCCAATGGGCGGAGAGGGCTTGGCAAAAATATATTTAGAGCTAGAGAGGTAAAATTTGATACACAGATAGTATTCGGGGACACGAATATGAAAAAGCAGACGACATTTTAATTTTAGACCCATTGGGCGGAGAGGGCGTGGCAAAACTTTGTTTAGAGCTAGAGAGATAAAATTATATACTCAGATAGTACCCGACAACTCGAATATGAAAAAGCAGACTAAAAAAGTACAATATATTGCACTACAAAGTACAGTTTATTATTTACTGTACCAAAAAGTACATTTATTGCACTAAAAAGTACATTTATTGTACAATCTATTCATCTGCATGGGATTGAAAACACTGTTTGCGCTAAAAAGTATGCAATACCATGTAGTAAATTTTTTTTGATATCGCTAAGAAGTATGCAATAGTTTTCAGTAATAATGCAAACATCAGGAAAAAATATTTGTGTTGATACTGTAAATAATTTTTGAATAAAACTGTATAATTCCAAGGTAAAATATTCTTGGTTTTTAAAGGGCTTTAATTCTATGAAATTTTTTTTTAAATTTTATGGGCAGAAACTGCTTTAAATGAGGCCATCGTTACAAAATGATGTCGAACGTCAGCGACATCTATAGGACAAATGTAGTACCTATACACCGATGTCTTGTATGTTACGATTGAGCCACAAACATAAAGGCAGCGATCAAAAACGATTTTGGCTGTTTTTCGGGGGGTGGTAAAGTCGTCTCGAGGTTATGTTTAAGATTTGGCCTCGACTTTGGAAAAAAAAATTTTGTATGGGGACCGACCCGGTCTAGAGTCCATTTATGGTATCAAAGAGTACTTCATTGGTACATTGGTAAAAGTAGAATTTATTGTAACAACAATTGTACCAAAAAGTACGTTAAATGTTGTACTTTGTACTTAAAATGTACTAATAAGTACTTTTGTCACACAAAAAAGTACTTTTATTGTTGCAAAAAGTTATATCAAAAAGTACTGTTGCTGAAGCAAAAAGCAAGGACAAGGACACCTTGTTTTTCAGAGTTGTGTCAATAAAGTTTTAGGACTATTTACACTGCGTCAGTTTGTTTTAACAAAAATATTGGCAGTAATTCGTCAGAAAAAAGTACGTCGATAAATTCTGACAAAACAAGATCATTTACATGATGCTGACACATTTTGAAGGGAAATACTGGCAATGATGTCAGTATTGTAAATGAGCCTCTATAGTAATCTGCAAGTGAGAAATGAATTTACCGACAAAATATTTATTTTGGGTAGGCGGCAATGTGAAGACAAAAATTTTATTTCCGATCGGTAGACAGAAGGGAAAGTGGGAAAAATGTTTTTGGGACTATATAAGCTAATATTTGTATACTTGATAGTACTTGGCGCTATAGATATGAATTTGCAGACGAATGTTTTAATATCGGTTAGTTTGATTAGGTTAGGGAGTAACTTGGGGTAACGAATTCTTTATAGAGCGTACAAGAACAACGCTTTAGCTTAGCCCTTTAAGTAGGCGTGCCAAACATATTATAAGTATTCAATAAGTAAGCAATAGCTAAGCATTGCCGGGTCCAATAGTATTTTATATAAAAAAAAATTGCCTCACTACCAACATTTTCCAGTGCGATTTTCTTTAACATTTATTGCCCGCTCAAAATTTCCTCTCCTTACTTAGCCGCCCCTCTCAACTTTGGCACACTTTTTCCTACTTGGATGCTAACAACTCCCCTTAGAACAATATCAATACGAGCACTATTCCAATTTAGTCAGTCAGTCGTTCAAATTCTCCACTTTCTCTAGTGCAGATAGTACGTATAAACTCGTACGTAAAGAAAACAAGTTATACGTGCGATAAATTTCAAATTTTGTTCTTGGTTTTTTTTCTTCCTTCAACGCATTTCCCAACTGCAGAGCAGCAGGAGCAGCGATAACAGCAAAGAAGATAGTGCAAAAAAAAACGAAAACAAAATGGAGTACCAACAGTAACAATGCATAGCTATCATGCAGGTTCGTTAATACTCTCAGATGCTGCTGAAAAGCGTAGATAAAATGGATAAACTGCAGCAAAGAGATATTATGGGTTTTGTGAAAAAGGTAACAGCAAGTAATTTTAGTGCTGTGTTTTACATAGTTTTCTTTCTTGTGCTACCTCCCTCCCCCTGTTACTAAGAAGAGAAATAATGCATAACGAAGATGGATTTAAATTGTAAATTGCTCAAAAGAAATCTATCAAAGGCAAATAGTACTTAGAGAGTTTATATGAAGCAAAAGTGTACTCTACCGGTGATAACCGACCGAAATGTAAAGAGAAATAATCGTAAAGGAATCTTATGTCAATTAACACTGCAGGTGTTTGAAATCAAAGCAAGGGATTTGATGGCATATAGATTGGAAGGGAGTTAAAGTAGGTAATAAGCTAAGCTGTAGATGGTTGGTTCATTAATAATTTAGGCTTATATTAGTTGAGAACAAAGGCATTTCTTAGCAATTTTTAAAATTAAAGGTATTTGGTGTGTGTCTAATCCTAAACTTAAACGTAACTTCCCTTTGTATTTAATAAGAAATGTATAAGGGGAAAGTTTCTCTCCTTATTCGTAATTAACCCGCTTCTATTTTTAGGCTCTGAATCTGAACAAATCAGGTGTTTGAAAAGCTTTAGCTAAACTTCCAGGGATAGAAGGGATTGTTAGGGAGTTTTAATATATTTGAATCTTGAAAAGTCCCACGTAAGGTGTCTAGAAAGAGAGCTTAAATATTCTTCAAAAAAAACCTTATAAAATTTCATTACTGACATCTGATTTCAAAATTGCACTTAAACAAGCAAAAAACATAGATACTCTGACCATTTTAGGTCGCTGTTCGCACAGGAGCTTTGTAAACACAATACAAGATTTTTCAGCTCATTGATTTGGGACTCAATTCTGTGAATTGCACGTGAAAACAGCCCCAAAAATAAGAACTTCTGCATCATTCGTTTTGTCAAGTTGGCTGCATTAATAATTTAACGGTCATACGAATTTTTTTGCTCAAGGTGGATTTTTAGCACTTACTTTCGTATAAACTAGCTTACGTATGAGTAATTCCACATAAATCATACGTCATATTAATAAAATATATGTGTTTAAATTAGGCTTGCCAGATTTAAAATTGGAAAATTCTTGACATTTGCCAAAAAATATCTTGATTTTGAAAAAAAATCTTGACAAATAAAAACACTCATGCGTTAGAAGATATTTCAGTCATATAACTGACTGATAAATACCCTTACCTTATGTATGATATTATTATTTATTATTAAAACTAAACGATTTTTAAATGAAATTACTTATGTATTAAAATTGTCCAGCTTGTGGAGCGTAAACGGTTGGAAATAGGACTCTCAAATGTAGAAATTTTAATTCTATTTGTCTGGACATATTTTACGCACAAAAAACTCTAAAGAATTCAAAATTTCTAATGGGTTGGATGAAACACTTAGTTTCTTTAGCTTCACCTATGAATGCAAAATATTAAAAGTAAACTATTTTCAACGACTTCAGTAGCTTCTTTTAGAAATTTTCAAAAATATATAAATTTTCGGATAACAGGTACCATCAGGGCAGCCCGATTATCATTCGCAGGTCTACATTGAATAAGCTTTTACTTTGTTCAAAATATCACTAAATTCAGTGTCCTTATCATAAAGGTTTGCATGTAGAACTATGTGGGTGTTTTTGGTAAATTTTAAGGGAGATATCACAGAAAGTGTGACACACGTTTAAGTTTTCCAATGATCTTTTTAAACCGACCAAATTTAAGCATTCTTCAATTCTCGGTTTATATGTAATGAAAGAAATATCCTTTTTCAAAAATATGTTCTTTTTTATGAGAGAAATCAGTTGGGGTCGGCCAATATAGTAGCCACCGAGGTGGAAATGGGCCTGATTTTTCGATGGAATTTCGGATAATTTTCATGCATTTCATGGACCCAATCAGCAAAGACATGACGTTGTTGATGATCGGCCGGTTCTTGTGTTAACTGAACTTTATAAGCCTTAAGACCAATACGGTGTAATGACGTTTTTTGGAATGTCCAATTCCAAAGAACGACGAGGAATGGACAACCCTGGGTTTTTCAACACTGGATTGCAGCTGCAATATTCTCAGTTATTCTTGAGAGGCGTGCAAAAAGGTCTGTGTCCGTTCCGCTATTCTGAGTGTTTGTCTACTATAACCTCATACCTAAGATTGAGGGTATAACAAATATAGTGGGATTACTGATGTAGACTTTTTTATTTTGCGACATACTGTCATTGGTAGATGTAATACTCCGAAGAACAAAATGAAAAAAATTGCCATTAAAAATTACTTCACTGGCCTGACAATGTCTCTCTACAGCTATCTAGAGCCATTAAGGATTTTCTCTACAAAAATAAGAGGGCGGCAATCTTTAGCCCATTAAGCTAATATTTGGGTTTATACGAACGAGCTCCTGCTTCAAATTGGCTGTTAAATGTTATCAAATTATTAATGTCCAACAGAGCGGGCAAATATAAGTGTTGATAGATATTAGTACAAATACAATAAGAAAACTTTTCCAATAATACTTCAATGAACTGTTCATTTGATTTTTACAAAACTTTGTGCAAGCGAAAAACGTTAAAAAAAAATATTTACGTTATTTTTCGGTTGGTCTGTAAAATTCTTGACACAACTTATTTTTTCTTGATTCTTGACGGGCATCAAAAATTCTTGTAAATCAAGAAAAATCAAGACCGTCTGGCAACCCTAGTTTAAATATAGAAATAGCGCTAAAAATCCACCTTGAGCAAAAAAAATTCGTACTGCCATTAAATTATAATTGCAGCCAACTTGACAAAATTAATGATTCAGAAGTTTTTATTTTTAGGGCTACTTTCACGAGCAATTCTCAGAATTAAGTCCCAAAATTATGTGTTGTATTGTGAAAGTGACAAAATGATTAGTAAGAGTTGAAGATAACTATTTTTGTTCTTAGAGCAGCCCAAGTAAGATATTCTGAGCAACATTTTTGTAAAACATTTCAATAATGTAAAGTCCCATTTTAAGGTCCTTTTCTGACTTTTCTCGTAATAAGGAGTCGAGACAGAGGGTTAAAATGTTCCACTAACAAATTTCACGTTAAATTTCATTGAAAATGCATTAAAACAATAAGAAATATAGTTTTTTAGAATTTTTTTCGGACTCTATTTTGAGTTAAACTGCTAAACTTCAAGGGGCCTTAAAAAAGATCGACCTAGGACGAATCTGTCCCCCCGGAATTTTAATATATTTACCTAAGGCTTTCATTCCCAGACTGCTTAACCCAGATTAAATAGATTCGCACTTACACTTTCTGATGAATACCTTAGATTCATATAGGACAGTACACTGAATTAGAATCTGAACACTCAGGTCAGGATCAGCAAAGTGGCAACGGCTCTAGACTGCTGCAAAAGGCCAATCGGCTTCAACTGGGAAGTGAGCCCCAAAAAATTTAAACTGTTTATAAGACTTTGTTATTAAACTGATGTTATTTTACGGTGAGGCAAACCTAAGATTGAAACTTGAGCGCATTATGAGACTGGTGACAGTCATGATAACAGGGAACTACTCCAAATAAGGCACTGTTAACGAGCCTAGAATGGTTACCTCCGGACATTGAGGCGCAGAAGATATTAGCGAACACCGCAACGCGTTTAGACGCCACGAGAGCAAGGAGACACAGAAACTAGAGTCATGCCAGAATTCTGGACATAATCAATGTGTCACACGGATTACACTACACCAAAAACAATTTTCGATTCGGGTTTTATGTGAAAAACATCGTACAGAATCTACTTCTATGGTAAATTTATCGGAGCAGTTACATTTGCAACTGCCAATTAGGCCTGTCAAGTGTCAGACCGAAATAGCGGCCTTTAGAATAGCTACGGAGCAAATTAAGTATCACTAGACATTGGGCGGCAATATTAAGTTACATACTGATAGTAAAGTAGCTACCAGATCTCTGAAGAATGTATACACCATCTCGAGAAATGTTTAAAAATGCCGACCGGGCGTCTTTTCAGGAGATAGCGAAACATTCGACGGTTTCCCTCACATGCTTTCAGGACATGAGGACATATGTATATGGTAACCAAAGACCCGATGCATTTTCAAAGGCCGCCACCATTGTGAATTTGGGCGAAGTTTACAGTAACATTCATGTTCTCTTACAAGGGAGAAACAGCTAATTGTAGAGAAACTGAACCTTATTGCTAAAGAAAGATGGGGGTGACACAACCCAATTGCACACAGAGCAAACAGATTTGGATATGTACAGAACACGATTTGTACTGAACCTGTCTAGTGTCAAATGGACACTATAATCCCCTTAGGGGCTGATGATAGGGGTTAGGTATGTTCGGGAAAAATTTTTGGAGGGAAATACTGGTGGAGGTCTGCCATCCAATTCACCTCTCTAGGAAGCATCATCGGATCAGAAAGAGCGATGGGAGCAAATTTTATAACAATTTTGAATTTTGTATGGGAGCCCCCTTTGGGGTTGAAAGAGGGGGTTCGGTCATACATTGTACGCCTCTAGGAAGCAAAATGGGAGCGCCAGGAACTGATTTCTAAAAAAAAAATTTAAAAAATAAAAAATATTGTATGGTGACCACCTTAAGAATTCCAAATAGAGGATAGTTGTGTTTTGAGAAACTGTTGGGGTGGCAAAAATATTGGGTGTCGGTACTACATTTGACTCCACCAGGGGCACTTTGGGGGCAGTTAGCGCGGTGGTCGAAAAATTTATAAAAATCAAATTGTTTAAAGATGGAAAAATTTTAGGATGAAAAAATGACTGGGGATCATACATTTTACCCCTCTAGGTCGCCTCCGGAGCAGTTACGGGGCTTGATGGGGATTTTTTCCCTTCAACCCAACTTAGACCACGATGCTCTGACATTTAAGCACATACCACCTCCCCCAAATTTTGGCTCAAGCTTATTTTTCCAACCACATAAAATTTGGGGCTGGTTCGTATCGATTTCGAAAACTCGTGCACTATGGCACCCCTAGAGTCCATCTGACGTACATCATACCTGCGATAACCGGTCACTAGCCTCCTGATAACTAACTTACTTACTTAATTTCCCATTATACCCCATAAATGAGGTATGGGATAGCTTCTCGCGTTGTTGTGAATTAACACGCTTTCTATTTTTAGTTTCACAACTAACGGCACCTACTTGTTTATCGACGAATGTGAACGTCACTGTTTGAGTACCTTTTTACTAGACATGCCGATTGACTCGACACTTATACTGCGAAGTTGCTGACGACCACATCGAGGAGGCCGGCAATAAAAGAAAAATTTATTTATTTTATTTATTAGATGCCTTGAGCCAGGAGTTGAACATGGAATCTCCCTTATGGTACTCGCGTGTTCTTACCATCATGCCACGGCCGGTCCGGTGACAACACTACGAAAGAAATGTAAAACACAAAGCATCTTCTATGTCACTCTCTTGCTTTTGGTGACATGATATACGTCACACTTGCGGTCAACGCCTGTTTATCAGTACGAAATTTGCGTAAGATCCACTCCTTTATCAGAGCACCAAATTGGCTTGCAAGTGCCGTTGACCAAATAGTGTAGGACATATTGGTGGGATAATTTATAATGTGTCAAAACGAGACCTATACTAGGACCCGTGTGAGCTATGCTGAAAACAATAGCCAAGTTTACGTCACATTTCCATGCCTAAGCGCCCACGGCGTCATCAAGTTATGAATGGAAGTTTTCCTACCTTTTGACCACTAGGGTGGTCGCAAGTTATATTGAGGGAAAAAATTCAGAATTTTGTCGGTCTGACCCCCCAAAAATAATAATTCCTTGCGGATTTTGGGATAGTAAAAATTTTACCACTATTGGAGTATGTTAACCCGTCCGCTTCGGGCTTAAAGTTTTTAAGCTCCTCAAGCCATGTTGGGAAGGCATAACTCAAGAACGACCAGTCCAATTTCGGTGAAATAATTTAAGAAATTTAAGAATTCAAATTCCTTTAATCTGCTCATATATAATTTCTCGAGAAATGACAAAGAGCCAACATCGATTTTTGCGGTCACCCTACTGACCACATTGCAATATAACAAAGCACAAGTTATACTCATACATCGAGTTC
The DNA here is from genome assembly GCA_964034835.1 of Muscina levida. Lineage (NCBI taxonomy): Eukaryota > Metazoa > Arthropoda > Insecta > Diptera > Muscidae > Muscina > Muscina levida. Next base: position 9,789,453 of record OZ035880.1, on the reverse strand, counting down.
ATTGACGTCGACTTGTATACGCACCAGCTTTAAAGAAGAATTAAACGAACATAGCGTCTACAAATAATCCTACAATCTTTTTCTTGAGAAGCTTTTACTACATAGACATGCCAGTTGACTCGAGTATTCAAAAGTTGCATCGAATGCGGCCGCCAATCAATAAAATTTTGATGACTATGGCAGCGATCGTAGTCAGATCATCCGAAAGATAGTCACCAACATGTCATGGTATTCTGCAAAAAGGTCTTAAGTCAATTTTTTTTGTGAATTGGACCTAACGATGTAAAAGTGTCCCATAAAAAAAAAATTCCATAATTATTTAAAGTAGTGTTGTAGTTATTGAATCAAAACACAAGTGACATTAACTTTAAATTATCAATAACTCCGAAACACAAAAACTGAACTTGTCATAAAAGATATTCACAAAAATTACTGACTTCTCTAGTCAAATTTACAGTGCCTATAGCAAATATTAGATTCCTTCCTTGGTGGTGTTTTCAAAATCTTCTTCAGCTCACATTATACTAACATTATTTCAGATCGCTTGGCAAAAATTCGATAACTTTCTCATAGCCATACCACAATAGTGAAAATATTAAATGTTACTTTGATATACAACTGTCATAGTTCAACGTATATCTCAATGTGTCACGGAAAGGATAACTTGCGTTAAACCTTCATAAATATTTGCTACATCTTTGATGGTGGCTCGGCGGTGGCAGCAAAATGTTAATTGAAAATTTTCAAGATACATATCCTTTTCCTGCCACACTGGATGATATGAATGCAACGACGATGATCAGGATGAGGATGATGCTGATGAATCCGATGTTATAGATGATGACAATGCCAAGAGGAATCCGTTTACAAATAACGTTGCGTGTGAGTGCTTACACTCAAACATACACGCAAACAAATATCAAAGAAATCGTTTCCTCTTTGAGATGATTCTAAGAGAAGTACAAGCGCGCCCAACCAACTCACACACACACACATACATTTGTTAAACCTATTCCTATCTGTATCAGTGGTGTGTTACAATATGCATATAAATCCTCCTCACTGCTGTTGTATATTTTGTTATCCTTTTTGTGTGCTGCACTACACATAGCGCGATTTTAATTAGTCAAACTTGTAAAACGTGCTAAGGCAACATGTGGCGGTTGTTAACAACTCCGTTTGTTTCCTTGCTGCTTCGGGCAAACTGCAAACAAGCAAAAAAATAATGGGAAAAAAAGTATTGCAGCAGGAGTCGACCGTACTACGCTAAATGTTCGCATACTTTCCACCATACTTTCTAATGGTTGTGAACCGAGATTACATGCAGGATTATCCTTGAGGATTTTAATATAATCTCGGGTTTAAGTTTTATTTCTTCAATTAGTCATTATGGCGCAAGGAGTATACCAAAAGGGCAATATACCAGACAGTGGACTGGTACTGGCACTGTTCCCCTTTAACTAGTTAATTAGTATGCAAAGCCATTGTTGGGATACCTGAAGGTTTATTTTTAGTAAATCTTTAGCGGAAAAATGGCAAAGAACATTGTTTAAGTATTGTAAATATTGTAATACAACCAAAGGTATTGGATTTCAGGGAATTTCGTGGCTTCGGGCTGTAACCAAACTGTAACTATTAACTTTATCTTCCCCTCACTAAAGTAATCGAATTGTTTCATTAAACTTTTCGGCAAAACAAAAACAAATGATATATTTCTATGCCGCTGCTTCGAGTGTCCTCCCTTACTATGCCATACAACATCCTCTCAAATTGAAATTGGCACCGACACAACCAGAATACAGTTAAACCCCTTACGCCGTATGAACAACAGAAAAAAAAAACAAAAAGGAATCTATTAGAAATTCCAGTAGCATATGTAAGTGTTGACTTAATGAAGTACGTGTTTATCAAGAAATTAAATGCCAATTGTTGGGGTTTAACCGGCGGCAAACACAAAACGCCAACGCCAACAACAACGACATCGACATCGAAAGTCGACGGTCTACCACACTGCTGCTGAGTCTGTTGTAACATGAAAGTGGTTTCAAAAAGCACCCAGGGAAATATTTATGTTCTGTAGATCAGATAGCTTAGAAGTTAGAGCCTCATCCCTTCAAATTACCACCAAATACACATTTTGATTAAAATGAGAGCTAAAGTAGGCGGGAGCATGTATGTATGTATGTACATTTGGGTGTAGTTAGGTGGCGTTTTGAATCGATCTAAATTATGTGCGTGTAAATGTTAGAGAATAATACATATGTCGAAAGTAATTAAAAGATAATGAGCGGAGAGAGGGGTATACAAATAATAGAGATAATTAAGAAAGCGCTGATATAAAGGTCCAAAAAGCATTAAAATCGTATTATTTGAGGTATTTACAGTAAATCAAAGTGGTGAAAGGTGATAATTGCATTGAAGTCAATATTGAAGGCATGCAGAATGCCTTTTCTATACAATTACTTTTAAAAGTCCTTGTTGAATATTGTAAACAGATATAAGCATTGCACTTCGCTTTTAAAAATAATATGATATGATTCCATATGGTAGAGTTTGTGAAACATGATTATTTTTAAACAAATGACTGCCGAAGTTCAAATACTCTTTAACATTTGTAAAAGGTGTGATAAATTGATTTATTTGCTCATAAAATATATTTTGTTACATTTTGTACCGCCAAATAGGGGGAGGTTGTATGAGGGGTAGACGTTACATTTAGAGGGAGGTTAAGGTGGTTTTTATACCTAAGGCGCGTAAGCTCGTCCATGCCTCCCCAAAAGACTACAGACCAATTAGCCGCCCATCCCTTCTTCTGAAAGTTTTGGAGAGATTAATTAACAGGTATATAAAATCATCTTTAAGTCCTCACAATCTGAGCACCTCCTCACTAGGGTACATCGCATGGAGATTAGTTGACAGCGCTCTCCATGACGTGGTTGGCTTTACGGAGTGCAACCTAAATTCTGTGTTGACTTCATTTAAGCAGCATTCCTGGGTATTGTAGACTGTATGCTGTGAAATCGTGTCGCCTAATAAGAACTTGGTGGACGCTACGTGAAAATTTGTATATGTATGGATGATGTGGTCATTATGATAGGTTGGAAATTTCTGCCAACCTCGTGTGATTTTATCCAAACTGCCCTTGGAAAGCTGCTATAATAGGCCAACACCTGTAGTTTGGTGGTGAACCCTCAGAAAACAAAATCTGTTCTCTTCACTCGCAGATATAGAATAAAGAACTTCAGGCCACCGAGACTAAATGGGGTGGAACTGGAGCTCTAAACGGAGGCCAAGTATCTAGGTGTTGTCCTTGCTCAGAAGCTAAATTGGTCAATGCCTTTTATGCGAGCCGGAACTCTATAGGTAAATGTTAGGGACTCAGCCCGAAGGTAATAATATGGCTATGTCACGGTAGTGTGGTCAAATATCAGTTATGGATGTTTTGTTTGGTGGGATGCCCTAGATAAGAGTTATTTGTTAAAAATGGCCAGCAGGCCCAAAGGATGACTGCAATGGGGATTACTGGGGCTAGAAGAGCACGCTCCAATTGGTTTTGGTTGTATTCCTGGGCCTTGAGCCTCTGGACTTATACATCAAGACTATTGTAGCCCGATGGGCTATCAGACTGAGGTCATGCCATACATGCGAAGAATTTCCAGCTTTTGGGTAATGGCTTTTCTTTAAATCTGCCACTTCGCACTGACTTCATTAAAGAATGTGCGGATTTCCGTAAAATAATCGGTAAAATTCCGAAAAGATCTGAATGGGCTCCATATGGTGTCTTTACTGTTGGCTCAAAAATAAAACAGGGCACAGGAGCTGGTGTCTACAGCGAAGACCTGCAGCTTAGCCTCTCTTTCGGGCTACATAATGAATGCAGCTTTTCCAGATTGAGGTACTGGCCATTTAAAAGCTGCGGAGGCTATCATGGGTTGTAGAGTTGATAACATCTGACGGATAATCAAATGTGTAGATAGCCAGGCTGCAATAAAAGTGATCAATTCTACATTGTGAAAACCAAAATTGGTGAGAAATTGTAAGGAGAAGTTGGACGGACTAAAGCCTTTTCATCTCAGCCCCTGTTGTGTTCCAGGACATTGCGAGAGATTGGTGGTAACGAATCAGCAGGCCTACTGGCCAGAGGTGGCTGTATTATGTCTGATCGTAACTCTCTGCACGATGTGTACTCACCAATATGTTACATTTTGGCTTAGTGGAGGAATGGATGTTTAAAACAGCCGGCAGACGTTGGATCTCCAGAACCGACTGCATAATTGCTTGATCGCTGTGGGCCGAATACAGCAGATCCCGTTCGGCGTATGTGGTTGGTCTGTGCAGGAGGGACCAGGCAACTAACAACCAAATGGGACAAATCCATACCGGACTTCTGCAGTGTGTGTAAGGACGAGGAGGAGTCCAAGACGATGAAACATCTTGCTTCCAGCTGCCCCGCTCTAGCCCGTAGGATGCTAAGATACTTAGACGAGAGTTACATAGAAGACCTAGATTCTCTCTCCTCAGTCCCAGTAAGAGATTTGATACATTTATTGCGGTGACTTCCGTGGCTAACTGTGCCAAGATAAATTGATGTTCCCACGATTTTCACTTCCTTCCCTATCCCTTTTTTCCTCCCCTCTTTCCTTCTTTCTCCCCCCTTAGTAATAATATCAATACAACCAAAGGGATCGTACCCAAATTCTGTTTTTAGTAAATCTATAACAGGATAAAGTTTTAGAAAAAGCCTAGCCACGCCCCTTCTGGTACCTCCCATACAAATGCACCTTTCCGCCCACTTTAGATATGGAGTAATAATATCAATAAAACCAATGCGATCGTACCCAAAATCTTTATATAGTAAAGCTACAGCAGGATAGAGTTTTGGAGAAAAAAACTGGAAGTCTAGCCAAGCCCAATCTGGTACCGCCCACTTTAGAAATCGATTAATATTATTAAAAGTGCCCAAATTCTGTATTTAGTAAAGATAAAGCAAGAAAAGGTTTTAGAGCGAAAATTTGCAAGTCTTGACACACCCCTTCTGGTACCCCCCATACAAATGTACCACTCAACCCACTTTAGAGATGAAGTAATAATATCAATACACCCAACACGGTCGTGCCCAAATTTTGCATTTAGTAAAGATAAATCTGTATGATAATTTGGAGAAAAAAATTTAAAGTCCAGCCACGCCCCTTTTGATACCTCCTATCAAATGTACCACTCCAACCACAGTAGAAATTGAGTAATAATATCAATATACTAGAAAATTTTATGTTTTACTGAGGGAGTGGGAGTATGTAAGTCGATTTTCGACACAAGCTTTCTTACTGGTTTATAAATTCAACTAACACTCAATTTATTATTTGTCCTTAAAAGTAGGAGTAGGAAAAACTGTCTTATTTATATCATATTTTTTGTTTAAAATCTAACCAAATTTAACTTAAAACCTATTAAGGCCTAAGTGAAACCATTGCAGAAAAGTTTACTGGTACTTATAACACTTCTAACTCCGCTACATGTAAATCACTTCTCATAACAACATTTGCTCACATAATTCAATTAACATTCTTCACAAACTATACATGACCACAGGATGTGCATAATAACTATATATATGTGGTATAAACTTAAATTATATACACCTTCTAAAAATGTGCAACACCAAACCTCCCCACCATATAAATTGTCAAATCTTAAATTTACTGCCACTGTGTGTGAGTGTTCAATATTTTATCCAAATCCATCAATGGTCCCACGACTATTGCGAAAACATGTAAATGCACAACACGTCCTCCAGACAAAACGAGGCAACAAAAAAAAAAAAAAATGGAAAACACCGCCATAAACCAACTCTATACATACACTACAAATCCAATTCACGTCTAACAAAAAAAAAATGCAAAACGACTAACTTTTTCGCAACAAAAAATGGCGGAGGGAAAAAAACTCCGAAAACATTTTATTCTCCGCAAAAACATGTTTTCAATCTACAAATGCGAGTTTAACAAAGTTTGTACAAAGCCCGTTGTGGAAACCTAACAACAACAAAAAAATACAGAAAAATCGTCCGCCCTACGCAAACTTTTAATGGAAAACGCAATAATCTACACCCAGCTAAATTCAAAAGAGACAGGGTGGACGTTTTTGAAGTTCTTTTGCTGTTTTTTTTTTGCGCTGTTCCATCTGAACCACTACTGGCACTAACTATATAACCTTCGGTCATCTCGTGTGTGTGCAGTGGAAAGTGGTTACGCCGAGATCACAAATGTACGCCATAGGCGGTCACGTAACAACATTGTTAGACAAATATCCCCACCAACGAAGCGAATACCAATGTGGCCAACAAGAAACAGCAGCAGCAGCAACAACAACAACAACAAAAATACCAGCCATTAGCGAATGAAATTATTAACTAAAAACGAAGCCAACCAGAAACAACCAAAAAAAAAATACGTTCGCACTTACCGTTGCACCCATTTAAATGACGGCATTGGATTGCCATCGGCCACACACTCAAATGCGGCGGGTGTAAAAAGCGGCGCTGTGGTTAAACGATCCGGTCCAGCCGATAGTATCTTGGGTGGATCTATAAATGAGATAGAAAGGGGGAAGAAAAAGTTATAGAGTAAGGGAGTCACACATCACATTCATATAATAAATATTGAAAAAGTAAAACTTTGGTTTTAACAATCATTCATTTTGCTGCGGCGGCCAACTTACATTTAACATCGAGCTGCACGGACAACTGTTCGGAGGTGCCCACAGAATTTTGTGCCTGACAGGTATATAAACCCGCATCACGTCGTCCTACGGGGCGTAGTTGCAAAGTTTCCTGCGATGGACCAACAGACAGCAGCGGGCAGCATGAGAGAGTGAGAGACATGTGAAAGAAGAGTGAATTAAGTTAGAACATTGCATATTGATAAAACAAACGAGTTTAATAGACTATGAATTCTATTAAAACTTATATAAAGATTATGAAGATTTAAGGTAAATGGTATGATAATTAAGGGGAGGTTTCTGCAGTATTAATAGACTTAGTAATACATAGATTTTGTTGAGAGTTCTAAATACGCATTAGATAGAGTCTTATTTAAGTTTAATAACACTGAGACCCTCCTATAACAACACAGTACAACACATGATTTTGGAACTCAATTACAAGAACTACACAAGAAGTAGTCCCAAAAATAAGAACTTCTGTATCATTCGTGGTATTTAGTTACCTGCATAATTTAGATAGTCCATAATATTCAGCTCATTGATTTGGGACTCAATTCTGAGAACTGCACGTGAAAGAAGTCCCAAAAAGAAGAAGTTCTGCATCATTCGTTTTGTCAAGTTGCATGCCATAATAATTTAATATCGATTTAAAGTTAGTAACTATCGTATAGGGGAATTTGTCAAGTTTTAGGTTCTTTTGTTATATTATTATATGGTGGCGTATGATTATCATAAGTAATATTCACGTAAATCATACACCACAGAGTCCAACAGTTTTATTGTAACTGCTACCCAGTTCAATATCATTTGATGAATGGAAAAGTTAAGCTGTTGCTTATGTAGGGAAACGTTATTGTAATTCTTAGTTTTTTTTTTAAATTTGTTTCAGCTAATTATTTTGGCATGTAACTTGACAAAACGAATGATGCAGAACTTCTTCTTTTAGGAACCACTTTCACGTGCAGTTCTTAGAATTGAGTTCCAAATCAATGAGCTGAAAAATTATGTACTGTCTTATTAATGCAGCCAACTTAATACAACGAATTATGCAGAAGTTTTAATTTTTGGGACTAAATTCTTGTGTAGTTCTTAGAATTGAGTCCCAAAATCATGTGTTGTACTGTGTTATTATAGGAGGGTCCTAGTGTTATTAAACTTAAATGAGACTTTATGAGAGTCTTCAGTTTTCGTAATACTGTAGGCTATTAGGGAAGCTCAATAATACTCTGGGCTCTAGCACAGACTTTGGTTTTTAGGACTGAAAAATTCTGAGGTCTCGACGAGAAATTTGAAATTTTTAAGAACTCCAGAAGTTACTTAGGATAGTGTTTTGAATAAAATAATCAACAATGTCGTGTTCTCTGAAAAGACACCGTAAACTTTACGCCTGAGATATCTAAGACGCATTCTGCAATACAGAAATTCATAGGAGAGAATCAATAATACTAAAGGGGTTTTCAATTGATACGGGTCGATGTTGTAAGCCTGTGGCTACCATGTAGTTGTTGACCGTGTCTGTCTAATTATTCATCTAATTTGCAGGTACTGCAGCCAAATCTTAATACGTAGTTACACATTTGATCAGTACGTCCATATGTAGTGTACAGCAAATGGCAGCATTGTGTATAACATGTGCTTGATGAAGCACACCACAAGCGGCACTGGACGTGATATTGAAGCTGAAGAACCTGCGGTACCATGCACTAGCTGCAGCGGCTTGAAGTTAAGGTTACGAGAAGCAGGCCTTTGGCGGCAATCGGAGTCGGTCACGCATTAATACTGTTATGGTTCGGCAGATGTGGATGCAACGGAGGACTCCACAAAGACACAGACTATGTGATTCAATCATGCCCAAAAATAGTGATCCCTAGAGATTGGGAAGCTTTCTTGCTCTTCAGGAGGCTGTCCATCCTCACTGATGGGTCTAAAATGGAAATTGGAACAGGAGCGGCTGTCTTTAGTGAGGATCTCAATTACAGGCAACATTTCCGATTGGATGACGATTGCAGTGTGTTCCAGGCGGAGATCTTCGCTATTATATAATCTGTGGAGGAAATACTGGCAAGCAATTTGAAGGAGATCGTCACAATCAATGTGGGCAGTCAAGCGGCCTTAAAGGCTCTCTCAAAACTGCTGGAGAGTAGTGTTCGACTCTGTTGGGTCCCTGGACATAGTGATATATTAGGAAACGAAATAGCGGATGAATTGACGCGAAAAGGCTCAGCATAGGGACCCAGCCAATAAGATGGATAAGTGCGACAACCACTGTGTCATATATACTCATTTGTGACCCGTCACATCGAACGGATGGCAAATGCATCCTGGGAACATAGCAACGACTGTGTGGTATCACGGGATGTTTGGCCAGGACTGGATGGAAGACGAACCAGTTCACTATTGAAACTGGACAGGAGGTCGGTTAGACGACTAATTGGAATAATTACGGGACACTGTGAAGTCACAGCATTTACATCTAACTGGGAGATGACACAGAAGGATTATTGCAGGTTTTGCGAGGATGAGAAGGAAAATCTGCATAGAAGATGGAAGCAATTCCTTGGGAAATGGTTATTTGATAGTCTCACTGAATTGTCGTCATATAACATGGAGAATCTGGTGAAGTTTACTGATGCTTTTAGCTAGCTTTAGGGCAGAGGACCATAGTGTCACCACGTTATCTCACTACTTTTATATATTAAATTAAAGCAGATAACACAAAGGAATTATTTTTTAGCACTTCTATCTTTGTTCCATTGTACTATTTTCGTAAACTCTTTATTATCTTGTAAACTACTCTTTTCTTTATATTCCTCCGTTCTTAAATCAGGATAATCAATAATGCGGTAGTACTACAGTCCGTATAAAACCTCTTTAAAAACTACCCATGTATATCGAGATCTCAAATTTAATCACAGACTTTTACGATCGCCTATCTTATGCTCTAGTCTCTTTACAACCCTTCCTTTTTTGATATGGATAGTAACTTATCGTACACCTCTCCTTACAAAACTTCCTAGTAAATTTTCTTGGCACTGTGTTCCTAAACTATTTTCCGGTTACGAGTAATATTTGTTGTTATCATTTTTTTTCTCAATCTATGCCTTAGTAATAGTTCCAAATACATGTGTCTGTACTGTATCTTTACCTGTAAACTGGCAATTTCTGAGCGTCCGGCCCGACGCCAGACAATGCTCGCCGGTGGATTGGCATCCGCCACACAGCGTAATATCAGTGCATCTTTATCCTCTTCCAAGTCGATTTCCGGTGAGCCAATTAGACGTATTGTTGGTGCGTCTGCAATGGCAAAAGATAACAAATAATAAAAAGTCTTTCGTTGGTCTACGGCGTGCAAGCGAGAGCATATTGAAGGAAAATTGCAGTTAATTTAATTGATTTAACAGCCAACACTGTCAGCCAGGCAAACAACTATACACGGGCGTGTTCACGGTGTTGTTTGAACAGCGGTGTTGATCCAGCCAGCCAGTCAGCCAACCTGCCAGCTATCCTTTTTGGCATCCGGTGGATAGCAAGCAGCTGGATAAAGGATTTTCACTTTTGACTTGTTGCCAAATTCAATTTTTGGCTCATAGCGCCAACGGCTGGGCTGGAACAGAGTTATAAAGCCAAAGCCAGTCACTGGAAGTCAGTCCATCATCATCCGGAGGGACGACCGACAGCAGCTGGCGCTGCAACGACAGGAGACAATGTGGTTGTTTTTCGATTTTCCTTGGTCGCCGTGATGAAATTCCTGTTGGCCTTACATTTAATATGTTTTTTTTTGGGTGGGGGAATTTTATATAAATTACAAAATGATAGAGGTAAGTGCACAAAAAGACGACAACGGCAACGTCGACGACGCTGACGACGACTGTTAATTTTTATGGGAAATTTAATTTGTTTTGACGCGGTGATGGTGTAGAAAATGGAGTTTTCTAATTGAATTGCAATCCTTTGAAGCAGCCAACAAGGAAGGCAGGAAGGAAGGAAGGAGGGCAAGCAGTTAGGCCAACGAGTCACAGTTTGCCGTTGAGCCAAAGAATAATGCTCGCAGGATATATATTATTTATTAAATGATAAATATAATAAAGTTAAATACGTAAACATCATCAAAAGTTTGATTGGGTGTGTGTGTGTGCGCGCGCCTCTGTAACTCATTGCACTAATGTCTGCCTAGTATATCCAACCGCCTTCGTTGTGGCTGCAATCACTCGCTTCGTTCATTGTGCATAATCTACTTACATTTAACGTCTAATCTCGCTTCCACGGGCACCGTCTTGGCCGTATACGATTCATGATAAGCCAAACAGCGCAAGATGTCACCGTGCCGCTCACGCATTGCCGTCAATTGGACAACCGATGTGGCAGACCAGGTACGTGCATTATCTGGTTCGGTGGTATTTGTTTGCGGATGAATGGGTTCAATTTCTTGGTCACCTGTAAGGAGATGGATGCAATGGAGAAAAAAAGTTAGTGAGGCAGGTAAGTTAAGAGATTATTTCAGTCGCTTATGCAATGGTTCGCTGTAAGGGAATTAACTTAAAGTTAAGGCAGGCATAAAATGTAAAAAAGTAATGTATAGAATGACAAGTAAAATGGCGAGTGGTAGAAAGAAAGTAATGCTGTTGGCTGCCGTTAATATACATGTAAATTGTTGGTAGAGATGACATCGAAGATCGTTGAGTTCTGACAAACTTGAAGTGTGGATTAGATAGAAATGGAGAATTTAGCATGGAGAAAGGGGTTTCCTTAAAGGTAGCAAGAATTTGAAGAACAAATGGGATATAGAAGTGGTGTTTTTTTAGAGTCACCACCAACGCGCACCAATTGAAGAAACATAATTTTGGGACTCAATTCTGAGAACTGCACGTGAATGTAGCCCCAAAAAGAAGAATTTCTGCATCATTCGTTTTGTCAAGTTACATGCCATGATAATTTTATATCGATTTGAAGTTTGCAGGTATCGTATAGGGGAATTTGTCACGTTTTATTTTCATTTGTTTGACATAACATAAACTCTATATGTTGGCGTATGATTATCATAAGTAATATTCCACGTAAATCATACACCATGGAGTACAACAGTTTATTGCAACTGCTACAAAATAAATCCAGTTCAAAATCATTTGATGAATTGAAAAGTTGCTTATGTAGGAAAGCGTTTTATGAATAGATTAAAGGAATATTTATTCTAAATTTCTCGAATTTTAAAAACAAAAGTTCATAAAACGTGAGAAATTCCTCTTAATACTTACTAACTTCAAATCGATATTAAATTATTATGACATGTAACTTGACAAAACGAATGATGAGGAACTTCTTGATTTCGGGGCTACTTTCACGTGCAGTTCTCAGAATTGAGTCCCAAACTCAAGTGTTGTACTGTGTTATGAGTCTTATGACATATTGGAATTACAGGAAAATTATGTTCTTACAATTTTAAGAATTTACTGTACTTCAAGGCTTGAATTGTGAAAGGTTACTTTAAGTTTAGTTCTTAGAATTAAGTCCCAAATTAATGAGCTGAAAAATGTTGTACTATGTAAGCTTGTGACCAGCACTTTAGCAAGGACACAAAGGACAACAACTGACCAACATATACTTTGAAACTAACTACAACATAAACCACTGTAGTTGGTGGTTATAAAGATAAAAGCCTTTATAACTCTCTCTCCACAAAATGTAATCAACCAAAGGTGACAATTACTTCTCCAATACACTGGACAACCCTCTTTCTACATATACCACAACATATTGTAAATAATGTTGACAAACCGTTGATACAATACAATGTACTATAATCAGCCGTAACCATGTCGTGGCTAGTGTGGCAAATTACATGTCTTAACATTAAAACAATTACGGATAATCGCACAACTTTAATGAAATTCCCGGAAACTAAATACAAAAAAAAAAATACAACCCATAATACGACAAAGAAACTAAATAAAAAAAGAAACATTAAATAAAGAAAAGCAAAAAAACTAACTAACCAAGAAATAAAACAAGTAGTAGGAAAAAAACAATGCAACTTACCAAGAAACCACTTAAGTGTTGCCGGTGGATTACCGTAGTGGGATACACACTTAACCGTGGCCAATGAGCCAGAGTCTACGGTTATATTATGACCGGGTGGCACATGGGCACCCTCATACTCCAAACGGGGACGTTGTGGTGCAACTGCAGGACAAAAAGTGGAAGAAAAAGAAAAATACATAGAATTACATTAGTTTTGAAAAGTAAAGCTAAAAGGAAACGTACATACAAAAAGCAGGGTAAGGTAAGGTAAGGTAAGGAGAGAAACACGTAACATGACGAAATGCAATAAAAGTTGATAAAAATGTAAAAGGGGCAGTGCAGGTCGTTTTTTTGTCCATGCTACTTATTGCAACAAGGATAACAACCAAACCAGCACCTTAGATATAATCAGCAGACGGAGGAGGACACAAATGTCAGAGATAACAATAAGAATTAAAATTGATGTCATGTATTTCCGGGTACCTTAAGAAACGACGTGCGTTTCATGTACAATTACGTTTTACATAGAAAAACGAATGCCGGTGACAGAGGAAAACTTAAACCACGAACATTTTTGTCATATATATTAAATGCTTATTTGTTTAAGGATCTGCAATGGCACACTGTGGAGGTTATAAGCAATGAATTCTTAATAGTTTACAAATTAAGTGTTTAGTGGCATAGCATTATGACCGGAAATTACTACACGCAGAGAAAAGTAATATGACTCGAAAGTTATAGCAAACATAATAAGATTTTGGTTGGTTTTAGCAATTAAAGAGACTTTTTTTGCGATAAACAACCATTTTTGTTAAGATCGTATTATATTTGTCATTACCAGGGTCAACAAAAGTATGCAATGCATACTTGCATATGCAAATGCATATTACAATCTTTCCGGCATGTTGTGGGGGTTAATGCATACAGTGAGAAGGCTGAGCAATGCGTACATCCAAAGAGAAATAGTCTATTAGCGTTTAACTATTCAAATATGACAAAGCAGATAGCTTTGCGAATAAAACTTTTTACGTTGAAATAATGGGCGGTTGGACAACAAACATAATACTATTTGAACTTTCTAACTCCTTGAGAAATCATATAAATTTGAAAAAAAAATTCCCCTTTTTCACATATAAAACACAAAACAATATCATTTAAATGTAATGTAAAAAATAACTTCATTTAAATATCAGCTATTTGTGATGAACTTTTTATTAAAAATTAAATGTATTCAGTGAATAAAATTAACTACAAATCAAATTCTGTAATGCATTTTTTTTAAATTTTAAAGGCATTTTGTAGTGTTTTTGGTGCTTATCTAATGCGAATATTTTAAGTTTTTCCGGGCATATTTGTGTTGGCCCTGGTCATGACTATCTCTGTATGTATTAGTTACTAACAGTGTTTAGAAATTCGTTTGTTCTAATTTTTAAAGTTTTTAAATATATTTAATTTAATTTATATATTTAATTTAAATATATTTAATTTACAATTAATATTCTGGATGTACAAATACTATGTACAATTTTAAATATTTTTGATTTTTTTTATATTTGTAATATAATTTTTTTTTATAGTAGTTTTATTATATTTCATATATTTTGAAAATTTTTTGTTATTTAAATTTTTTTTAAAAATTTTTAATATTTTTAATGGTTGGTTGGTATGCAGGCATCTCCTTCGTAGAGGAGATCACTTATGCTTCTCAGACCCATTGTAACATCCGTTGGGCATTTGCACCATCCCTTCAACATATGCTATCAGCGCGTGTGCTGCCTAATTGCGTTGCCAGTTGGCGATTGTTAATCCGGAATTTCGATCCAATCCGTCCAGTTGATGGTTTAACAAAAGTTGTTGATCCTTCCGATATCCAAGGATGCCAGTTCTTCTATACCATTTAAGAAGAATTCCGAGTCTCCTTCTGTATAGGGCTGGGCAGTCGCTTATAATGAGGTCGGTAGATAGTTCACTGCTGTTATTCCCATAGTAGATACATTCGCTTTTTGTTGCGAATCCCATTCTTTTCGCAAGTCTGCCTATGAGTCCATGTCCCGTCAGGAAGGTAATAATTTTTCTTATTTGGTCCCTTTCAACATTTACCAGACACGACGTACGCTTCGAGTTGTATTCAGGTCATGTCTTTTTGCCCTTTCTACAGGTTTTCCCATTCTTCCATCAGTTGTTTGAGGTTCTAAACGTTAGATTTCCGATGGTACTCTTACAGGTGGATATGGGGCAAAGTGCTACTTGAGCAACGCAACTTTCCTGCAGGTCGGTTCTCTTCGTCGGCTTTACAGTTGCCCTCAATTCTGCTCTGTTTAGGTATCCACGTAACCAGAACTCAGTTATTCCTGGATTTCCGGCATGCACTGACCACTTTCGATTTGATGTCACAGGATTTCAACGAGTTTACCGCCACTAGACTGTCCTCCTGTGATACCCTCCTAACGTTGATCATGTTCACGGTTCGTTTAATAGCAAGTATTTGCGCTTGGAAAACGCTGCAGAAGTCTGGAATACTTGATTGAAAACTTAAGACTAGATTCGAAGAGTAGATACCATAGCCGACCTTGTCATCCAGTTTGGACCCATCCGTAAAGACGGTTATTGGTCCATACAAAGCGTTCTTGTTTTCTGTCCATTCCTTACTGGAGGGCTAATATTTTTAATATATTTAATATTTTTATTATTTTCAATATTTTTGACATTTTTAAAATTTTTTATATTTTTAATATCTATATATATAAAAATGAAATAGTCCACGTATGTCATACCATCACTAGAGAGCGGCTGGAGCGATTTGGCTGATTTTTTTTTAATCGATTCGAAATTTTCCGTAGATTGTTTGTGTTGAAAAAAACCAAATCCAGGTGGCGATAGGGTGGATTTATATCGAAAATTTGAATGCATGTACCAATTCAACTGAAATTTAGAATGGATATTCGTTTGATCATGAGAGAACATTTTATGTACAAATGGACCCGGTAGGTGGCGCTGGGGTCGGTTTACAATCAAAATTTTAACGAATGGGCCAATTTAACTGAAATTCAGAATCTATGTTTGTTTGATCATCAGAAAAAATCGTATGTACAAATGGACCCGGTAGATGGCGCTAGGGTGGATTTATATTGAAAATTTGAATGCATGTACCAATTGAACTGAAATTTAGTATTTATATTTGTGGAACCTTGAGCAAATGTTTTTTGTATAAATTGACGCTGCAGGTGTTGCTAGGATGGAATTATAATGAAAATTTTAACGAATTAAACAATTTGACTGAAATTAAGAATGTATATTTGTTTTATTATGAGAATTTTTTATTGTATATATGGACCCGCAGTTGATTTGGCTGGGGTTGAATTATTTCGAAAATTTATATCCATTGTCCGATTTTACTTAAACTTAAAATATATGATTTTTTTGACATGAGACAATTTTGAATGTATGTTTGGAACCAGTTGCCGGTGTTTAGCTTATGATACACTTAATTTTTGGAATGTCATTTAGTCACTTTTTTTTAACATCATAGTTATTCAGAAGTCTATATATATAAAACAGATGTACATTTTAATGTCACCATAATTGTGAAAACGGTTGACTCCATTTGTCCCAAAATTTCAATGAAAGTTGAGGATTGGCTACAGATGGTCACCCAGACCGCAAAATGGCTTGAGGTAGAATGGCGAACATTTATGTTGGTGCACTTCCTATAGAATAAGTGAGCTTCTCAAAGTGATTTTTCGCAGACCAAACGGTTAAAAGGGTTGTTGAGCCAAATGAAGGGATTTTTGGAAATTGGTACTCCTTGGAATAAAAAGGGGCAAAGTACTATCATGGCTCAGACCAAACACCTAAAATATCAATCACCCAGTACACCAACGCAGAATGTTATATGTCAGTCAATCGGCTTAGAAACGTGGTTTTAGAATATATGCCTATCAATAAGTAAGTTTTTATCATATCCTGGACGACACTGCTGAACCATTTTAGCAATTCTTACAAATATAATCTCTTAAATTTATATAGATTTATATGAAGTACAGAATATGTCCGGGAATACCTCGCCCTTTAAATTTAAATATTTCAAAGGCCAAGTAATAACCATTCGTTATTATATTTCAACTGCACTCAACATATTTTAAAATAATTTGGAGGCAGGACGAAGTCTGCCGGGCCAGCTAGTTTTTAATAATTTTAATATTTTACTTGTTTTTAATATTTTTAATTTTTTTAATAATTTTAATATTTTAAGTATTTTTAATATTTTTCATATTTTTAATATTTTTAATATTTTTAATGTTTTTAATATTTTTAATATTTTTAATATTTTTAATATTTTTAATATTTTTAATATTTTTAATATTTTTAATATTTTTAATATTTTTAATATTTTTAATATTTTTAATATTTTTAATATTTCTAATATTTCTTATATTTTAAATATTTTTAATATTTGTAATATTATTAATATTTGAATTTTGCTTGTATTCTTGATTTTGTTGATCTGTATTGAATCATGTTATTGTCATAGTTCTTTTTAAGATCATTTCTATTGCCAAATAGTTATTACTGACACTTTTTTTGGCCCTGTACAATCAAAAACCTCCCACTGTATCTGCAACAACATATCCATTTCCTGTTATTCTCCCCCACAAAGACGCAAGCTGAGATGCTTAGCGACTATGTTGGATATTGCTATTGCTATGTGTTATTCTATAGTCTTGCATAAATTACTGTACATTTTGGGTTGATACTACACGTTGCAATTTCTAATGTACATGGTGTTCTTGCAGTATTAGTTGTTGTCGCTGTCGTTGTCGTCGCTGATACTTGTTCTTGTTCATGTTGCAGTTGTCGTTGTTTCTGTTGTTGCTGGTATATCATGTGGTACAATTTTTGGTTTTAGTGGTTTGTTATGCATTCTAATTAAACTAAAGAACTCACTCATTCTCCCACACAATCACACACATACACACACATTTTAGCGACTAACCACGTTCTCATGAACTCCATTGAAATTATGATGCAAAGGAAAAGGAAGAATATTAGTGGTGGAACATAGCCTCATTAGGCAAAGGATGGGATGGTATTCGTTTAGCTAAAAAAGCTTGAGAGCAAGCAGTGACACAGGAAAGAGCAAAAAAAATAACTTTCTCTGTAGGAACTGCCGATGCAATGGTTGCGCGTGTGTGTGGTGTGTGCTTAAGAGATAAAACAGTGCAGAAATTCGTGAGATAAATATAATTTTAAACAAATTATTGCAATTACTGTTATATGTATTCGATTGCATGTAAAAGGGAATTAATTTCAAATCTGGTGAAATCGCACAGCTTAATTTAAAAATATTAAGCTTTTGGCCAACATCCAAATTGAAAAGGAACAACAACATTAGGTAGATTGAACACCAACACTATGTATGAGCCTATAGAAGACTTATTATCATGGAAAGATTAACCTATTTAATAAATAATAAGCATTAATAACTGCCAATTTAGAAAGTCTGATAAAAAATGTTGCTCGCTCACATGTTCGGTTCAAAGGGATGTGTAATCAGATGTTGGATATGTTCTAAGTTACAGATACATTTGTTTAAGAAATTATACTGTTAAAAGTAATCACAGCCGAAATTTGAAACCACTCTATATATCGTCAGCTGCAATTTAAAAGAACATAACTAGCATTGTGCAGTATCGAGCGCACGGCCAAATCAAAAGAGAACGCAACCTTCCCTGCACAGTATATGCACACACCACTGTATGTTCCTTGCTCAAACTAAACATACATTTAAGCATTCAAAAGTAAGTATCGTATGTGTATCATATCATCCCAGCACCGACATCCTTCTCATTTTGTGTATCCTTGTAACGAGGTATACACGTCTTGGCCGTTTTTGTGAAGTTCAAAGAAAAGTAATCAGTATGGGTGTCTTTTAGTTAATTGCATGTTGCAGTTACGACTTAAACCCCCGCTGGCGTAAATAAATCCATCCATCCTTACCACCACACACATTCCCTCACACAAATACCTGTAAATATACAAACAAACATACACTTGTCTTTCATTTCTAACTTTACTAAAACAAAACACATTCAAGTCTTTGGTGGTATTGTGTGGTCAAATAAGTAACTACAAGCCGTTTGTTTGAACTTCAAGCAGGATAATTTTTCACTAATATTATCCTTTCGCTGCTGAATGGGATCAACTTCTTGTGAGTGGGGAGGTGTGGAAGTGCTTGTCTATGCACTGGATTGCTTAGCTTTCAATTTGCTGAGATTTCTGTTTCTATGTTCATGAATGAATGTGTGTAGTTTGTAAGAATTTTAAGTATATATGTATATATTTTTATAATACATGATAACATATACGAATTTGTGTGTGCGTCAGGTTTTCTGATTACCTTGTGGCTGTATTGTTGATGATACGTGCTCAGCGGCAACAGGAAAATTGTACTGTATCCTTACACGGAGCTGACAGTGGGAGTAAAGGAAGTGATGGGGGATAGGAACCAACTGTTATGGGCATGACAGATTGATAATGGGAATAAGACTTTCAGATGTATAATACAAAAGTGATCTATCAGGGTTCTAAAACTATTTTAGTGTTTATTAATTTTTAAAATTTTCGGCTGATATCTACTTCGCATGTACATGTTTGACATAATTGTAGATATTAATACAGCTGATGATGTACCATTGTGCATCAGTTCGTCACAAAGGGGTCTGAAGATGAACTCGTCATGGAGTTCGAAACGCGTCATCCTAGTGCGTGACACACTGAATTTGACCAAAAATATCAAACAATAAAAAACACTTTTCTGATCGTAAGCCGAATTTGATGTACCATTTGATACACTTTAACGTAAATTTAATATATAAAACACGATCGACTAAAACTAACAAATCAACAGTTTAAAATTTTTTTAATATTTTCAATATTTATAATATTGCTAATACTTATATTTTAATTATTTTTATATTTTCCATATTTGTAATACTTTTAAAATTTCTATTATTTTTTTTTTAAATATTTTTAATATATTTTATATTTTTAATATTTTTTATATTTTTAATATTTTTATATAATTCTGAATATTTTGAATATTTGTATAATTCTGAATATTTTGAATGTATCGAAAATTTTGAATATTTTGAATGTTTGAATATTTCGAATGTTTTGAATATTTTGAATATTATGAATGTTTTGAATATTTTGAATATTTTGAATATTTTAAATATTTTGAATATTTTGAATATTTTGAATATATTGAATATTTTGAATATTTTGAATATTTTGAATATTTTGAATATTTTGAATATTTTGAATATATTGAATATTTTGAATATTTTAAATAGTTTGAATAGTTTGAATATTTTGAATATTTTGAATATTTTGAATATTTTGTATATATTGAATATTTTGAAAATATTGAATATTTTGAAAATATTGAATATTTTGAAAATATTGAATATATTGAATATTTTGAATATTTAGAATATTTTAAATATATTGAATAGTTTGAATGTTTTGAATATTTTAAATATTTGGAATATTTGGAATATTCTGAATATTTTTAATATTTTTAATAATTGTATATATATTAAATATTTTGAGCACTTTTTTTATTTTTTATATTGACTGAACGTTAGTATTTAATTCTTCATTGCTTTTAAATTCTCCTCCACAATTCACCCACTGTGCAACATTCTACTACTCTTAACAAGGATTAAACATATGGCAAAGAGGAAGAAAAAACCCCAATACCAAACAAACAGCTACGATGCAACATCTGCAAACGAGTAGTAGTTGTTGATGTAATAGTAGTGGTAATGTTGGATTTTGGGCTGCTGGTGGTAGTGGTATTGCTGGTGAAAGCGGCAAAGTAGCAGCTGCATTGCCAATTGCATTCATGCTCTCTCAATGCCTGCATTTTTGACGTGTGAGTGAGATCCAGTTTGTGTGTGTGTTTGTACACGATTAAAGCTATGTTACCGTAAGTCTTAAAGTAAACGTGCCTGTGTGTTGGTATAAGTTTCATTATATGCGTGCACAAGTGTAAAGGATGCCTTTGCTGTTGCTGCTGTGATGCATCAAAAAGATAAGTAATGACTGCTGTCATGGTATTTGCGGCTTGGATTACTTGTGCATTTAGTATGAGATTTAGAAAATTAATTAAGGTATCCGTAAGCCTTTTTCCTCTTTGTTGCTTTCACTCTCTGCACTCTCGCTGTCTCCCACTCTCTCTCTCTCACTCATCTCATCGCATTCACCTTGTGTTGCTGCTGCAACAGAGTGATTTTTAAGTTTCGCTTTGTAAATAGCCACATGTTGTACATTGATGAAATCCGACAAAAGAATAAGAAAGTGCAATACAAGATATTTTAATGAAAGTAGCGCATTATTTATCCTGGCATGAAAAGGTCTAATTAGGTGTTCCGAGAAAGAGTTAAATAGAGATAGAGAAAGGCAAAGCAGAAGCTGTACGGTTGGATATAGTGCAAATACAGCAGCAGGTTGAATGGCAGACAATTTAAAGCTGGTGTGAGATTAATTGCTATATTGGATGTTATAAATTTAACTAAGGTTTAAAAAGTTTGTGTGTGTGTGTGGACGTGTAATCGTGTAGAATTGACACTAACAAAGAAGATTCCACATCATATTGTGAGGAAACTAAATAGAGAGTGTAATTACATATTGATTTTATAAAATAAAAAAATTCAATGAAAAGTGGGCTTAAAATCTTCTATATACTTTCAATATAGGTAAAGAAGACTTTATTGTTAAAAATTTACCTTTAATACAAATAACAAATTTAAATGAAATTTGGGACTGTAAATTTTAATTTTTTAATTTTAATTTCAAATTTTGAAAGCCGTTTAATTTGCTACGGCCTATACATCACGTTGCATTATGTATAATTTTCTTACATAACATAAAAACTTACTTATATTTGCTTTGAAATAGGAAAACGAATTGCATGTGTCAATGTTACTGTCATAAAAGAAACATTTTTGTTTAATTAGGACTTGACATTTGAGAATGGTAACTTCCATGTACTGAGTTACCTCTACATAACAAAAACATATTTTCCCATTCCATCCCACTAATAACCTTTTAGCATTTCCGTGGGTTTACACATTTCTATTCTTACACTTACTTAAATACTAACAGATAGCTTAATTTATCAAAACCATCAGTTGATGCATAGCAATGAATTCAGCTGGCATTTTCCTAAACATTGTGCAAAACGTTCACGCAACATTCCCATAGTGTAACCTATTCTATTCCCTAGCCAAGCCAACAAATATCCCAATAATCGTTTGTAAAACAATGAAAAGCTGCTTAAAATTCTTTTAAAATCAATGCCAGATTTTTTTGTTTTGGCCCTCCCCACCCAAAAGATTTTGTGTGTAAAACTTCGTGATACAAAAGGCCATGGGGGCCAAGATAGAAACAAACCCATAAACCGAATCAAATGGGTTCTTTGTGAGTTGTGAGGATACACCTTCTCCCCTTCCTTTACTATAGTACTTGTATACTGTATTCAATGCATTCAGCTCGTTCGCAGCTTGCATGCCTCTGTGTGTGTGTGTGTTTCCTGTATCTCTCTCTACTAACGCTACGCTGCTTTTTGGCATCGGACAAGTGTCCAACAAAATGTATACAATATTGCGTAGCTACAACCACAAAGGTCAATGGGGACAAAGCAGGGTATTTGGGCTGTTGTTATCCTTGTACACCTTTAATGGCTCCATTGCTATTTGATCATACTTACCACGTACAACCAACCGTACCGGTTGGCTGGTCAGAGCATCCTGTGTTGTGAAATCACTTGCTGTCACCTGACATTCCCAAAGGCCATCATCGAAATCCAATGTGGCCGAGCGTATCCACAACGAACAATCGCCACCAATCTGCATCGGTGGCGGATGTAGATCCAAATGCAGTCCACCGTTGGGCGTGGAGGAGGGTCGTGCGGCCCATTCGTATTTCTTGGCATAAATGCCAACAGGCTGAAACGAGAACAAAAAAGACAAAAAAGCAAATCAAAAGATACTCAGACTGAGTTATAAAAGAAATCACACAAAACAAAATGAAATCGTAAAGTTTTTGGAAATTGTGCTTAGGCATTTGGTATTCAATTGTGGCCGAAGAGAAATCTTCCTTTGTTATCATATTTCTATGTACAATTACGTAGATGGCGTTATAGGGCGGGTGGGTTTAGATGCGAATATGGTGGGCGTGGCATGCATGCAACCAAGGAATAGTAATTAGTTTGCAAAGGCTTTTGTTCTTACGATTGTGTTGTAGTGTTAAGATGTGAGAGAGGCAGAGATCAGAGAGCGTTGCATTCGTTTGCCACAATACACAGTAAGGATATGGAGGATTACAAATTAGTTGCTGTTGCTGTAGAACATTTGTCTGTTGTGTAAGGTTAGGTCATGTGTTCTGTTTGTTAAACAGTATTTTCGATTTGAGCTATTTTATGTTTGGTATTTGAAAGTGACACTGTTTTAAGCCGATTGAAAAGGGCATTTTGTAGGATATGAAATTTTTTAATATTTTTAATATTTGTACTATTACTATTTTTTTATATTTATAATATTTTTAATGTTTTTATAAATTTTTAATATTTTTAATATTTTTGATATTTTTGATATGTTTTAATATTTTTAGTATTTTTAATATTTTTAATATTTTTAATATTTTTAATTTTTTTAATATTTTTAATATTTTTAATATTATTAATATTTTTTAATATTTTTAGTTTTTTTAATATTTTTGATATTTTTGATATTATTGATATTTTTAATATTTTTAATATTTTTAATATTTTTAATATTTTTAATATTTTTAATATTTTTAATATTTTTAATATTTTTAATATTTTTAATTTTTTTAATATTTTTGATATTTTTGATTTTTTAATATTTTTGATATTTGTAATATTTTTGATTTTTTTTGATATTTTTGATATTTTTGATATTTTTGATATTTTTGATATGTTTAATATTTTTAGTATTTTTAATATTTTTAATATTTTTAATATTTTTAGTATTTTTAATATTTTTAATATTTTTAATATTTTTAATATTAATATGTTTTCATTGTTCGGTTTAAGATCTATTCTATTATTGCTAATAGAATTTGTTTTTACAAGAGTTGTGTGAAATGGATTATGTTGACAGCTGGCAGGGCAGATAGCTATTTCGATGGTTGCCAATCCACCATCATCAGTGCCGTTTGCTGTGCCTTCTCCACTCATTATCACAACCTTAAGTGTTAAAAGCTTCACACAATCAATGTGAAGCTCACACACACCGGTGCGAAAATGGTATCAACGAAGACAACGTCAACACAATCCACACAAGCTCTTGTCTATGCTTTGTCCATCGGACAAAATAGCATAAAATTGTTTTTGGCATAAAATGCCAACCCAGTGTACCTCCCGTGTATGTATTCTCTTGTTTATTACCGTTTGATGAGGCACTGATGATGATGGATTGGCAACCATCGAAATAGCTATCTGCCCTGCCAGCTGTCAACATAATCCATTTCACACAACTCTTGTAAAAACAAATTCTATTAGCAATAATAGAATAGATCTTAAACCGAACAATGAAAACATATTCATATTCTGCACAGATCGAAAAAAAAATAAACAAGAGAATATTTTTAATATTTTTAATATTTTTAATATTTTTAATATTTTTAATATTTTTAATATTTTTAATATTTTTAATATTTTTAATATTTTTAATATTATAAATATTTTTTAAATTTTTTAATATTTTTAGTATTTTTAGTATTTTTAGTATTTTTAATATTTTTGATATTTTTGATATTTTTGATATTTTTGCTATTTTTGCTATTTTTGCTATTTTTGATATTTTTGATATTTTTGATATTTTTGATATTTTTGATATTTTTGATATTTTTGATATTTTTGATATTTTTGATATTTTTGATATTTTTGATATTTTTGATATTTTTGATATTTTTGATATTTTTGATATTTTTGATATTTTTGATATTTTTGATATTTTTGATATTTTTGATATTTTTGATATTTTTGATATTTTTGATATTTTTGATATTTTTGATATTTTTGATATTTTTGATATTTTTGATATTTTTGATATTTTTGATATTTTTGATATTTTTGATATTTTTGATATTTTTGATATTTTTGATATTTTTGATATTTTTGATATTTTTGATATTTTTGATATTTTTGATATTTTTGATATTTTTGATATTTTTGATATTATTGATATTTTGAATATTTTTAGTATTTTTAATATTTGTAAATATATTTAATATTTTTAATATTTGTAATATTTTTAATATTTTAAATATTTTTAATATTTACGTTAAGTGTATCAAATGATACATCAAATTCGGCTTACGATCAGAAACGTAAATTTAATATATATATATATAAAAAAAAAACACGATCGACTAAAACTAACAAACAAACATTTTTAATATTTTTAATATTTTTAATATGTTTAATATTTTCAATATTTTTAATATTTTTAGAATTTTTAATATTTTTAATATTTTTAATATTTTTAATTTTTTAATATTTTTAATATTTTTAATATTTTTAATATTTTTAATATTTTTAATATTTTTAATATTTTTAATATTTTTAATATTTTAAATATTATTAATATTTTTAATATTTTTAATATTTTTAATATTTTTAATATTTTTAATATTTTTAATATTTTTAATATTTTTAATATTTTTAATATTTTTAATATTTTTAATATTTTAAATATTTTTAGCGTTTTTAATATTTTTAGTAGTTTTAGTATTTTTAATATTTTAAATATTTTTAATATTTTTTAGCGTTTTTACTATTTTTAGTAGTTTTAATATTTTTAATATGTATGATATTTTCAATATTTTTAATATTTTTAATATTTTTAATATTTTTAATATTTTTAATATTTTTAATATTTTTAATATTTTTAATATTTTTAATATTTTTAATATTTTTAATATTTTTAATATTTTTAATATTTTTAATATTTTTAATATTTTTAATATCTTTAATATTTTTATTATTTTTATTATTTTTAATATTTTTAATATTTTTAATATTTTTAATATTTTTAATATTTTTAATATTTTTAATATCTATATATATAAAAATGAAATGGTCCACGTATGTCATAGCATTACGTGAGAACGGCTGGAGCGATTTGGCTGATGTTTTTTTTATTCGATTCGAAATTTTCCGTAGATTGTTTGTGTTGAAAAAAATCAAATCCAGGTGGCGCTAGGGTGGATTTATATCCAAAATTTGAATGCATGTACCAATTCAACTGAAATTTAGAATGGATATTCGTTTGATCATGAGAAAACATTTTATGTACAAATGGACCCGGTAGGTGGCGCTGGGGTCGGTTTACAATCAAAATTTTAACGAAAGGGCCAATTTAACTGAAATTCAGAATCTATGTTTGTTTGATCATCAGAAAAAATTGTATGTACAAATGGACCCGGTAGATGGCGCTAGGGTGGATTTATATCGAAAATTTGAATGCATGTACTAATTTAACTGAAATTTAGTATTTATGTTTGTGGAACCTTGAGAAAAAATTGTTTGTATAAATTGACCCGGTAGGTGTCGCTAGGGTGGAATTATAATGAAAATTTTTACGAATTAAACAATTTGACTGAAATTTTGAATGTGTATTTGTTTTATTATGAGAATTTTTTTTGTATATATGGACCTACAGTTGATTTGGCTGGGATTGAATTATTTCGAAAATTTATATCCATTGTCCGATTTTACTTAAACTTAAAATATATGATTTTTTTGACATGAGAAAATTTTGAATGTATGTTTGGAACCAGTTGCCGGTGTTTAGCTTATGATATACTTAATTTTTGGAATGTCATTTAGTCACTTTTTTTTTAACATCATAGTTATTCAGAAGTCTATATAAAACAGATGTACATTTTGATGTCACCATAATTGTGAAAACGGTTGACCCCATTTGTCCCAAAATTTCAGTGAAAGTTGGGGATTGGCTGTAGATGGTCACCCAGACCGCAAAAAGGCTTAAAGAAGAATGACTAACTTTTATAATGGCGCACTTCCTACAGAATTAGAGAGCTTCACAAAGTGGTTTTTCCCATTTCGAAATTTTAGGGGACAATAACGAAAATAGGAATAACTGTTGATATCACCCAGACCATACGGTTAATAGGGTTGCTGAGCCTAATGAAGGCATTTTTGGAAATTCGTACTCCTTAGGATAAAAAGGTACAATCACAAAGTACACCAACGCAGAAAGTTCTATGTCAGTCAATCGGCATAAAAATTTGGTAGGTGACGCTGGGGTGGAATTATAATGAAAATTGTAATGAATATTTTTATTAAAATTTTTTCGATTATAATTAAGTTTAATAGTCAAGTGTGAATCTCCAAAACGTGTGTACGCGCACAAATCCGAACGACTGCACCAAATTTTCAAAACTGATGGAACGTACGAAAAGGTTTATTAAAGCCCTTACTATGGAAAATATATGAGTAAGTGAGGCAAACGAAAGAAGTCCTTCTGTAAGGTGCCGGCGTCAAATGTAGTTGTTTGGCCTATAGAAATGAGACGGATGAATAGAAAACATTTACCACTGCATTTATGAATATTCCGGCTAAAATTTTATTTTTGAGTAGTGGACGGAATACGCGTTGAAAATGGTGAGGTTTATCTACAGAGCAGACAAATTCAAGATGAAGATGATAATATAGAAACGATATGTTTATTTTGATCAGTAGGGGAGGGAAGGTAGTGTGATACAAATGTATTTTGGTCGTGATGAAAGAAATTTTGATACATAGGTAGTACTTACCAAAGCTCGATCTGAGGACAAAGAGAGCATAGCTAAAGTTTTGTTTTGTTTTCCCTTTCTTTCTTAATATTCATATTTATTTCTGTGTATGTCACTAAACTTATTTTCTACGGCCTGACGGATGTTGATACAACTTTTTCTGATAAAAAGAGTTCGTATTATTAGATCTGAACTTCTTTAGCCTTCACTACCATCTACTTCGTGTAAACTTTTAAAAACGTTTAACATTTGAGATTCAGATATAAAATATGGCAAGTGTGTATGAGGCTTCAGTTCTTAGACCACTTTCCCTTAGGACATATTTTATTTGTATCCATAGAGCTTGGTATAACTCTTTCTTATGCCAATAACTTTGCTGGCAGGACGAAGTTTGCCGGGTCAGCTAGTTTTTAATATTTTTAATATTTTTAATATGTTTAATATTTGAATAAAAAAATCATTTATTCATTCTGGCGAGTTAAAAAAGTCTATCACTCCTACACTAACAATTTCATTGCTAATGGCCACAATATGTCAAGCCTATTTCTGACAGCTAGTAAAGCCAATAATTATCTTTATCTGTTATGTCGATTGTTTATAGACTCTCAAAGGATGACAGAATGCATAACATACGCACAACATAACACCACCCTAATGCAGCCTCATCCTTTATGTGTAACAATCAGAAAATACCCAACTGCATTTGTGGAAGTAAACATAGACGCACCAAAGAATATATGCGTAGTTTGACAAGAATGCATACATGTGTTTTAGTTAGTACATCACTCCTTCATCAATGCATTATTGTCTGATTGTAAGTTTTTGGCTGTGTGCGTGCATGTGCGTGTGTGTTTGCAATTTAATTGTCTTTTGTTTAAATTTCAGTTTGTTTACTAATTGGAAATTAAATTACAATTAGTGCTCTGAGCAAAAGTTCAAATTAGTGATATTTATACTATTGTTATTGCTACTAGAAGTCATCACCCAACTTGTGCTGCAGCATTTCTTGCTATTGTTGCCAGTTTTGTAGCCTTGCAATTTGTGTTTTTGTTGTTGCAGCTATTATCGTTGTTGTTGTTTCTGTCCTTGTTGTAGTGTTGTTGATGACGTTGCTGTAGTCGATGTGGGTTTTATAATTATTCTTGTTTTGTTTGTTCGTTTGTTTACGATTATTGTTATTGTTGCTTGCAGTTGTGCCACAGTATCAATTACAAACAATGACAACTAAATATTTGCCCTAAAATTTGCAAAGGGGGTGTTGGAGGGGAGTGTTATGTAAACAACGATTGCAGCAATGTTAACGCAGGCGTAAGATTAAGGATATTCCTAAACGATTTGTGATGCACAACGAAGTTTAAGGGGGTGGGGGTAGTTATATTGAGATTGAGAGGGGGGTTTTGAATACCAAATGACACTGTTTTAACAACATTGAACGTCATAATGGTCGGACATCTGTAAAGTCCAAACTATCAGCAGTTGTAACTTGGCAAAGTAAAAATGTCGGTAGAGCTGAAAAGTAGAGAAAGCTGTAATTTGTTTCTGATTTACATTGAATTTGGTTATGAGATGGGCACAGATTTTAAACTGTGCTGTGAACAAGATGAAGGTCATGCGGAATTTAAAACGGAAATTGGGATATTATTTTATTGTGGTATATCTTGTTATCCTTAAAATTTTCGTAAATATTTTTCGATTTTATTTTTTTAATCCAAACAAATCTCAAAGTATTAGTAGTAGTATACAAAATGGAATAACTTGTTTTCATTGGTCATCTCAGGAATGAGATATGGGAGAGCTTGCCGAATTTGTGACTTACGCAAACAGGACCTTCAGTTAACTATGCACATTTTTTTTTGGAGTTTTCCCCCAACGAACAACTATTCATCTCTCTAACAATATTGACCCATTTTGTTTCTAGTAATCAAAAGTGAAATGCAGTTTTTCACACGTCATTAAATATACCATTAAATAGTACATCGCTAAATATACTATATTTCAATGCAACTTGTTGTCCTCATGCTGTAATTCATAGAATTAATGTATCACATTTCTTTAAATCCGAAATGGGTCAGATTGTGCTTTGTCCAACTGCTTTGTCAACACTTTACCATCATCTGTCAACCCTGCTGTATTTTCTTCATTTCTGTAGGGCAGTGTAACCTATTTTTCACAACACAAATAAGTTTTCACTTTGTAATTAGTAAAAAATATACCACAGATGATGTTTTTAATTTATGCCATCAATCCCTACAGTAATATAAAATCGTATCGTATCATCAACTCATATATGCACAAATGCAAGGTATGAATATTAATACAATGCAAACTACACATTTATGCACACATATGTGTATGCATGTATGTTATATTCTCTCATATGTATAGTATATGAGGGAATATAACTTTTCAAATATGTACTGTAAGCCGGGTCGAAAAAAAAAGTTGTCAATGTTACCGCCTTATATGAAAAATTAAGTAAAAACAATTTCGGGGGAGTGAAAAATTTTTTTCTGTAGTCGCGGCAAAAACGCCGGATTCGGGGTTTTTACCATAACATGGTTATTTGTATACCGATTGTCAAGATCTATGCATCGTAGAAAAGGTATTAGCCACAGCTTTGTTAGTGTGTTAAAGACTTTTAACTACGACGCCATATTCCAGCGGTTCTCATCACTGTATTCTTAAAAAACCCCCTAAGCATATAATTTTTTGATGTAGATTTAAAGGCCTTGAAAAACTATTAACGATTTTAGAAAAATCCGTTAACTTTTATTCATAAACAAAAAAGTTATATTGATTTAAAAAGTCAGTACATGTGATAATGCGAAATATACATTTGTTTATTTTTATTACATTCGTTTGTTATAAAACGTGTACAATTGAAAAATAAATAAAGTTCAAACAAATAAAAATCAATATTCGAAAATACCAAATAATCGGAATACTATCTAACTGAAGAACTTCCAAAGATTTTTTTAGCGACGAATGTAAATAAAGTTTGATGACGCTTAATGCCATATCGGATTATGAGGAAATCTTTGGTTGAGCAAATAAAACTTTTTATACAAATCTACTTCGAACTATCATATGTACTAAAATGTTAAATCAATATAACTTTTTTGTTTATGAAGAAAATGCAACGTTTATTTCGCAATTATTTTATAGTTTCTACAGGGCTTCAAATCTGCATCAGAAAATTTTATGATTAGGGGGGTTTTTAAGGATACAATGTTGAGAACCACTGGAATATGACGTCATAGTTTTAAGAAACTATATTAATAAAAAAGCTCTTGTTAATCCATCTTCAACGTTATATACAACTTAAGAATCGGACAGCGAATAACAAAGTTATGGACAAAACGTCAAAACCGGCGTTCTTGCCACGCCCACAAAAATAAAAATTTTGCACCTCCGAATTTGTTTTTATAAGACTGTTCATATAAGGCGGTAACATTCATATATTTTTTTTTCTCCATATAGATCGACCCGGCTTAATGTACTGTATATAGATTTAACTACCACCATACGTACTGTCAAGCGAAGTAAACAAATTTGTCCATAACTTATGAACCAACAACATTCGTAGTTTTTCATTATAACAATTCATTGCACATCAGTACTTTTTGGACAGCCATTTTTCTCTGTACTGAACTCGTCTGTTTGCCCCGTTTCATACGACCTTCAATCCAATACCCCCACACACCCCCCACCCGTTTGGTAGAGAAGAGAAATAAAAATTGAAACCACAACATGACATTTTAATAAATTACTGTTGTGACCACAACAAAACAATCAAGATGTCACTTTAATATGTCAAAGGCTACTACCACCACCATCAACCATCTCTACCGCCTGCATAGCTTCTTCTGGTGGTGGCGGGTGGGCAGTTAGTAGGAGGCTGACTGGTGTTAAGCAAACGAGTGTTTCCAGTTTAAGTTTTGGGGACCGCACATGGCTATACAAAAATTGTGGTCAACAACAAAATATATTTATGGAAACACATTCGGTACGTATGTTTGTATGCTTAAAACGCTCATCGTAGTGATGAAAATAACTCGCTTTAGATTTTTTTCTAGAGAGAATGTGAAAACCCACAAGTTTCAATCAAATACATACTACCTACCCGGGCTATACTCTGTGGGTTTTGGTATAGTCGAAAAATGATGATGTTGCAAATAGTTGGTAGTTAAACTGTAGGTCGTTTAATGACGTTTTTCATTTGAGGGGAACTAGGAAGGACAGCAAACTCATGTTGAGGAACAATTGTGTGGGAGCGATGTGACAGTTAAGTTTTTATTAAACATTTGTGGCTTTTAAATCGACTTGCCAGTTAGGGGTATTATTGCAATTGTTGTTTAAAATGTCAGCAATAAATATTATTACTCATACGCATTGCTAGCAAGGACCTTGATAAACGGGTGTCGGCTATCACTGTAACTATATAAGTATCGGTTTTTAAATTAAATTCTTTAGTTGCGGACTTTGATAAATATGTAAGGGTATGGGACGTAAGCGACGAACACACAGAACTAGTGTTGTCATGAATTCCACTCAAATTGTATGGCATTGTATCTAAAATAAATCTATATATATAAAAGGCCAAACGACTAATGCTATATTCATGAAATTTAGAATGTAGGTTACTTTTATAAAATAGGCTCGCACTAAGAAGAAATTTTAGAAAAATCGGTCTGCAAGGGGGTGAAAAGTGAGAGGTACCGCCTCCTACAATGCGAAATTTGAAATGACTGTATCTCTTAAACCATTAAAGCCACGAAGTCGAGATTTGAAACTTATGTTGGTCGTACACGAAAAATAATTTTTGTTTGTAGAAAGTGGGCGATGCCACGCCCTTTCTTACAAAAACGTTATAAATGAACTGATTGTAACTAAATTTTTACTGTGAGTTACTGTCCGCAGGGCCTCTATCATCGCGTACATGAAAACATTGTTAGGAAATGGGGCGTAGCACCACCCACACAAACCAAAATTTCATTCGATCGTATCTCACGAGCAACTAAAGGTAAGAATATGTTTTTTGCCATATTTAATACGGGTACGAGGAGGATTACGCCTCGCTGGTAAATAGACGGCGACACGAACATTTTGAATATTTTTAATTTTCTTAATATTTTTAATATTTGTAATATTTTTAATATTTGTGCTATATTTTATTTTTTTACTATTTTTAATATTTGTACTATATTTAATTTTTTTTAAACATTTTTAATATTTTTGCTATATTTTAATTTTTGAATATTTTTAATATTTATCATATTTTTATTTTTTTAACATTTTTAATATTAGTAATATATTTTTAATATTTTTAGTATTTTTAATATTTTGAATATTGTTCTTGATTTTGTATTTTGTTGATCTGCAATGAATTATGATATTGTCATAGTTCGGTTTAAGATCATTTCTATTGGCAATTATATATTATTGCCAATAGGTTTTTTGTTCAAGAGTGTGAAATGTATATTGTTGACAGCAGGTTAGGCGCTGACGAGACATTGTGGTTAATGTCGAAATGACGTCATACGCCTAACCTGCTGTCAACATAATACATTTCACACTCTTGAACAAAAAACCTATTGGCAATAATATATAATTGCCAATAGAAATGATCTTAAACCGAACTATGACAATATCATTATTTTGAATATTTTTAGTAGTTTTAATATATTTAATATTTCTAATATTTTTAGTATTTTTAATAGTTTTAATATTTTTTACTAATTTTAATATTTTTAATATTTTTGCTATATTTTATTTTTTTTAATATTTTTATTATTTTTAATATTTGTAATATTTTTCATATTTTTAATAATTTTAATATTAATAATATTTTTAATATTCTAATATTTTTAATATTTTTAATATTTTTAATATTTTTAGTATTTTTAATATTTTTAATATTTTTAATATTTTTAATATTTTTAATATTTTTAATATTTTTAATATTTTTAATATTTTTAATATTTTTAATATTTTTAATATTTTTAATATTTTTAATATTTTTAATAAATTTAATATTTTTAATATTTTTAATATTTTTAATATTTTTAATATTTTTAATATTTTTAATATTTTTAATATTTTTAATATTTTTAATATTTTTAATATTTTTAGTATTTTTAATATTTTTAATATTTTTAATATTTTTAATATTTTTAATATTTTTAATATTTTTAATATTTTTAATATTTTTAATATTTTTAATATTTTTAATATTTTTAATATTTTTAATATTTTTAATATTTTTAATATTTTTAATATTTTTAATATTTTTAATATTTTTAATATTTTTAATATTTTTAATATTTTTAATACCAAAATGTAACAATTCGTCACAAAGGGATCTGATGATGAACTCGTCATGGAGTTCGAAACGTGTCATTCTAGTGAGTGACATCGAATTGCTATTTATGTTGACAATAATTAACCTCTGATCGTTGAGCTAAATTAACAAATTTTAATAATTTTTAATACTTTTAATATTTTTTATATTTTTAATATCTACTAGCTGGCCCGGCAGACTTCGTCCTGCCTTAAAATTATTGTAAAAGATAATGATTGCTGTTGAAATCTAATAGCGATTGGTTTATTACTTTGAGATCTGGAATATTTCAATATAAAAGGCGAGGTTTTTCCGGACAAATTTTGTACTTCATATATCTAAAAGATTATTATATATTATTTTAAGAATTGCTAAAATGGATCAGCAGTATCGTCCAACACGAAATTGACGAAATTGGTTAAACCGCTAAAATGGATTCATTCATTTGTATGGTATCTCCCATACAAATGTACCACTCCGTCCACTTTAGAGATGGAGTAAAAATATCAATAAATCCAACGTGATCGTACCCAAATTCTTTATTTAGTAAAGCTATAGCAGGATACAGTTTTGGAGAAAAAAAACCAAATCAATTGCGGGTTCATATATACAAAAAAAATCTGATAATAAAACAAATATACACTGTGGTGCAAAAATGAGCCAATGTTTTAAACCAGATTTGTTATAAAATAATTTTTAAACTTTTTATTGTATTATTTTCAAACCTTTTGCTAAATTTAAAATATGCATCTGTAAAATATGTAAAGCAATAACAAAAATAAAACTTACATTACTGTAAGTATATAAAAACAAAATATTTTCAAAATCAGACCATTGGCACACTTTTGCTCCAAGGTTTTTCTTATCTAAATTTAATAATTAGTCCTGCCTATTTTTACTTTCTTCAAATGATCCACACTATTAGGCGTATATTGACAAAGTTGAGTAACATAATATACAGGAATTTCATTTCATTCAGCCAGAACCCACTCCCACAGCTCATTTATACTTTTCGGGGATCTTTCGTTTCTGTCAGCCCGCGTTTTAGGTAAGCTCACAGATTTTCGATTGGGTTCAGATCTGGACTCTGCAGTAGTTACTCCCTGACCCCAAACACCTGAGAACTAAGCCATTCCTTGACAATTTTTACAAAATGTTTTGGGTCGTTGTCATATTGGCAGACGACATTCTCTGGTCTATCTGGAATTTGGCCACGGCTATGGGGCAAATTATCTTGCAAAATGCGAAGATAGTCTTCCTTTCGCATTTTTCCTTCGATCCGTATAAGTAGTCCCACACCATCTGGGGTTGCACATCCCCAAATCATAACAGAACCGCCTCCGTGCTTAATGGTTTGTGATTCATGAGCTGGATCTGGTGTGTTTGATCAATTGGCCCAATAAAATACCTTCCCAACCGATTGGTATATATTGATTTTGGTCTCATCTGACCACACGAACAACAAGTTAATCATATATTTAATTTGTGTTAGTTAAAACAAATACTCACCAGGTGCCAATCTCAAACCATATAGCTCGGAGGCGGTTCTATTATGATATGGAGATGTGCAACCCCAGATGGTGTGGGACCACTTATACTAATCGAAGGAATAATGCGATGGGAAAACTTTATTAGCATTTTGCAAAACAATTTGCCCCATAGCACTGGACAAATTCCAGATAGACCAGAGAATGTCGTCTGCCAATATGACAACGACCCAAAACATTTTGTAAAAATTGTCAAGGAATGGCTTAGTTCTCAGGTTTTTGGGGTCTGGGAGTGGCCACTGGAGAGTCCAGATCTGAACCCGATCGAAAACCTGTGGGCTTACCTGAAAAGCCGGCAGGCTGAAACGAAAGAGCTCCGAAAAGTATTAATGAGCTGTGGGAGTGGGTTCTGGCTGAATGAAACCAAAATTCCTGTATATTATGTTGCTCAACTTTGTCAATAAACGCCAAATAGGATGGATCATTTGAAGAAAGTAAAAATATGCAGGACTAATTATTAAATTTAGATAAGAAAACCCTTGGAGCAAAAGTGTGCCAATGGTCTGATTTTGAAAATGTTTTGTTTTTATATACTTACAGTAATGTAAGTTATAATTTTATTATTGCTTTATATATTTTACAGATGCATATTTTAATTTTAGCAAAAGGTTTGAAAATAATATAATAAAAAGTATAAAAAATATTCAATAACGTACTTTTTTTAAAACATTGGCTCATTTTTGCACCACAGTGTACATTCAAAATTTCAGTCAAATTGTCAATTTCGTAAAAATTTTCATTATAATTCCACCCTAGCGACACCTACCGGTTCAATTTCTACAAACAATTTTTTCCCAAGGTTCCACAAACATAAATACTAAATTTCAGTTAAATTAGTACATGCATTCAAATTTTCGATATAAATCCACCCTAGCGCCATTTACCGGGTCCATTTGTACATACAATTTTTTCTGATGATCAAACAAACATAGATTCTGAATTTCAGTTAAATTGGCCCATTCGTTAAAATTTTGATTGTAAACCGACCCCAGCGCCACCTACCGGGTCCATTTGTACATAAAATGTTTTCTCATGATCAAACGAATATCCATTTTAAATTTCAGTTGAATTGGTACATGCATTCAAATTTTCGATATAAATCCACCCTAGCGCCACCTGGATTTGATTTTTTTCAACACAAACAATCTACGGAAAATTTCGAATCGAATAAAAAAAAATCAGCCAAATCGCTCCAGCCGTTCTCAAGTGATGGTATGACATACGTGGACCATTTCATTTTTATATATATAGATATATATAGATATATATAAAAATGAAATGGTCCACGTATGTCATAGCATTACTTAAGAACGGCTTGAGCGATTTGGCTGATTTTTTTTTTATTCGATTCAAAATTTTCCGTAGATTGTTTGTGTTGAAAAAAATCAAATCCAGGTGGCGCTAGGGTGGATTTATATCGAAAATTTGAATGCATGTACCAATTCAACTGAAATTTAGAATGTATATTCGTTTGATCATGAGAAAACATTATATGTACAAATGGACCCGGTAGGTGGCGCTGGGGTTGGTTTACAATCAAAATTTTAACGAATGGGCCAATTTAACTGAAATTCAGAATCAATGTTTATTTGATCATCAGAAAAAATCGTATGTGCAAATGGACCCGGTAGATGGCGCTAGGGTGGATTTATATCGAAAATTTGAATGCATGTACCAATTTAACTGAAATTTAGTATTTATGTTTGTGGAACCTTGAGAATTTTTTGTTTGTATAAATTGACCCGGTAGGTGTCACTAGGGTGGAATTATAATAAAAATTTTAACGAATTAAAAAATTTGACTGAAATTTAGAATGTATATTTGTTTTATTTTGAGAATTTTTTTTTTGTAAATATGGACCCGCAGTTGATTTGGCTGGGGTTGAATTATTTCGAAAATTTATATCAATTGTCCGATTTTACTCAAACTTAAAATATATGATTTTTTTGGCATGAGAAAATTTTGAATGAATGTTTGGAACCAGTTGCCGGTGTTTAGCTTATGATACACTTTATTTTTGGAATGTCATTTAGTCAGTTTTTTTTAACATCTTAGTTATTCAGAAGTCTATATATATAAAAAAAATTTACGTTTGATGTCACCACTAATTGTGAAAACGGTTGACCCCATTTGTCCCAAAATTTCAGTGAAAGTTGGGGATTGGCTGTAGATGGTCATCCAGTCCGCAAAAAGGCTTAAAGAAGAATGACTTACTTTTATAATGGCGAACTTCCTACAGAATTAGAGAGATTCACAAAGTGGGTTTTCCCATTTCGAAATTTTAGGGGACAATGACGAAAATACTAATAACTGTTGATATCACCTAGACCATACGGTTAATGGGGTTGCTGAGCCTAATTAAGGCATTTTTGGAAATTCGTACTCCTTAGGATAAAAAGGGGCAAAGTGCTTACATGGCTCAGACCAAACACTTAAAGGTACAGTCACCCAGTACACCAACGCAGAAAGTTAAATGTCAGTCAATAGGCTTAAAAATATGGTTTTAGAATATATGCATGTCAATAAGTAAGTTTTCATCCCATCATTGACGACACTGCTGATCCGTTTTAGCAATTCTTATAATAATATATGTTATGTATAATAATTTTTAAGATATATGAAGAACAGAATTTGTCCGGGAAAACCTCGCCCTTTAAATTGAAATATTTTAGAGGTCAAAGAAATAAACCAATCGTTATTAGATTTCAACTGCACTCAACATATTTTACAAAAATTTGGAGGCAGGACGAAGTCTGCCGGGCCAGCTAGTTTTTAATATCTATATATATAAAATTGAAATGGTCCACGTATGTCATAGCATTACTTAAGAACGGCTAGAGCGATTTGGCTGATTTTTTTTTATTCGATTCAAAATTTTCCGTAGATTGTTTGTGTTGAAAAAAATCAAATCCAGGTGGCGCTAGGGTGGATTTATATCGAAAATTTGAATGCATGTACCAATTCAACTGAAATTTAGAATGTATATTCGTTTGATCATGAGAAAACATTATATGTACAAATGGACCCGGTAGGTGGCGCTGGGGTTGGTTTACAATCAAAATTTTAACGAATGGGCCAATTTAACTGAAATTCAGAATCAATGTTTATTTGATCATCAGAAAAAATCGTATGTACAAATGGACCCGGTAGATGGCGCTAGGGTGGATTTATATCGAAAATTTGAATGCATGTACCAATTTAACTGAAATTTAGTATTTATGTTTGTGGAACCTTGAGAATTTTTTGTTTGTATAAATTGACCCGGTAGGTGTCACTAGGGTGGAATTATAATAAAAATTTTAACGAATTAAAAAATTTGACTGAAATTTAGAATGTATATTTGTTTTATTTTGAGAATTTTTTTTTTTATATTTATTTACGTTAAGTGTATCGAAGTGATACAACAAATTCGGCTCAAGATCAGAAAAGTGTTTTATTATTTATTGTTTGATATTTTTGGTCAAATTCAGTGTGTCACGCACTAGGATGACGCGTTTCGAACTCCATGACGAGTTCATCTTCAGACCCCTTTGTGACTAACTGATGCACAATGGTACATCATCAGCTGTATATATATCTACAATTATGCCAAACATATGCATGTGAAGTAGATATCAGCCGAAAATGTCCAGCATAGTTATGAATTTGACCATTCACAATCAAACATGAGAATGGAGGATATTTTATCCCACGATTCCCTTTTTACCTCACAAAGCTCAAGCTTTACCATGGCTTTTCACCACAAAACTCAAGCTTTTTTACAAGGTTTGTTGTTAAACTAAGCTTACTATTGTTACTGAGCATATACAGTGTTTGCTCACTACTAACTACTAAGCATATATAGTTTGTTAGGCCGTGCCGTGCCAGTGTATGTGTATTTGTGTTTTTGTTAGTCGATCTTACATTACTTATATTTATTTACGTTAAGTGTATCGAAGTGATACAACAAATTCGGCTCAAGATCAGAAAAGTGTTTTATTATTTATTGTTTGATATTTTTGGTCAAATTCAGTGTGTCACGCACTAGGATGACGCGTTTCGAACTCCATGACGAGTTCATCTTCAGACCCCTTTGTGACTAACTGATGCACAATGGTACATCATCAGCTGTATATATATCTACAATTATGCCAAACATATGCATGTGAAGTAGATATCAGCCGAAAATGTCCAGCATAGTTATGAATTTGACCATTCACAATCAAACATGAGAATGGAGGATATTTTATCCCCACGATTCCCTTTTTACCTCACAAAGCTCAAGC
Organism: Muscina levida; assembly: GCA_964034835.1. Lineage (NCBI taxonomy): Eukaryota > Metazoa > Arthropoda > Insecta > Diptera > Muscidae > Muscina > Muscina levida. The sequence goes on along the minus strand of OZ035880.1, from coordinate 9,749,719 downwards.
TTTACCATGGCTTTTCACCACAAAACTCAAGCTTTTTTACAAGGTTTGTTGTTAAACTAAGCTTACTATTGTTACTGAGCATATACAGTGTTTGCTCACTACTAACTACTAAGCATATATAGTTTGTTAGGCCGTGCCGTGCCAGTGTATGTGTATTTGTGTTTTTTTTTTTTGTAAATATGGACCCGCAGTTGATTTGGCTGGGGTTGAATTATTTCGAAAATTTATATCAATTGTCCGATTTTACTCAAACTTAAAATATATAATTTTTTTGGCATGAGAAAATTTTGAATGAATGTTTGGAACCAGTTGCCGGTGTTTAGCTTATGATACACTTTATTTTTGGAATGTCATTTAGTCAGTTTTTTTTAACATCTTAGTTATTCAGAAGTCTATATATATAAAAAAAATTTACGTTTTGATGTCACCACTAATTGTGAAAACGGTTGACCCCATTTGTCCCAAAATTTCAGTGAAAGTTGGGGATTGGCTGTAGATGGTCATCCAGTCCGCAAAAAGGCTTAAAGAAGAATGACTTACTTTTATAATGGCGAACTTCCTACAGAATTAGAGAGATTCACAAAGTGGGTTTTCCCATTTCGAAATTTTAGGGGACAATGACGAAAATACTAATAACTGTTGATATCACCTAGACCATACGGTTAATGGGGTTGCTGAGCCTAATTAAGGCATTTTTGGAAATTCGTACTCCTTAGGATAAAAAGGGGCAAAGTGCTTACATGGCTCAGACCAAACACTTAAAGGTACAGTCACCCAGTACACCAACGCAGAAAGTTAAATGTCAGTCAATCGGCTTAAAAATATGGTTTTAGAATATATGCATGTCAATAAGTAAGTTTTCATCCCATCATTGACGACACTGCTGATCCGTTTTAGCAATTCTTATAATAATATATGTTATGTATAATAATTTTTAAGATATATGAAGAACAGAATTTGTCCGGGAAAACCTCGCCCTTTAAATTGAAATATTTTAGAGGTCAAAGAAATAAACCAATCGTTATTAGATTTCAACTACACTCAACATATTTTACAAAAATTTGGAGGCAGGACGAAGTCTGCCGGGCCAGCTAGTTTTTAATATTTTTAATATTTTTAATATTTTTAATATTTTTAATATATTTATATATTTTTAATATTTTTAAAATTTTTAATATCTATATATATAAAATTGAAATGGTCCACGTATGTCATAGCATTACTTAAGAACGGCTAGAGCGATTTGGCTGATTTTTTTTTATTCGATTCAAAATTTTCCGTAGATTGTTTGTGTTGAAAAAAATCAAATCCAGGTGGCGCTAGGGTGGATTTATATCGAAAATTTGAATGCATGTACCAATTCAACTGAAATTTAGAATGTATATTCGTTTGATCATGAGAAAACATTATATGTACAAATGGACCCGGTAGGTGGCGCTGGGGTTGGTTTACAATCAAAATTTTAACGAATGGGCCAATTTAACTGAAATTCAGAATCAATGTTTATTTGATCATCAGAAAAAATCGTATGTACAAATGGACCCGGTAGATGGCGCTAGGGTGGATTTATATCGAAAATTTGAATGCATGTACCAATTTAACTGAAATTTAGTATTTATGTTTGTGGAACCTTGAGAATTTTTTGTTTGTATAAATTGACCCGGTAGGTGTCACTAGGGTGGAATTATAATAAAAATTTTAACGAATTAAAAAATTTGACTGAAATTTAGAATGTATATTTGTTTTATTTTGAGAATTTTTTTTTTTGTAAATATGGACCCGCAGTTGATTTGGCTGGGGTTGAATTATTTCGAAAATTTATATCAATTGTCCGATTTTACTCAAACTTAAAATATATGATTTTTTTGGCATGAGAAAATTTTGAATGAATGTTTGGAACCAGTTGCCGGTGTTTAGCTTATGATACACTTTATTTTTGGAATGTCATTTAGTCAGTTTTTTTTAACATCTTAGTTATTCAGAAGTCTATATATATAAAAAAAATTTACGTTTTGATGTCACCACTAATTGTGAAAACGGTTGACCCCATTTGTCCCAAAATTTCAGTGAAAGTTGGGGATTGGCTGTAGATGGTCATCCAGTCCGCAAAAAGGCTTAAAGAAGAATGACTTACTTTTATAATGGCGAACTTCCTACAGAATTAGAGAGATTCACAAAGTGGGTTTTCCCATTTCGAAATTTTAGGGGACAATGACGAAAATACTAATAACTGTTGATATCACCTAGACCATACGGTTAATGGGGTTGCTGAGCCTAATGAAGGCATTTTTGGAAATTCGTACTCCTTAGGATAAAAAGGGGCAAAGTGCTTACATGGCTCAGACCAAACACTTAAAGGTACAGTCACCCAGTACACCAACGCAGAAAGTTAAATGTCAGTCAATCGGCTTAAAAATATGGTTTTAGAATATATGCATGTCAATAAGTAAGTTTTCATCCCATCATTGACGACACTGCTGATCCGTTTTAGCAATTCTTATAATAATATATGTTATGTATAATAATTTTTAAGATATATGAAGAACAGAATTTGTCCGGGAAAACCTCGCCCTTTAAATTGAAATATTTTAGAGGTCAAAGAAATAAACCAATCGTTATTAGATTTCAACTACACTCAACATATTTTACAAAAATTTGGAGGCAGGACGAAGTCTGCCGGGCCAGCTAGTTATTAATATTATTAATATTTTCAATGCTTTTAATATTTTTTATATACATATTTTTAACATTAAACTCTTAAACTGTTGCTATAACTGCTAGGAAAGGCATACAGAAAACCCCAAAGAGTTTGTATGGGCTCTCTAAGAGGCGCAGTTTGTATGGAAGGTGGGCGTAGTTTTTGCCCGATTTCGTTCATTTTATAAATCACCTCCGCTGGTAGTAGAGGATCTTCAATATTCAGCTCAAAAAGAGGGATTTTGTATGGGAGGTGGGAGTAGTTTTTGATAAGAGTAGGAAAGCTTGCGTACAAATTGTCGGGTTGATTGCTCTTATACAACGACTGTAATCGCAGGGGGCAGAGCCCAAAAAGGGGGAGTTTGTATGGAAGGCGGAATCGCGCTCATCTAAGAACTTAATATCAGCTTTGAGGATAGAAGTTAACGTTTCAAATTTGAGCTCGTTATCTCTTAAACTATGGACAGACAAACAGACAGACCGTCATCTGTAAATCGACCCAGATTTCGATGCTGTTCATTTAAGTTATATATATCTACCATATCTGTCATATCTACCACTTCTCCTAATGGGCGTTACAAATGAAACAACAAATTTAATAAACCCTTCACTCCATTCATGCGCCTGGTGAAGGGTATAAAAAGATATGTATGTAGAACCATGAGGGTCAATTCGGTCATATGTTTGGGAGGTACCAGAAGGGGTGCGGTAAAGTTTGGGATTTTCTAAGGGTTTGTCTACCATTACAAGATAATTAATCCGACCAAATTAAAATTTCCTCCGAGTGGGAATTATGAAAGAAATATCATTTATCCAAAAAGAGGTAATTTTGTATGGGATGTACCAGAAGGGTTGGGGCTATTCCGCTTATTAACAATCCCATTAATTCATTCTGGAAAATATTAATACTGTTAAATTTTCATACCGATCTCTTAAAGTTTACACGAGTTACCCTGCTCACCAGCCAGGAAGACGGACATAGCTCCATCATCTAAAATGTCCTAAAACGAATTTGGTCTTAAGATACTTGGGGTCTAACACGTCTCCTTTCATGCGTCACAGTTTTTCTGGTATCAAATGATAGAATGAGGGTAAAAAAACAATGATATACCCTATATTACACTGTGTTTAAAGTGTAGCATTCAGGGTTTCCTCTTCCTTTCGAAAAAAAATTAACTAAACTTAATGACTTTGCTAACCCTTGATGACTGCAAAAATAATAAGTTATATTTTCGTAATCGCCACGAAATCCCAATTATTCCCCTCACTAATCCTACAAATTGTGTATCATTATAAAAGTGAAAACAAATACCTTTCTTTCTCTCGCTCTCTCTTAATTTACCACTATACATCTCACCCATTACAGCAGGATTCATATATTTTACCATAGTTTGGTCATTATTATTGTATTATAATAATATTATTGTTAGCACAGCAATAAATTCGAACAAAGTTTTCACAGTTTTTTTTTATATCACACCCTGCACTATGTATATACATAACTCCATGAAAGTTACACCAGATGAATTGTTCACCGGTTTTCTCCAATTGCCTTTAGTTTGGCGTATAACATCCTGGAGTTTTAAGTGTGAAACTCCACACGAGCAAAATTAAACAACAAAAACAAAAAAATTAAAAAACCGGAGAGTGCTGGGTGATAGAGTTTAAATGTTAAAGTGATATTTATGGTAACGACAATTGCAAACAATGCAATGAACCAATGGCATGAATAAATGAAATGGGTGGGCCAATTGGTCACTGTATATGATGAAATGCATATTGAAGAGAAAAACCAAATGGTTTTTTTTATTTTACTTTAAATGTATCTGCTATTGTAATGTAGCGCAAAAAAGTGATATAAATTTTATGAACTTTAATGTATTTGTCAAAGTAACGATGCCATGACTTCACTTTTTGTTTTGTTAGTATTGGTACAGGATACACAATATAATTCCAACAACAACAACAATGGCAAACACAAACGAAAAAAAATCACACTGCAAATTAATGGCTGATAAGCATATGAAACTGCAATAAAAGGAACAGATAATTCTGGCAACTTGTGTGTGAGTTTTTTCGATGCTGTTGTTGTTATTGTTGTTATTGCTGTGGCACATAAGCGATGCTTTTCTCCATGTTCAATGTAGGATTGGCAACAAAGTGTCATGCAATTGTTGCAAGATTAATGGTGAATGACCAACAGTAGAAGAAAAGAAACACACACACACACACAGTTGGACGATAAATAAATTACTTGTTAACAAACATAAAAATTATAAACTGATGGACAACTTTGATGAAATAAATGTGTGTGTTTGTGAGAGACAACAATAATAAAAAAGCGATTTGATACGAATTGCACAGCAACAACAACATCAACAAAAAACTGCTTGTGTATCATGTTCATAAGAGGACTAAAGTCGTTAAAAGGTTTTGCAAAGTACGAGGATTACGTTATAACAATCAATAACAATTGAGGGATTTAAATGAATTGTATGTACTACATGTTATTGTGTTAAACGAAAACAAAAAACGCAATTGCATTATTAAGGTAATATAGGTCAGTGTGACACACACATTGCATTGTGACGTATTAACGAAAGCATATATAGATATTAAGCCTATGTATAGGCATTTACACTAGATGTGCATAATTAAAGTTTGGTGCAATCGTATTACCGCACAATTGAAATAAAGGTCAATTTATAGAATAATTGTCAATTTAGTTTAAAATTGGATAGGTGATTTTTAAATTTATTGATTTGTATATAGGGAAAATGAAAGGCTTGCAGGTTGGTGGTAGAGTTGGTAGGCAATTTAGATTACAAATACAAATTTCACCCAAATAAAATCATCCAAAAAGTAATTTGAAATTCCTTAAAAATGATTTCTTTGACAAATTAGGAATTAATCATAATAATAAATATTAGTATGCACTGAAAAAATAACTTCACGCAGCGTCCCAAGCGAGTAGAGTCTTTCTTCGTTAAAACAAATAACTTGGTTTTGTCCTTGTTTATCACCAGACCCACTTCAGCCGACTGCTTCTCAATGCTCTAACAGACCACAGTAACATCCCACAAACAACGGCCAATGATATATATGTCATCTGCATACGCCAACAGCCTGTGACTTTTGTTAAAGATGGTGCCATTCGTAGTTACTGCTGCCTTTCACATGATCATCTCCATTATGATGTTAAAGAGATCGCATGACAGACTATCGCCTTGTCTGAAGCCTCGCTTTGTAGAAAATGGCTCTGGTAGATTTGTCTTTATTTTTACTGAAGACTTCGTGTCAGTCAGTGTCATCCCGCAAAGTCGTATCAACTTCGTGGGGATACCAAACTCAACGAATGCAGTTTTGTAGTCGATAAACAGATGGTAGGTGCCGATCTGCATTTTTTGGGTCTTCTTCAGGATTTGTCGTAGTGTAAAATTCTGATCGGTGGTGGATTTACCAGATCTAAAGCCACACTGATAACGTTTAATCAGGTTCGCTAAATTGGGCTGTAGTCTTTCACATAACACACTAAACAGGACCTTGAAAGTGATAAGTAAATTAAGATTTTAATCATCGGACATTAGCAATACTTAAATTAAATTGCCCTTAAAACATTAATCCACATATTCTGTGGGTGAATAATAAAGATTTCGTCATCCAAATGAGTTAAGAGTTTTGTTTAAAAATCAAAAAACAAAACAACAGTTCACATTTTCATTAATCAAATGATTTTAAAAAGGGTTTATTTTGTTACAGTTACAATAAAACAGTTGTACTCCGTTGCGTATGATTTACATGGAATATTGCTTATGATAATTATACGCCACCATATAACAATATAACAAAAGAGCCTAAAACGGGACAAACTCCCCTATAACTTTAAATCGACATTAAATTATTATGGTACGTAATTTGATAAAACGAAAGATACAGAACTTCGGCCTTTTTGGGGCTACTATCATATGCAGTTTTCAGAACTGAGTCCCAAAATCATGTGTTGTACTGTGTATTTAAATGAAATTGTTCATGAAACATAAATGACACAGATTATTTTTTGGGGTCATAATAAAAATTGGGTCATCTAAGTTTTATTAAATTATTTTTTTTAAATTCAATTAAGATACCTCTAAATGAATCATACTTTTCAAAAGCCAAAACACCCGGTTTTGGGCTGACGACCAAACCGAAGTGGTTTATTGTTTACTCGATGCGAATGTTTGTAAAAAAAGAGGCCTGCACGCAAATCGTTCGGTGCAATGCATTTTTTTGAAAAATTAGTCAGGTGGGCTCCCAATTATTACTTGTCGCCTAGGTGGTGTGATATCTTGTCTCCAGATTTCTTTTCTGTGGGTTTATGTGAAGTCAAATGTCTTAGTCAATAAGTCATCTACGATTCAAAACTTGGAAGCCAACACTACTGGCGTAATCCAAGGGATACCAATTATGCAATGCTGAAACAAGTAATCAAAATTATGATTTTTGGATCAGAGCACCAAGGGCGCAGTAGCGGCCAATATTTGTATTAGACCACCTTTAAATAATAAATGCCCGAGATTTTTCTTCTGGGTCATAATAATTTTTGCGAAATCCAATTATTTTTTATGAAGTTTCGTTAAAACTAAAAAACAAACCTCTAAATGAATCACCATATTCAGCAGGTTAGACCAAAAGTCCGTTTACATTTAAATCGATAGCAATGTCGGGCAGCCATGGCGGATGAGGAAGGGGGATTACAAAATGCAAGAGCAGCCAATGGGAATTTAACGCAAGAGGCGTCATTCAGTTGAGCACAATGTGCGTTTTGCGTTCGCGAGTACTATTGACACAACGATTCTTCGACTGTAACGTGACAACAATTGTGCGCTCTTTACAACATATGGAAAAGAAATGAAACTCTATCGATGCAATTGATTACAAAATTAATGCAGAAGTTGGAGGAGATAGATAGGTCCGATCTAGAATATCATGGCTGATGTAATTTTTAGGAAATAACATTCCTATTTGTTTGCTTTCTTAATAAACAAATAGGTTTTTTTTCTTGATCGTCGTTTGAAAGTTTAAGAGATGTTTTGTTCAACCTGTATAGTTATATGTATAGTTTTATATAACATTTTGTGAATTATCTATAAAATTGTATACGAAAGGCTTTAGCTATAGACTTCCTAATTAGTGTGTATTCTTCCGACCAGAATAACATTAAGTTGGCATATAGAAATGTAAACAGTAGGCCGGGTCGATTTGTATGGGTGGAAAAAAACCAACAAAGCGGCTAGCAAAAACGAAAACTACAGAAAATTCTAAGAAAGTTTTGCCAAGAAACCATGGGTCTAAAATTAATTCCCAGTTCGCGCAGAGCGACTTTAGATTCTGAGGTCATACTTAATTAATTGTACTCAAAAACCTATAGTTTTAAAAATAACAGCATGCAATAATAGCAGGCTTTTGTAACTTATTTGTTTTTTCACGTGGCTGAGCAAAAAACAACAAAAGCCATTAAGAAAGTTTCAGTCGGGCAACCCGACTTACAAATACCATCACCCTCAGTGAAAGAAAAAAAAATCTGTTATATTGATACTATTACTCGATTTCAAAAGTGGAGTGGTACATTTGTATGGGAGGTACCAGAAGGGGCGTGTCTAGACTTCCAAATTTTTTCTCCAAAACTTTATCCTGTTAAAGCTTTACTGAATGCTGAATTTGGGCACTATCGCGTTGGGTCCATTAATAATAATAACACTGCGACACAAAATGTAACTTTTGGAATCGGAATGGGATGAAACCAAATACAAATGAAAGTTGACATTATACATAACAAAACCCTCAAGGGATTTCTTAAGTTTAGTGCGAGATTTTATTTTACACGCATTTGAAGTTGGTGATTTTTGAACGCTGCCTAACAAGAAAAATTCAATAAAAAAGTCATAAAATAATGCTATGTATCACGGAAAGTTGTGGTATTTTACTGTTTTTGGGGTCGAGGAATCCATTTTTGACATTTAATTATATTTTTAAGCGCCGCTAGAGGGCGCTTACGTAAATTTTTTTGGTTTAGATCGAATTTTTGTCTTTCCACATGATTACAGCTTAGAAAAAGTTGAGTTCTAAGATGAGCATGATCGGACAAAAACTTCTCCTACCTCCAATGCAAACTTCCCATATTTTGGGGTTTGAGGAGTTTTTGTCTGCTCTTGCTCTTCTTAGAACTAACCTTTCCCTAAGAGGTTAGAAGCTTGCATACCAAATTTCAGCTCGATAGCTCTTAATCTACGGTTGCAATAGCGAGGAAAAATATACGAATACACCCAAATAGGGCAAGTTTGTATGGGAGGTGGTAGTAGTTTTTGTTCGGTCATGCCCATTTTAGAACTTAATCTCCGCTTAGGGGATAGAAGCTTGCATACCAAATTTCAGCTCGATAGCTCTTAATCTACGACTGTGATCGCAGGGACAGACCTCAAAAAAGGTACAATTTGTATGGGAGGTGGGAGTAGGTTTTGTCCGATCATGCCATCTAAGAACCCAATCTCCGCTTGGTGGATAGAAGCTCGCATACCAAATTTCAGCTCGATAGTTCTTAATCTACGGCTGTAATCGTGAGGAAAGACAAAAAATTCGATCTAAACCAAAAAAATTTACATAAGCGCCCTCTAGCGGCGCTTAAAAATATAATTAAATGTCAAAAATGGATTCCTCGACCCCAAAAACAGTAAAATACCAAAACTTTCCGTGATAAATAGCATTATTTTATGACTTTTTTATTGAATTTTTCTTGTTAGGCAGCGTTCAAAAATCACCAACTTCAAATGCGTGTAAAATAAAATCTCACACTAAACTTAAGAAATCCCTTGAGGGTTTTGTTATGTATAATGTCAACTTTCATTTGTATTTGGTTTCATCCCATTCCGATTCCAAAAGTTACATTTTGTGTCACAGTGTTATTATTATTAATGGACCCAACGCGATAGTGCCCAAATTCAGCATTTAGTAAAGCTTTAACAGGATAAAGTTTTGGAGAAAAAATTTGGAAGTCTAGACACGCCCCTTCTGGTACCTCCCATACAAATGTACCACTCCGCCCACTTTTGAAATCGAGTAATAGTATCAATATAACAGAATTTTTTTTCTTTCACTGAGGGTGATGGTATTTGTAAGTCGGGTTGCCCGACTGAAACTTTCTTAATGGCTTTTGTTGTTTTTTGCTCAGCCACGTGAAAAAACAAATAAGTTACAAAAGCCTGCTATTATTGCATGCTGTTATTTTTAAAACTATAGGTTTTTGAGTACAATTAATTAAGTATGACCTCAGAATCTAAAGTCGCTCTGCGCGAACTGGGAATTAATTTTAGACCCATGGTTTCTTGGCAAAACTTTCTTAGAATTTTCTGTAGTTTTCGTTTTTGCTGGCCGCTTTATGCGAAAAAAATTCGACCCGCCCTAGTAAACAGTATTCAAGTAATTTCCATGCATAGCTACATATTTTTCTTATGACACTCAAATGCTTCCGGTAGTCCAGTAAAACAATTTGTATATCAAGAGACACACAATTATATTGCATACATTCCAATTAGAAAAACTTCCAAAGGACATGAATGATTCTGAGACAAAAAAAAAAAACGCAACACAAATTCATTTAAACTTTTCTATTTTGATTATGTAAAAGGCAAAATGTCGAAATTGTAAAATTTAAATATAATACAAAATACATAGGAAATTTGCATATGTATCTTTTGTATTTGTGCCTATGCACAAATACATATGTGATATTTGTAAGTATATTCTATTCTATTTTAGTCTAAAGAAATAACCTCAAGTGTCTGGCATATAATCTAGAAAGAAAACATCTAAAAATATTATGTTAATCTCAATTTGCAGAAATAACAGAATTCTATTTTTGTAAACATAAAGTAAAACAGAGCATGTGTTTAAGCAAAAAAAAAAGAGATCCTAGTAGAGCATTATATTAAAAAAGGACTCGGATTAAATGTTTGTTTTTTTTGTAATGTTTGCAGTGTAATTGTGTAAGTGTGCATATATGGAGGTTGCAAAGACCTTTTATGGTAGGCTTACTTATATGATAGACTGCAAAGACCTTATATGATAGACTTACATATTTTCATCTTTCATTCCAGCAATGAGACAAAGGATAGCATTTGGAACTTCTAGTTTAAGAATGACGCCACGCAACCCGCAATGTGACGACCAATTTTGAATGTTAGCTATCTGAGAAGCTTTTGCTAGGCATGTCGATTGACTAATTCATATGTTCTCAACAAAACTTAATGATTTGATTTGATATTACTCATAGAGCTTAAATGATTCTTTGTAAATCACTCGAAAACTAAATACATCTTCGCTGTTCTTTTATGTCTATAACCTTACTGTCTCCCCAACTAATCCTTTGTTCGCAATAAAAATCTTGACAAAGTGTTTTCTCGTTATGGCGACCCTTAAAGCTATTTGTTGTATCCCATTGTCCATTTGGGCCAATGAAATACTTTCGTCTCTTCAGTTTGTTGCAAAAAGAAATCCGAGACAAAAAATTGTCTAAATTGTCGATGTATATATCATACTCTGGCATAGAATTTTAAACTAACTAAAGGTTTTTATTTTGTTGATATGTGATCAGAATTTTCAAAAATGTATTTACCTTTTAAGTCTTTGCAGGTGTTCATGTCTGTGTATGGGTGAGTGTGAGCGAAGAAAATCCCTACTAACGAGATATGTATTAGAGGAGGGGGTTTCAATCCGTAGTGTGTGTGGAGACAGATATAGTGTATAGAATCATAATAAGCTTAACTTTAAGCTGTGCCCCTGGCATTCAACTATAGTCAATGAATGCCATACAACTTTTAAAACCAATATCAGGTAAATCGCAATAAAAAGGTCAACAAATGTTAACATATACGCACACACAGCCCATACATACACATATACATATATTTAGATAAGTAAAATGTACATGGCCGAGAATTTAGGAATGAAAAAGCAATGGTTACCCCAAAATAGCAGACTAAATAGAAAATATACACCTGGGGATATAAGTGCAAGAGTAAAATTGTGTGTGTACCCCAATTCATACATGTAAACACTTACATATATTACTATACCATTGTGTGGTTGAGTTCCTGTATATAAGAATTTGTGAGGCTGTAGGGACCGCTTCAACCGCTGTGATTGTGAGTGTGTGTATCTGCATTTTATCATAATAGCTTTGGCACGCATTTTGCATATGTTATGAGTTTTAAATATAATTTTTTTTACATCTATGCAAATTTAAATGATTTCAGGCCATGTCACCCTTTGTAGTTGGTAGCTGGTTGTGTTACTCCAGCTGTGTGGAACCAAAGTGCAACTATGTGTACCTTTTTGTTTGGGCATTTTATTTTTTTTTATTTTTGTTACTGAATATTAAAGAAAAACACAAGCACACACACGTGCTTGTACTGAACTCAAGTTGTTTGTAGATAATCAAACTATAACGAACCTACGTCGAGCAACACTCACTGTCACATGGTATTGCCAACTTGATCATTTGCATATAGGGATGCTAGGGGATATTATGATATGTAACGTGTGTTTTTGTTTTTTTGGGGCTTTTATAAAAATAACCTTTGATTTTTGTTAACATTGTTGTGGTATTTTTTCTCACATACCTTTGCGTTGTGGCCGAATAAAATAGTTTAGCATATTCGAAATTATTTTGGGTTAACGTAATTTTATGCTATACTCGAGGTAATTTGTTGGCGGTGGGTAAATTGCTGTATATGAAAAGTTCATTTCAAAGTGAATTTAAAGTAAACAACTACGTTTAAACAGCATGAGAAATAATATATTTATAGTACTTGTGATATTTTTAAAATTTGTAGTATTTGTGATATGTTTAATATTTATAATTTTGGTAATATTTTTAATATTTTTAAAATTCTAATATTTTTAATATTTGCAATATTTGTAATATTTGTAATATTTTTTTTTAAATATTTTTAATAATGTAATTTTTGTAAATGTAATGTAATTTTTTTTTAATATTTTTCATATTTTTAATATTTTTAATATTTGGAATATTTGTACTATATTTAATATTTTTAATAGTGTTCCTATTTTAAATATTTGTAATATTGCTACTATTTTTAATATTTTCTAATATTTTTAATATTTTTCAATATTTTTTAATATTTTTTAATATTTTTTAATATTTTTTAATATTTTTTAATATTTTTAATATTTTCAATATTTTTAATATTTTCAATATTTTTAATATTTTTAATATTTTTAATATTTTTAATATTTTTTGTTAATACTTTTTATATTTTTATTATATTCAATATATTTTATATTTTTAATATTTTTAATATTTTGAATATTTTTAAAATTTTTAATATTTTTAATATTTTTAATATTTTTAATATTTTTAATATTTTTAATATTTTTAATATTTTTAATATTTTTAATATTTTTAATATTTTTAATATTTTTAATATTTTTAATATTTTTAATATTTTTAATATTTTTAATATTTTTAATATTTTTAATATTTTTAATATTTTTAATATTTTTAATATTTTTAATAGTTTTAATATTTTTAATATTTTTAATATTTTTTGTTAATACTTTTTATATTTTTATTATATTCAATATATTTTATATTTTTAATATTTTAAATATTTTTAATATTTTTAATATATTTTATATGTTTAACATTTTTAATATTTTATATTTTTTTTTAAATTTAAAAACCGTCAATGGGTGTTCACGTTATCAGCCTTTTACGTTTGGCATACAAGGTTCTGTCGAACGTGATATGTGAAAGACTAAAGCCCTTCTTAAAGAATCTGATTGGACCTCATTAGAGTGGAGTAAATCCGTGACCGACCAGAAATTTACTGTACAACAAATCCTACGGAATACCCTAAAAATGCAAATCGGCACTCACCTTCTGTTTATCGATTACAAAACTGCATACGATAGTTCTATACGAGTGAAACTATTAGATACTATGTCTGAGTTTGTTATCCCTTCGAAGCTGATACTGGCTGATACTAGCCAGTAGTCTGTCTTGGAATTTCTTTGACATCATAATGGATATGATTATGCGGAAGACTGTAGTAAATACGACTGGTAGCATCTTTAGACACATGCGGCTGGCGTATGCCGATGCTATAGATATTATTGACCGAGGAGTACAAGATGTTGCTGCGGCCTTTTCAAGCATTGAGAAGCAGTCGACAAAAGTCGGTCTGGTGATAACTGAGGACAAAACCAAGTTATTTGTTTCAACGAACAAAGAGTCTAGTCGTTTGGCAGAAAACGAGTAATGATCCCAAATAGTCACATGCTGCTCGTGTACGACGATGACGATGATATAGATATCATTGACCGATGATTGCGAGATGTTACTGCAACCTTTTCAAGCATTGAAAAGCAATCGGCAGAAGTAGGTCTGGTGATACATGACGACAAACTCAAGTTATTTGTTTCAACGAACAAAGAGTCTAGTCGTTTGGCAAAAGACGAGAAATTATCCCAAAGCAAGATCAAGAGTAATTATCGCAAACCGCTGCTACTATACCTATTTTGCTCTACAGTGCAGAGTACTAGTTAATGACATAAGTGGATGCATCATCTCTGGTAGTCTTCTAGGGAAAAATATTTGCAACCATCATCGTTAACTGAGGTTATCTTCGACAAAAGTACCTTAAGCTGTATGAGATGTACAACGACATCGTCACGATGACTTGCTATAAAGCCATATGTCCTTATTTCCCATTTGATTGGGAAATAAGGCCATATGGCTATATTACATTACATTATTTCCCATTTGATTGGGAAATAAGGCCATACGGCTTTATTACCGTAGAAGATGTGAAATAAAGCCATTATGGCATTATTTCACCTTAGACAAATTTTTTAATAAAATGTATATAGTATGTTTGCTTTGCGCGCCCTAGTCTAGCTGCATAACCAGCCTATCTCTATATCTCTGGTTCTGTTTATAAGTCGATAAACATAGTGGGGTACCAGAGAATACATTGCAGCGAGAGAGGAATGCGGTGGGGTGCATACATACGCCGTAGTTAGCCTCGTTGCGTACTTAGGCTCGCTACTCTCTCTCTCTGCAACACGAAACGAATGTGGTGGGGCACTTCCCCACATCATTACATATGAATACGCTGTCTTGCACACGTTATACGTTCTCATTCCATCATTTCTAATATAACTATTTCTCTCAATAAATATATAAATTACTAATAAGATATTACCCCAATATGTCTATCTGTTGAAGGATGTTTTGGATTCCAACATATTAACTCAGAAATTCTTAGTAATGTAGTAATCAGATAATGTCAATACTAAATGAACAAGTCACATTTTTAGTAAATGGAAACATTAATTTCAACTAAAACCTTTTCGCAGTAGTCAAAGTGTCACACAGCATTGATAAGGGAAGTAAGAATACGATAAAGACAATATTAAAAATGTCTGCCCAATTAACGATGACACTTTAAAGTAAGTTGGCGTAGTTTTTAATGTGAAGCATAGCTTTAAATAAAATGTTCAATCCATTTAGATCATGTCCTAATAACATGGAAATGATTAAGTATGCCAACCATATTTGCAGCAAATTTGTGGCCCCAATTTTACTTAAGAGTCTCTGTCGTAATACTTTTTAAAGCACACACATACACACTCTATACCTCTCTCTCTCTCTCTTTCTCTACCTATGTCTGTCTTATACTTTTTCCTTAATACTTTTCGTTTTCCTAGAACTTTGCAATGAATTTTTTACAAAAGTTTTCTGTTCCTCCTCTTATTTCACAAAAACTCACATACAAATTAAAAATATAAATTTCACCGGAAACAACTTGTTGTCGTTGTCGTTTTCGTCGTTGTTGTTTTAATTAAATATTAATTTCAAATACTTCCAAGAATTTCCTGCTTTTGTATCTTTGTCATACGCAAACGGCCCAACTGGAAGGGAGCAGGGGACGATCGGAGGGCAGTGTCTCCGCCTGTATCTTCGTGTAAACTGTTTATGCAAAAGTTACAACAGAACTATTTCCGCTTCCGGTGAAACATTTAAAGTTAAAGAGAGCTGAGGCAAAAGTGAGGCAACGTATAGCATGATAGTTGTTGATGATTTTGACTTGTAATTTGTTTAGATTTAGTTGAATTTACAATGTATAAAGTGGTAAAAGTTTTTTATAGCATGTATTGTAGTTCTTGTTGTTGTTTGGTTTGCTTGACAGCCTGTCGTAGTTGTTTAATTTGGGGTTTCCTTGGAAAATGAGGAGGAATACATATTTTGCAGAAGTAGATTTTGTTGTATTCAACAATAAAAGACAAATTAAGGCAATATGTTAAGGTGATAGGTGCCGATGCAGTGGAATGATGGAATAATTGCACAGTACAATACCTGATTTTGGGACTCAATTGTGAGAACTGGACTTGAAAGTAGCCCCAAAAAGAAGAAGTTCTGCATCATTCGTTTTGTCAAGTTACATGCCATTTTAATATAATATTGGTTTGAAGTTAGTTAGTATCGTATAGGGAAATTTATCACGTTTTAAGCTCTTTTGTTCATGAAAATGCAATTAATATAGTAATTACTGCTGTGAAATATAAATTTCAAATTTCCTAGAATATTTTGTTGCCTTAAAAAACCCCTAAGTTGAAAATTTCCCAGAATATTGCATGACTAAAATACTCCCTATGCTAAAAGGTAAATGCAACAAATTTAATAATATGTAAAAGGACATATTAATATAAATAATTCATATATATCGCCAATAACTTTTTACAGTTTTCCTCGAAACATATTAAACTGTAGCAGTAATAGCTGCTACTAAGAAAATATACCATTTTATGTACTAGGCAATTGACGACATGAAATGAAAACTTTGCCTAACCAGAATTTGGTTTAAATACAAGTTAACATAAACTCTGTGCCCTTACACATCATCACTATCAGCAGCGCAATTGTGTAAACTTGTTCATGGAAATTTGTTAGTATCCACGGCTGAAAGCTGTCTCTAGCAAACAATACCAATACCAAAACACAAATACAAAAACTGTTGAAATATTAAGTACATACCTTGTTATCCTTTTGCCACGAGCATGTGCCACGTTTATCGATTACTTTACAGGTTAATAGAGCGTCCTGACCTGGATTCACTTCGGTATACTTTGGCTGTTCGGCGAATCTTTGAAAACAATGAATTCCTGCAAAGAGAGAGAGAAAAAGAGATGAAAAGAGAATCAATACACACCCACAAGCACAGTCGCATACAATGTATGTCTACTGCACTGTGTGAAAAGAATAGGTAATTAATTAAAGAGTAGTTGTAGTTGGTAATGTCGTTGCTGTTGTTGTTGTTGTTGTTTTTATGTAGTGATATGTTTGCCACAAAAGAGAAATATGGCGTCGCGATGGTAGATAATGTCACAGTCAAAGACTGAATATTTTGCCATAACGAGAATATGTTGTGTTGGCAAAAGGCAGAAGGAGTGTTTAGCGTAGATAAACAATGGATGTTTTCAAGGGTTTATAAAGGTATAGAGGAGAGTGATTATCGTTTTTAATACAATTTAGCCGTAGTGAAATTTTTCGCTCCTTAAAAAAAACCTGAAACAAAGACTGATAAAAAAATGAAGACATGTCATTCTAAAGAATTATATTTCAATTACTTACTTACTTACTTACTTACTTAAGTGGCCCATTACAACTTACGAACATGTTTCATAAGTTTGAGGCCTGAAGTACGAAAGAATTCCACACGCTTCGGTCTTGTGCATGTGTTCTCCAGTTAGTCGTACCAGATGGTGGCACGTCGCCTACCACTTGGTCCTTCCAACGGAGTTTGGGTCTCCCTGCTCTGCGCCGTCCTTCAGGTTCGCCTTCAAACACCTTTCTCGCTGGAGCATTTACATCCATCCTGGCAACATGACCCAGCCATCGTAGTCGTTGCATTCTGACTCTTTTAGCTACGTCGATGTCGTGGTAAGGCTCATACAGCTCATGGTTCATCCGATGGCGAAACTCGCCGTCGACACAGATAGGTCCATAAATTTTTCGGAGTGCTTTTCTCTCGAATACTCCCAGGTTTTGTATGTCCGTTGTCGTAAGCACCCATGATTCGGCAGCATACAAAAGAACGGGTAAGATTAGCACCTGGTAAAGCTGTTTCTTAGTATTCCGAGATAAGGTGGTGTTACTAAAGTGCTGCCGAAGTCCGTAGAAACATCTATTGGCTAGCACTATTCTCCGTTTAATTTCTTGGCTGACATTATTTTTCTTGTTGACGGAAGATCCGTGGTAGGTAAACTCGTCGACTACCTCAAAACAATAATTGTCAACGTTCACGGTGCGTCCCCAACGAGAGGACTCTTTGTTCGTCGAAATCATTATTTTAGTTTTGTCCTCGTTGACCGCTTAACCCATTTTTGCTGACTCCTTTTCTAGTAATGAGAAAACTGCAGTAACATCCCGCAGATTTCGACCAATGATGTCTATATCATCGGCATAGGCTAGTGGCATGTGGCTTTTGTGGAATATGGTGCCAGACATGTTGACACCAGCCTTTCTCATCACCTTCTCCATAACTATATTAAATAGTGTACAGGACAGGCTATCGCCCTGCCTGAGACCTCTTTCCGTGTTAAATGATCCTTACCAATCTTAACAGAGGATTTGGTGTTGTCTAAGGTACATTTGCAAAGTCGAATCAGCTTTGCATAAATACCAAACTCAGACATGGTCTCATAAAGCCTATTCCTTATCGGAGAGTCGAAGGCAGCTTTGTAGTCGACAAAGAGGTGGTAGGTGTCGATCTGTTTTTCATGGGTTTTTTCCAGGATCTGTCGTAAGGTGAATATTTGATCCGTCGTAGATTTGCCAGGTCTAAAGCCGCACTGATATGGTCCAATTAGTTTTTCTACAATTGGCTTTAGACGTTCACACAATATGCTTGAAAGGACCTTGTACGCAATTGGTAATAGGCTTATTCCACGATAGTTCTTACATTCACTACGATCTCCTTTCTTGTATATGGGACATAACAGACTGAGGCTCCAATTCCCGGGCATGCTCTCCTCTTGCCAGATGTTCTCCATGAGCTGATGCATGCTCCTAATCAGCTCCTCCCCGCCAGCCTTAAACAATTCAGCAGGGAGACCATCGGCTCCAGCAGCTTTGTTGTTTTTAAGGCGGGAGATGGCCATACGTATCTCGCTCTGGCTCGGAGGTGGACAGTTAATACCATCGTCATGGATTGGAGCGGGGTCTTCTGGATTGGTGTCAGTATCCAGTAAATTTCTAAAGTGGCTTTGAGTACCCAAGTACGCTTCTCGCAGTCCGTTCTATGGAGTCGGCTATATACTGCCACTGTGAGGTTATATTATCAGGGGTTGGAGCATTCCGCAACAGTTGAGTTAGGTGGTTAGAGTAGGCATCCGCTACCTCTGTGGTCCGCAGTTTACCGATGTCCAGCTTTCGTTGTGCCTGGTTACGTACGTGTTTCGCCATGCTTAGCCTAGTGCGTACCTTAACTGCGGTAAGGAAGTGATCAGAGTCAATGTTCGCACCCCTGATCACTCGTACGTCCAGAACACTCGATGCGTGCCTTCCATCGACTACCACGTGATCTATCTGATTCCTCGTCAATTGATCTGGAGATAACCATGTTGCCTTATGAATATTTTTATGGTCAAATCTAGTGCTGCTAACTACCATATTTCTTGCCGCAGAGAAATCAATCAGTCTGATGCCATTGTTCGACGTTTCGGTGTGCAGACTGAATTTTCCGATTGTAGGCTCAAATGCGGTCTCCCTGCCTATTTTAGCATTAAAATCGCCTAGTACAATTTTGATGTCATGGCTGGGGCTACGGTCATATACATTTTCTAGGCTCTCGTAGAACTCGTCTTTGTCCTCATCGCTTTTCTCTTCTGTCGGAGCATGGGCACATATAAGTGTAATGTGGAAAAACTTAGTTTTGACTCTTATGGTGGCTATACGTTCACACACCGGGTTGAACCTTGAGACTAGGTGTCGCAGTCTTTTGCCAACCACAAATCCACATCCAAACTCGTGCTTACAGCCCGATTATTAGAAGCTGATGTACTTTTAAAACGCCGACTTTAACGGAGAAATTTTGTTGTACACCCCTTTATTATATTTATTCATGGAAAAGTAATTGCCTATTCACCTTCTTTCAAATTTTTAAAAATTATCCCAATGGAAAAATGATCCTGTGCGGCATCTATCACGGGACCGGTTCTCTGGTTTGCACAAACCGGTTTTAGTTCCCTAACTTTTGTCCCTAGGGAACCGGTACGTTTTGTATGGGGTTGGCTTTTAAAGTGTCGATTGACACCGAACTGACACTTTGTAACATTGGTCCTTGAAGGACTAATATAACTTCGTTTCATTAGTTTTAGTCCTTAAACCAGATAAGAAGGTTTGATATATATATATATCAGATCGTCTCTTGAACCGGAAGTCCTATCCAAGGCTTAGCATGCGTACACGAAGGACAAATCCACAGAAACTGCTTGACATTCGCTAACCAGTATCATTGAAAGATCCCTGCACTACAAGGAATACGCTCTCGGCGCCTTCCTGGAACAACTGGAGATTAACCCAGTGGTCATGTTCTTAGTTGGTAACTATTAAAATTTAGGCGTATTGGATCCAGTCTGGGCGTGTCAAATATTTCCAAGATGGCGGTTCGCGGTACTCCACAAGGAGGAGTACACTCTCCACCACTATGAAATCTCAACCATCACATTCTTCTCCTAAGGACGATGAACAAAACGTGCTGCACAACCGTCACATATGCGGGGTTATATTAGACAGTAAACTGAATTGGAATCTGAACACTCATATCAGGATTAGCAAAGCAACAGCGGTCCTATACTGCAGCAAAGTATTAAGTATAATCAATTGGGGAATTATCCCAAAAATTGAATCTGGTTATATACTCTGCGGATCGGCATTCTGGTGCCCGGCACTAGATAGAGCGTTCCAAAGACTGAAATTCGAACGCATTATCAGACTGGTGGCAATTATGATGACAGGGCGAACTTCTCCAACTGAGGCACTGTTTATGATCCTAAACTGGTTTCCCCGGACATTAAGGGGAGGAAAATAGCAGCGAACACCGCATTGCGTTTAGACGCCTCAAAATTTTGGACATAATCAATGTGATCTGTCACACGGATTACACCATACCAGAACCTGTCTTCGACCCAGGTATTATAAGAAACATGTCGGGTGGGTCCTACTATGATGATAATGTTAATGCCCTAAACTTTGGGAAAGATGTCATCCTAAATTTCACGCTCGATTCGAAATTAAAGGAAAGAACCGGCTGTAGAATATTTTCGGAGGAGTTAAATTTGCAACTATCGATCAGACTACCGGATCACTGTAGCATTATTCAGGCGGAAATAGCGGCCGTTAGAATAGTCGTAGAGAAAGTTCAGTATCGGGAATATTCATATTCTTACTGATAATAAAGCGGCTATCAGATCCCTGGAAAACGTGTACACCATTTCGAGAAATGTTTGAGAATGCCGGTCGTTTCCTGAGGAGATAGCGAGACATTCGATGTTTACCCTTACATGGGGACAGACATAGTAACTAAGGAGCCGATACATTGGCAAGGACCGCCTCAACCACGAACTCGGGCGAAGTTTACGGTCATATTGGAGTCCCTCTCACAAGGGGGAAACAGCTAATTGCACGGTGACCAAATATATTTGGCCTACAATGGAGAGGGCACTTTTTATGCTTAACCTTTCCAGAGGCCACCTGCGGAACATTATAGCGGATGGTAAACACGCTATGAGGTTCAAACTACCCTACATCGATTTTTGTAGAAGCTATTTTTTGCGAAAATTTGAAAATGGTATCACAAAGGGACTCATACTAGGACCCATGTGAGCTGTGTTGAACATGGCTGCCGAATTAACCAAAGCCAATGTTAAAATCATTGGGGATTTCCCTTAATCCGAAGTAATTCTGGAAATTATATTATCTTAAGACTCTAACTTAGTTAACTGTGTTTTTAAACAACAATATGTTTTCTTTAGTTTATAAAATTATATCTGCATCATTATATCATATACACGAATATTTGTCAAGTTATCATTAGCAATTATGATAAAAAGTTATTTAAAAATAGTCCACCTACATAATGATGATGATTTTAATTTCACACACATATTTTGTTTTTAATAAAGTCTCATGAGTTTTATTTTAATCACTCTCTCTGTTGTAAGACATTACCAGTGTAAGCCTTTACACAAATTTTTGTAACCAAATTCCCCCCTTACCAACACATATTAAATACATTTTCCTGTCATGTTGACTTAAAATTATACTTATCCTCTAGCAATTAAGTGTAATTATAGAGACAACACCTGATTGTTTTTTAATGACTTCCACAAAACTTTTAGAGACTACTTCATAAGGGACGCCTGTACTCCACACATCTCTCTTTTCCATCTTAAAAAAAAGTCGTGTCATTTCTTCCACAACTGCTAGATACTAAAAATAGAAAATTTTACAGCCGAAACCAGCGTTAGGATTCTACCATCATAAATTTTCCATTATATACTAAAGAGTTCTTTTGGGCAAAAGTGTCCTCGTGTCCTGTTGATTGTATGTGTGTGTGTGTGTGTATGATTGTGTGTGTTTGTTAGCAAGCACACACAGTAATTAAGAGAATCACTCACGTTTTCAGTTTTATCATTTTTATTTGCTTTACAATTTTTAGCATTTTGTCATTCCGACGCTATGTGTTTTTATGTTATTCTTTACCTTAAGCTTAATTAAAGCAATGAAATAAAAGTAATCAAACAAATAAACAAAAAAACGAGAATGTGTGTGTGTTTGTTGTAAAACTAACAGTAAAAGGGGGACAGAACAGTACAGAACGCACTGTGTCTGCGTCACATAAAGAAAATAAAAATAAAACTAGTTAACTTATTTTAATTGTTTGACCCATCCCCCCAACAAGTAACCAACAGATATAGGGCTAGAGCAAGGACACTGAAATATGCAACAATTAGCAAACTCAATGGTGTGCGTGTGTGTGTGTGTGGAGGGGGGGCTTTAGAGTAACCACGATTACTAACATAACGGTAAACGGTTTAATGTCATACGCATAATGTGAGAGTAACGGTCATATACTTAAAGAGCGGCATATGCGTTATATGTATATCTACATCAGTACATCAGGGTCAAGGGAAATAGACAAGGTGAGGGAAGATATGATAAGTTTAACATTATGGACTGCATGACTAAAAAACACTAATGAGTTTAGGTAGTCTTTTTAAATTATAGAAAAAATCCAATACAATTTAAAGGCTTAAAACCCTCGGTGTTCTGCAAAAAGGACATAAGTCCACTAATTGTATCTCTGAGTTAAAAATGAGTTCAAGTCTATGGCCGCTTGTGTTTGTGCACAGAACGAATTATTTTGATACAACAACTACAAAACTAATTTAAGTTCATAAAAAAGTGGACTTTAGGCCGACGATATGAACTC
This sequence comes from Muscina levida, assembly GCA_964034835.1. Classification (NCBI taxonomy): domain Eukaryota; kingdom Metazoa; phylum Arthropoda; class Insecta; order Diptera; family Muscidae; genus Muscina; species Muscina levida. The sequence goes on along the minus strand of OZ035880.1, from coordinate 9,726,467 downwards.
ATGTCGCATCTTCTAATATAATACATATCTTCTTCTTCTTTACTGGCAGCAACGACAGAAATTCATCTATCAGTAGCCGCACGTAGAAAACCATTCCAAGCGCTACGGTCTTTTGCGCACCGTTCGTCATACCAAGCTTACTTAACATTTCCGTCACCTGGTCTATCCATCGGAGTTTTGGTCGCCCCCTCCTGCGCCGCCCATCGAGTTTATTGCCGAAGACTTTACGAGCCGGAGCGTTATCGTCCATTCGTACAACGTGTCCAAGCCAGCGCATTCGGTCTATTTGGACGCGCTTGACCATGTCGATGTCGTTGTACAGCTCATACAGCTCATGATTCATTCGACGACGGTACTCGCCGTTCACGATGATGGGTCCAAATATTTTGCGGAGTATTTTTCTCTCGAAGACTCCCAGAATAGATTGATCCGCTTGTGTCATTACCCACGATTCTGCGCTGTAGACCAAGACAGGTGGGATCAGAGTCTGGTAGAGCTGGATCTTTGTTCTTCGAAAGAGCGCTTTGTCGTTAAATCGCTTGCTTAGCGCATAGTAGCAGCAGTTTGCGATCAATACTCGTCTTTTGATTTCGAGGCTGACATTATTATTTTTGTTTATGGCGGAGCCAAGGTAGACAAAATCATCTACCACTTCAAAATTATAGTTGTCAACGTTCACACAGCGTCCCAGACGAGTGGACTCTTTGTTCGTTGAAACAAATAACTTGGTTTTGTCCTCGTTTATCACCAGACCCACTTCAGCCAACTGCTTTTCAATGCTCGAAAAAGCCGCAGTAACATCTCGCAATCCACGTCCAATAATATCGATATCATCAGCATACGCGAGCAACATGTGGCTTTTGTTAAATATGGTGCCAATCCTGTTTACTGCTGCTTTCCGCATGATCATCTCCATTACGATGTTAAAGAGATCGCAGGACAGACTATCGCCTTGTCTAAAGCCTCGCTTGGTAGAAAATGGCTCTGACAGATTTTTGCCAATTTTCACTGAAGACTTCGTGTCAGTCAGTGTCATCCCGCAGAGTCGAATTAGTTTTGCGGGGATACCAAACTCAGCCATAGCATCCAACAATTTTTGTCGTATCGGACTGTCAAATGCAGCTTTGTAATCGATGAACAGATGGTAGGTATCGATCTGCATTTCTTCTAATACATATATTTTATAGAAATATCTGATAGTACTGCCTAATATTGCCAACTCCCTAAACTTCCACAGTACAACATTTTTCAGCTCATTGATTTAGGATTCAATCCTGAGAACTGCACTTGAAAGTAGCTCCAAAAAGATGAAGTTTTGCATCATTGGTTTGGTAAGATACATGCCATAGTAATTGAATATCGCTTTGAAGTTAGTAAGTATCGTTTAGTTTGACATAACTCGAGAACCAATAGTCCGATTTAGCTGAAACAAATTTAAAAAAAAATTAAGAATTACAATTCTTTTAATCTATTCATATAACGTTTCCCTGCATAAGCAACAGTTTCACTTTTCCATTCATCAAATGATTTTGAACTGGGTTAATTTTGTAGCAGTTACAATAAAACTGATTTACGTGGAATATTACTTATGATAATCATACGCCACCATATAGTATTTATGTTATGTCAAACAAAAGAGCCTAAAACGTGACAAATTCCCCTATACGATACTCACTAACTTCAAATCGATATTAAATTATTACGGCATGCAACTTGACAAAACGAATGATGCAGAACTTCCTCTTTTTGGGGCTACTTTCACGTGCAGTTCTCAGAATTGAGTCCCAGAATCAAGTGTTGTACTGTGTTATAGTTAATTTCATAAAAAAGAGGACTTTAGGTGCAGCACACCGACGAAATGACCTCATGTTGCATGTTCTAAACAAATGCATCTATTTTTTTACAAACCTCTGATAGTACTGCCTAGTATTGCTACCCCCTTTGGCTTATAAAGAACATATTTATATATTTTCCCCACTGATCATACCACACATTTGGTTGCGGCTAACATTTTCCAAATAATGACTAACCGTTATACATTTAACATCCAGCCTGAGAGCTGAGAGTTACAAACAAACTGGAGATATGCTGCATGGCAGCAATCGTTGTTGGCAAAAGTGGCAACAGCCATTAACTGGTAACACACCAGTAAAAGGAGCGAAAAAATCATCGGAGCACAAAGCAACAGCAAAACAAAAAAAATCCCTGAAACAAAGTAAAAACAGAGGGGAAAAACACAAGCGACTGAACAAACGTGCTGTAATGTAATGTAAGCATAAATTTAACTTTGTTTATGTCCCTACACTTAAAACAAAGATATGTACACACTGTTGCAAGCCAGACACACATACTGACACGAATATACAATAACACAGCTACCATGCAAAATACTTCTAGTGCACAAGTTTTGTTGCTGCTGCTGCTGCAGCTGTCAGGCAAAAGAGTCATAGCGAATTGAATGGATGAGCGAGCGAATGAATGAATAAATGGGTGTAAAGTAAGGCATACAACGAAGGCAAAAATTTGACGATTAAAAAATTTAACCGAAACCACAAAACAGTGGAACAACAGTTAGCATTTTTAAGTATACGACAAATTATAAGGGGTGTTTTTTTAAAGGCATGGAAGTTTTGTTTTTTAATTAACAAAATAAATTCCTATGTGACCCTAACCGAAGACAGGAAGATCATCGGCGTAGGCAAATTTCTGAGATTCAGCCATCTCTAATTCTAGAAACAGTTAATTGATTGAGGTTAACCTTAGAACTGAAGACATAACTTTTCCCTGGGTGCCCATCTGTTAACGTTCCTAGGAACTGTGACACTTACACATTCAGTTCTGACGGTTCTTTTCACCTTAAGCATTCTAATTAGGTGTGTCACTGAACTGTCAACCGCAAGATCATGTAATGATTTTTGTAGGTATAATATTATTGAAGACTCCCTCGATGTTTAGAAAAGATCCCAGAGCGATGGTCCTATTCTCGAGGAAGTTTTCGATTGTACTGACCAGCGGTAAATGAAACGAAATACCTATTTAGGAATGACGTCAGTATGACATTGTAAGTGAGTATCTAAGACTGAATGAATGTCATGCGTGTGTAATGTGAAAAATATCGTCCACCCATTATAGCTCCGATTAAAATGGCACCTACTGACATCGTCACTTACTTCGTAAGCAAACGTGTAATTGCAACAAAAATGACACTAACTGAAATCGTCGTTTACTTTTTAAGGGGGAATATAACCAAGCGAATCACTGATTTCTACTAAATATAGCTGGCATCAGCGATTATTTTTACCACTGGGTGACTATAGAGCAGTGGTGTTCATTTCATAGAACAATTGTTCCCGCTCAACTCACATGTATTCTTACTCTCTTGCTTTCAGTCGTCACTGAAACAGCGACGAATGAACATGTGCAGCGGATGTATGCCGATGTTTTTTTTTTAATGCACAAAAAACACAACTATATTAATAATTAAATTTTTAAACAATATATTTAGAATGAAAAAGTCCCCCTAATATATATATGTATATATTATGCATGTGTATATACATTAAAACTGCTTTTTATCCATTCCACATTTCGTATAGTGCAATTCTCTTTTTCTCACCAACACAATTACATTTTCACTTTTGAACTGCTATGGAGTTAAGTGTTTTCTCATCCTTGATCATCCTTTAGTGTAGGCATGGTCAAAGAGAGCTGTCTTTCTGGATAAAGAAGGGCCTTTCAACAATGAGATGTCATGATCTTTAAGGAACTCTTTATATAACATTATTGTATCACGTCTGTTAGTGAATCGGATGGACTGTATGCTACGAAACCGTATCGTCTACTCAGCACTTGGTGGAAGCTGCGTGAAAAAGATAGCTGCTAGAGCAACACCACAGGTTGGGGGTGGTGGGTTGTGCTAAACTGAGAACTTAAATCGTTTAAAGATAATGGTATGAAAATTGTGACATATGCGGATGATGTGGTCACGACGATAGGTTGGAAATTTTTAATCAACCATGTGTGAATTGAAATATCGACGAAGGGTTAAAGAGGGGTGTTGATGCCCTTGTGCCGGAACCCTATAGGTAATACAATTGTCCGAAAAATTATCACATATGGAGGTCTAGTTTAGTGGGAGCATAAAATAAGAATAATTTACTAAAAATGCTTAGCAGAGACCAAGGGTTGGCTGCAATGGGAATTACTTGCATTGAAAGTAGCACACCACAAGCGATTTTGGATGTGTTTTGTGACAGACAAAAATCCAACGATTCTCTCTTTCTTCTTTATCCCTCCGCTCTCTCCTTCTTTCTTCCTTCCCAGCTCTTTCTCCTTATTCTAACGGAAAATCACAATGGATCAGCAGATCTCGGTGTGTATTCAGATTCTGTGTATTTTAATATAAAAAAAACTACCACAGAAGAAAAATTCGATTATTTTTGTAGTCTGGGGAGTAAATTTCCTCAACAAATATGGAGAGAATACTAACGTCATTTTTTTTTAAATTTTGTTGGTAGTTGAAGCTTAAATATAGGCGACCTTCTATATTTTTTTATTAAAAAATGATAATGCTATCGCTTTCAAACCACTGTTTCCCAAAAGAGTAAGCGAGAAAATCAGCCCCCCTCCATTCAAGGGCCACATATATATCCGTTTGTTAAAAATACAATTTATACGGCATGTTGACGCTTTTGCAGTTAATTTGTGTGTGTGTGTGTTTGCGTTTTTGTAAATGTTGTTGTTATCGTTATTTGTTGCTCGCTGGCAATTGTTGTTGCAAAATACGTTAGTAGTCTTTTTGTGTGCTGTTTGCTGTTAATTCATTTTTGTGTGAGATCTGTTACATGTGTGGTGGTTGCCGTTATATTTAATCGAAACAAACTTTTTATTTCTGTGTTAATTTTTAATAATAAATAAGACTTTTTCAGTGCCTCGCGCTATTTATGGTGTGTGTGTGTTTGTGTGTTCGTTCTGCTTGTTGTTATTGCTGTTGCTATTGCTGCGTTAAACGAATTGCTCTGTCACGCGGTTAATGGCAACACTATAAATTGTTATAATTAAATAAAGCTAAATTTAACATTTAATTTAAATTAAACATTAATTGATGATAACTGTCCATCTAGACTAATTGCATAAATGATGTTCGCTAGTGTTGGTTAATGAGAGGGGTTTTTTTGTTGTAGTAAATTGACATTAATTTTAGAGAATTGAATGTGTTAAGTTGGTGGAATTATAATTGTGATAGGTTGTGAGGTACTCAGCTAGTTTTAATCATAAATAAAAGATATTCCTATAACTTTTTTGTTGTTTTCCACGTATATCATACGCCACGGAGTACAACAGTTTTAGAAAAGTGAAACTGCTGCTTATGCAGGGAAACGTTTTATGAACAGATTAAATGAATTGTAATTCTTAATTTTTTTAAATTTGTTTTAGCTAAATCGGACTAGTGGTTCTCGAGTTATTTAAACCAAAAGGGCCTACAACCTTACAAATTCCCCTAAACGATGCTTACTAACTTCAAATCGATATTAAATTATTATAAGATGTAACTTGACAAGACGAATGATGCAGAACTTCTTCTTTTTTGGACTACTTTCACGTGCAGTTCTAAGAATTGAGCCCCAAATCAATGAGCTGAAAAATGTTGTACTGTATTGTTTGCGGATTAAGAATTTTCAATTTAAATTTTGGGTAGATGATAAAGTTACACCTAACTTTATTCTATTCTATTTATAATGCAAAATTGTTTTGGATTTCCACAGTGAGCTTGTTAACAGCTAAATATTATAAACACACTTTTTGCATAATTGCAAGTCATTTTATTATATGTTACTAGAATAGTAACTCAGCCATTTCCATGGTTTCTGTATAGTACTATTGCTAATAACTCTTTCATTCCTTGAATTCATTAAGGTGTATGATTAATATTCTGTTTGTGTCTTATGGCCGATGTACGACGTATGCTTATTATGAATTCTATTTTGACCATTTAGTAGGCTAAGCTACAATAATTGTTATTGTTTTGTATAAAGAAAATTTTAATTAAACATAATTAGTGGAATACAACTGTGTGTGTGTGATTAAGAAAAATCCATAATTGTATATTCGTAATAAATAGAAAATAACGCCAAAGTGAGAATAATGACTGTCATAAGAGATTTGTATGTTATATATGGGGCTTGTTGATTAAGGTTGATGAATACAAAAATTGCAAACAAAGTGTTTAAATTCGACGAGAATCAAATAATATAACCGCTATTGGAAACAATGAAATATTTGTATATTTTATTATATAGCATTCTATTAGTTTGCTTTGATTCATATGTGTTCACTGTTTTTCTTACTTAGTGATATTTTACCTAATTACTTTTTATTGGAATGTCTCTTATTATGTATTACAAATAATCATTAGCCCAATTTGCGTTGAAATTTCAATTCACAATAATCATACGTTGTTGAATTCCTTTGCTGGTCGATGAAAAATTCTCATTAATCATACGTCGTAGATAATATTAATAGAATAACACCATCATCATAATAATCATACGCCTTAGTGAATTCACAGAAAGGAGAATATAATTAACAACGATCATATCATGAAACCATGGCAATACCTGGTCAATGTTATTCAACACATATACAAGTGAAAATTACTCGTAATTATGCAAAGAAGTGTGACAGTGTTATCATTCTAATAAGCAGTAAACGAAACTAGTGGCAACGTTTATACAAAGAAATTATTCGAGTGAAAATAATACAAATAAATACTTTCTATACTTCCTTGAAAACATGTCGACGTAATTAATGATTGTTTGTGGTGTGTCAGCATTGCATGAATTAGAATTATGTGGAACATTGAATTATTTTTTGTTGAAGTAGGTGAAATTGAAAACATCATAAAAAGGGTACTTTTTTAGACATATGGCACTTTCGATAGGGATAACTGTGAAACTAGCTGTCATATCAATGAAGTGCGCTTGTCTTTTGCTTCTAGTATACTTTGACATAGCCATGCAACGCTCTGTGGGCTCTATTCATTGTTGATAGTTATTTATGGCTTTAAGGGTATATAAACAAGCAGAATTTTCGTTGCTGTCAAAAATATCGAATGGGACGGCAAGGAAAAAAAATGTAGATGAGTGGAGCCGGGAATCGAACAACGGATCTCCCGCATGGTAGTCGCATGTTCTAACCACTATGCCACGGCCTCGAAAAGTCTTCGGCAATGAATTCGGCACTGAAGAGGGTGACCAAACCTCTATTGGATAGATCAGGTTACTGAGAACATTGCAGAATGGATATCTTTGACCCTCCGATAAGTGGGAAGGTGCCTGGGAAAAGTGTAACACATAGAAGGGTCACTTTAGACCCAAGGTTTCTTTGAACCAAATTCGTTTCGAAACTTTTTAAGTTGTTTAAGCCATGTCCGTCTTGTTGTCCGGCAGGTACGCAGTTATTATTTCCACAAAACTACTTACAGTGTTGCAAATGGGCTACATGACCATGCCTCTTCTGATACCTCCTATAAAAATATATCATTCCGTCCACTTTAGAAATCGAGTATAAATATAAATATACCCAACGCGATTGTGCTTAAATTCTCTATTTAGTAAAGATATAGCAGGATAAAGTTTTGGAGAAAAAACTGGAAGTCTAGGCATGCGACTTCTAGTACCTCCCATACAATTGAACCACCACCCCCACTTAAGAGGTCGAGTATAAATATCAATACACACATCGCGATAGTGCCCATATTCTTTATTTTGTTATGCTATGACAGAATAAATTTTTGGAGATCAAAACTAAAAGTATAGCCACGCCCCATCTGGTACCGCTCACTTTAGAAATCGATTAATATTATTAATACACCCAATGCGATCGTGTACAAATTCTTTATTTAGTAAAGCAATAACTGGATAAAGTTTTGCAGAAAAATTGGCAGTCTAGCCACGGCCCTCCCGGTACCTCCCATACAAATGTTCGATTTCGTCCACTTTTGAAAGCGAGTTATAATATCAATACACCCAACGCGATTTTGCCCAAATTCTGTATTTAGTAAAGCTAAAGCAGGATAAAGTTTTGAAGAACAAATTAAAATTCGAGACACGTCCCATCTGGTAAGTCCCACACATATGTACCATTCCGCCCACTTTAGAACGCGAGTTGTAATACCCCTGCTGGTACCTTTCACACAAATATAGCATTTCACTTTAGAAAGCGAGTAATAGTATCCATAGATACAACGCGATCGTACCCACTTTAGAAATTGAGTAATAACTTCGATATACTAGAAATTGTATGTCTTACTTAAGGTGGGGGTATATGTAAGTCGGCTTTTCCGACTGAAACTTTCTGACTGGTTTCGATTTCAAGCTGAACTTACTCCCTGGTGGTGCATTGAAAGTATACCCGATCCGACCAATAGTTTAGTTTTTATTGAGATTTGAAGATGATTAGTCAGGGCGGCGCCTCGCCCCTTTTTCTCAACTTTGAATTAACCTGGAACCGCTGTGACATTTTCAGGACGATCAAACTGTTATTGTGGCTGTTATTATGGTTTCTTTTAAATGGGGCGTGACACAGGCCTGTAGTGGCACACTAACAACACATACCAAATATTAGCTTTATACCTCTTATAGTTTATGAGATACAGCCTTTTAAAGTATCATGTTTTATACCACGCCCACTGATCCGATATCGCCCATTTTTTTGTTGGATCACGAACTTTGCTGCCAAATGCCGCTGCACAATGTTTCAAGGCGATTGGAGAAACAGTCCTCCAGATATTGGAGTTTCAAAAATAGGGTCCAATGAGCGGGGCAACGCCCACTTGATATGTTATAAATGAATGTTCCCACACAGCTGCATTCTGTGAAAATTTCGAAATTTGACCATAGCCGTTTTATAACAACTATCACAATGTTTCGCTCGGGAATTACCGAAAAACCAAAGTTGAATTTTCGCTGCCACCCTAAGGTATGTATATTGTCATACCTACCACGCCTTCTTATGGGCGTCCGTGAGTGCGCGTAGTAAGAGTTATAAAAAAATCACCATTTGCATGTATGTGGGAGAACTTTTCCTATTTGTGCAAGTTAACATGTTACTAGCTTTCTTTATAACTATTCCCTTCCTACGATAAGAAAACTTTACATCACTGTTGACTCACCAAATGTAAAGTAATACTAAATCAGTAGTTATGCTTTATTTTACTATTTCCTAGGTAGAATTTCCTTTTAATTGGGTATTAACTTAATATCATCACCTGTGACGTATGAATAACATTAAACAAGCCGAATAAAAATATAGCAAAATATTAAAAATGCTAAAAAGTATTTGTATAAAAAAATTTCTTATCCACTGAATCCTCAGAACTATACATATCAATTGTTTTTCTTCTACATTACATTAATTAACTTTCACATAATAATAAAAAAAAAATATTTGTTCTACTGGCATTTGTAATTATTTACTTTGTTACACTTGGACGTATTTGTTGTGCTGTGTGTGTATGTTTTTTCTTCTTTGCCATTTATGTAAATGTATTGGTATGTATATCGATGAAAAAACAAATCACGGCTTAATGATTTTATGGCAATATTCATTATTGATTTTTGTGTGCGTTTTTTTTGTGCCTGTTATGTGATGTTGGAGAGCGTGTGTGTTTGCCTGTTTTATTTAGCCCATTTGCAAATACTCTACACTACATTGTTTTGTATTCATAAAACATATATTCATATGAATACAAATAATAAATATGTATTTCATTGTGTTTCCATGGCAAATCAAATGTGTAAGAGGGTGTTTATGGCATAGATCTCATATGATGATACGTTGATAAATTATTGGTGTTGATGAGCGGCAACATATTAATGGGAAATATGACAGCAGGCACTTTTGTCGTAGTGTGGGATTTTTTTCTTTACAAATAGGTACAGATGTGTGGTTGAAGCAAAGCGTAATGTGTTCTTTCGGTCATTATTACATATTTATTAATGCTGACAAAAAACTGGCATTGTTTTCGCTTTTATGATTTACCATAGTTTGAAAATATTTGCGTATGTTTTTTCATTATTACTTAATAGTTTTACTTGTTTAACAATAGAATCACGCTGCTGAAATGAGGTACCTTTAAGCCCATGTCCTTTAATTAAAACTTTCATCAAGTAACTACATGATATCATCAAGTGTCATCATATTTAAGTACATACTTCTAATGACAACCCCAAAGGGTATTTCCGCTAATTGTTCCTCGTTTGACTGATAGCGTTCACTTCATTTGACCTTTCTTATCAATTACTTCCTCAAAGTATCAATATTTATTGCACTCATGTTTTATTTCTATTTTGACTTCCGATTGTTTGTCACATCATATAAATAAATGACTATACATAAATACTATATGGCAAGTAATATAAAAAAATTTCATATTTGTATATTCATTTTTGTCTAACACTCTTATACGTGGCTCTTCAACACATACATATATGTATTCAATCATATATATATGTGTGTTTCCAAACATAATAGATGGAATGCCATTATCGACAAACGACTTTGATATTGGCTTTGACTTTATTTTTACATATACTCGTTTGTATGTGTATCGTTTTTCCGTAATACTTTTAATATAAAAATGATATGCATAGAAATAGATTATGGCATCAGCACATATTTTCGAGGGCTGTATATCATACATAAATCCCGATAGAAGTGATGATTCAAATAGAATATTAAAAGATTTATTTATACTTTCAGTTGATAGTCTGTATTAGAATAGGAGAATGTCGACTGAAGTTGTTAAAGTAAGTTAATTTTTTGTCATTTTTCTTCTACTTCTTTGATGATGACTGATTTTTTTTATTTTGAAATCAATGTGTATGTCTGCTTGCCCACAACTACTCTAATATATCCGCCAAATTGGATCAAGGACACCATATGGCATGCAATGTTGGCATATTAACATTGGCAATACATGGGTTCTACGCATCAACGCGGATTATCTCTTCAAGTTTATTGTCAACAATGTCGAACTCGAAGATGGTGAGTCTTTTTGATATCTGGGGAGCATTATAGCAACAACCGGTGGCTCACGTGAGGATCTTGAAAATCGCCTAAAAAAGCAAATCAGTCTTTTGGACCACTAAAAAAAGTATGGAACTCTCCCCAAGCTTTGTGTAATCGTTGCGTGCAAAAGATATTGACGTTTTTTTTGGTCATTTGCAGATTCTGATCGAGACCACTGGCAAAGAACTGGCGGACGTCACTGTTTGAGAAGCTTTTTGCTAGACATGCCGATTGACTCGACATTTTTACTGCGAAGTTGCTGTCGACAACATCGAGGGGGCCGACAATGAAAGAAAAATGTACATGACTGGAGCCGGGAATCGAACCACGGATCTCCCTCATGGTAGTCGCGTGTTCTAACCACTATGCCACGGCCGGTTCCTCTTATGCTCATTTACTGACCCAAGTTTATTAGTTTAAGTTATTATAGTGCCCACATTGTACCAAAAAGTATTTTTTGTGCCAAGAAGTACTTTTATTATACCAGAAAGAACTTTTATTGTACAAAAATATATTTGAAGTACCAAAAAATGCTTTTATTGCATCTAGTTGCTAGTTGCTAAAAGTACTATAACTTTTTTTGTACGAAAAAATAACTTTATAGTGCCAAAAAGTACTTTTTTTAACAAAGTTTTTGTAGCAAAAAACATTTTTACTATGGCAGAAATCCCGATTACTGTACATTTATTATGCCAGAAAGTACTTCTATTGTGCCAAAAGGTACAGTTATTATACCAAAGATACTTCAACTGTACCAAAGTACAAATTCTCTTTAACTTAAGGTACTTTTATTGTATAAGTATAATTGTATTGTAAAAAAGTACTTTTATTGTACCAAAAAAAATTTCATTGTACCAAAACGTATTTTTATTATGACACAAAGTACTTTTGTTACGCCATAATGTACCTTTATTAGACACAAAGGTACTTTTATTTGTTTATTATACCAAAAAGTACAAATAGTACTTTTATTGTTCCAAATGTTACTTTGTTGTACCAAAATTACTATTAATTTATTGTAACAAAAAATACCAAAAAGTAAATTTTTTTAAATAGTATCATTTTTGTGAATTGTGAAATATTTTGTTTTATAAAAAACGTTTGTTGTAGCTAAAAGTTCTTTTACTTCTGCTAAATAGTACTTATATTGTACCAAATAGTACTTACAATGTACAATTTATAGTTAGCACATTTAATTGTACGTTAACGTACTTTATTGGCACAAAACAGTACAATTATTGTACCAAAAAGTACTTTTGTTGTACCAAAAATAATTTATATTACAAAAAAGTACTTATATTGTACCAAGGAGTATTTTTCATGTACCTAAAGGATATTTCACTGTACCAAAGATTACTTTTATTTACCAAATAGTAAAATTTATTGTTCCAAATAGTACTTTACTCAGTAGTACTGTATAATTAATATTAAGTACATTTTAGTGTACCAAAAAGTTCTTATATTGTTTCTTAAATACATTTATTATACCAAAGAGTACACAAATTTGTACTTAATAATAATATTTATTGCACAAAAAGTTATTAATATTCTTCTCTTCTTCTATTCCACTAAATTGTACAGGTTATTGTACCGAAAAGTAAATAATTTTCACTAAAAAGTACATTTACCGTACCAACAAGTACATTTACTTTACCTAAAAGTACCGAACAGTACAATTTATTGTACCAAATTGTACTTTATCCAATAGTACTTTATAATTAATATTATGTACCATTTACTGTACCAAAAAGTTCTTATATTGCTATAAAAAGTACATTTATTGTACAAAGGTTATACAAATTTGTACCAAATGATAAAATTTAATGTACAAAATTGTACAGTTTATTGTAACGAAAAGTACAAATATTTTTTACCAAAAAATACATTCACTTTAGCAACAATACATATATTGTACCTCAACGTAAATTTATTGCACTAAAAAGAACTTTTATTGTACTAAAACGTACACTTGTTGTACCAGAGTACTTTGATTTTGCCACAAAGTACTAAAATGTTATTATTGTCCAAGAAGTGCTATTAAAGTGCCAAATATAACTTATATTGTATCAAAAAGTACAATTAATTGTACTATAAAGTACTTTAAATATACCAAAAAGTACATTTATTGTACATGAGTACTTTGTTAGTATCAAAAAGTACTATTAGTGTACCAAAAAATACTTTTATTGTAACACATAGTACAATTTGTTGTAGTAGAAAAGTAGTTTTATTCTACCAAATAGTACTTTTATTGTCCGGAAAGTACTTTTTTGTACCAAAATTTACATCAAAACAGTCAAATGATTTACTGCATTCATTGACATAGTAGTTAGTTATTAATGTTTTGGTTGTGAGAGAAAAAAGCTTAACTGAGCTTCTCGCAAGCAAGAAGTGTTCTTAGTTTGGTATGAAAAATATAAACAATGCACTTCTTATTTCTACTCGCATTCTTGTAAAAGTGATATTTTAGTTGCGAATGTCTCTGGTTTGATAAATAAAGCAAAACATAAGCAATAAATGTACTATTTTTTTCTACTCTCATTCTTGTAAAAGTAATGTCTTGCAAGCAATGCTGACTGCAGTTAATCATTTTTTGTCTAGGTAAATCATCTGCATCCATATCGAATACTAGTTATTTTCCAACTGATTCTACATAAAACAGTTTTCATACAACCTTCGCTTACAGTAAATCACACACACATACACTGGTATTTTTCTATTCACCCGCCCGTTGTAGTCCTTTATTCCAATATTTCCTTTTTAGTATGTAAAGCATATTAATGCCTCTTACGAGTATATGTGTGCGTGCGTGAAAACACTACGCTTAGACATGTGTGATTACATTTAGCAACGACGAAACACATGTGCCTGTATGAGGGTATTAGTGTGCGCGAGTGTGAGAGACATGGATGTGGAAAAATAGACGATTGGCGTATAATAAATGTTTGTAAATTTATCAATTTAGAAAATCTGTTGAATATCGACGATTTGTATTTATAGCAAATAATATTTTATATGTTTGGCTACATTCCCCATTTCCCTGCCCCCAAAACGATACAAGCTGTTGTTGTTGGGACTTTAACATTATGCGTTAGCATTGCCTCGCATGTGTGAGTGTATAACACCATCATATGCACATTATCGCATATTTACAATATGTTATTTAATAAATAATAGATTTAAACGATTTTCATATGACATGTCATCGGCTATTTAATGGTTCGAAATATCAATCAAATGGTGGTGCAAATTGCAAGTAATCAATAAAGGCAAAAAGTATAATTGATGGGTGGTCAGTTGGTAGGTAGGATGTTGGTATCCACTAGCTGCGTGGCACTATTTTGGGGGTGGGGTGTTAAAGTAAATGCTATTAATATATGTATTATATTTATAAAAATTGTTAAATATTGATTTGCATATAACCAACTGTATACATATTACTAAAATTTTGTTTTAAACAAATAGAAAAATAACTGCATCGAATATTAAACAACAAAAAACGGCAAAAACTTTTGTATTTACGATTAAGTTCATAACAAATTTAAATTCTAAATTTCTATTTGAAATTGATGAAACATTAATTGCATTTGAGAATTTATATTTGGAAATCAATTTGAACCTTTGCAGCTTAAGGGCTGTATTCATAAACATTTGGTTTATAAATCCGAGTTTCGTAGCAAAATTGTTTTTTAAACCTCTTATATACATATTATTATATATTATTATTATGGCGGAAACGCCATAATAAGCTCAAACTGAATAATCGTTTTCTACTATCATATAAGACTTAAATCTCATTCTTTGGAATAAATGAAATTGGTAGCTATTACAAGGAACTCTGTTCGGGTTGCAAAAAACATTTCGACCTAAGAGGCCAATATGAATTTTTCCAATTTATTCAAAATTGAACAATAAAAATCAACATTTTTTAAATTTTCTTAAAAATGTTAACTTCTACGCCTGTAATCCATTTTCCGCCACAATTAATTATTCATAACCTCATCTAACCGCCCAAATTCATTGCAACCCATGTATTTGCTGTAGTAATATTTATTATCTCACTTAATATTGTCGCCATAGAACCTTATTTCCTAGCCACAATAGCGAGCTCATTTGTGTGTGTATGTGTGTGTGTTGCGTTTGCCTGTTGTGTATAAGCAAACACCTTCAAATGTGATGTCTTCCTTTGCATAATCATATCAAAGAATCTATACAAATGTTAATTTTCTAACTTAACTACCTGTATAGACTTTTCCTTTCCGCCCTTCTCCCCTCCTTTCCACCACTCCTGCACCATCACATAATTTGCATACATAAAGTTCATACCGCATGTTCGTGTATACACACATGAAATAATTTCCAAAACCACGCACATTAATGTTGGGAATATTTTTACACTTGATTGCAGTTTCCTTTGGCAGGGCGTCGTATAGCAGCATAGTGTTATGTTCTCTTACGTGCAGTTGTTGTTGGTCGCAGCAAATAGTAAGGAAAACCGATAGAAGGCACCAATGGCAGAATAAAACGCGGGTGATGTTGAGACTAAATACATTTGCATTAATAGACATTCAGACATTCATACACTTCTATGGAGCACACCTGCTAATGTACACACTCGTTCTTAAGTGAGCTACTTCCGTTGAACTAACACATTGACCAAAAGGATAGGATTGAGTTGTGCGAGCGTGACAGTGGGCTCATGGGATTTTGTTGTTACTCCCCCAAGAAGTAGTAAACGACATATCTGTTTCTGTATTACTTTTATTTTGAGGGAATAACCAATTAAACTATGTGACAGACATTTGAAACTTGGGGAGTGAGACTCTTCTTTCCAAACCGTTATGAAATCCAACCTCGGTTAAGTACTGACTGAGTTATAATCTCATAAGTCATGATTTTAAGGGTGTTAGGAAGCTTTGGAATACTGGCTCATGTTACACTCAACCAGACCTACAACATGCAGTAAGTCACTCCCCAAGTTCTTCAAATTTTTTGCTATTTTGTCATAGTGTGTTATTTTTACTATGTCATAGCAAGGATAGCAGGTCATATTTGAATAACATTTACTTAAAGTTTGCAGTAGTGCCTAAATGTACTACGAATTGAACACAAAGAGGTTTACTTTAATTGGTAAAGCGGCATAATATTAAATGACGTTTAAATTAAAGTTTTTGTATTTTCATCGAAGGTGTAAAAAACTTGACACTAATGTGGAGTCTACAATAAAGGTATTTTTTGGTACTGTTGAAGTACTTTAAGTACTGGAGTAATAAATGTAATTTTTGGTACAATAAAACTACTTTTTAGTACAATAAAAGTACTTTTCGGTACAAAACAGTACTTTTTGGTACAATAAAAGTACTTTTCGATACAATAGAAGTACTTTTTGATGCAACAAATTAATTTTCTGGTACAGTAGAAGTACATTTTGGAGCAATGAATTCTCTCTTTGACGTAACATATGTAATTTTTGGTTCAGTAAAAGTACTTTTTGTTGTAATGAAAGTACTTTATGGCATAATAAATGTAATTTCGGGGTTTAGTAAAATAACTTTTTGGTACAATGAAAGTACTTTTTGGTACAATAAAGTACTTTTTGGTGCAATAAAAGTACTTTTTTGTACAATAAAAGTACCTTTTGGTACCATAAAAGTACTTTTTGGTACAATAAAAGTACTTTTTAGTGCTTGGAAATAACTTTTTGACATATTAAAGGTAATTCTTGATTTTGTGTAATTAGTTTTTGGTGCAAGCAAAGTACGTTTTGGTACAATAAAAGTACTTTTTGGCACACTAAAATAACTGTTTGACTCCCCACAATTAAGAGTACTTTGTGGTTCAGCAAATGTACTTATAGAAATAGTTGAGCAGAAATTAGAAATTTTCGGTTCAATGAAAGAACTCTTTGGGCAAAGTACTTTTTGGTACACTAAAGGTACATTTTGGTACAATACAAAATAAAAGTAAATTTTGGGACATTGCTATATAAAAATACTATTTGGTACATTAAGAACGCCGTTTGATACAATAAAAGTGTACTTTGATACAATAGCAGTACTTTTTGTATATTATAAACACAATTTGGTACAATAGGTACAACAAAATATCCTTTAATACAACAAAAGTACCTTTTTGGTACAATAAAGTATTTTTGGTACAATTAAAGTACTTTTAGAGCAAAGAAGTAAATAATATAATGTTTAATAAATGTACTTTTTGGTACTATCAAATTATTTTTGGTACAACAAAATTCCTTTTTGGCACGACTATAGCCCTTTGGGTAACAGTAAAAGTACTTTTTGGTACAGTAAAAACCATTTTGTACAACATAGGTACTCTTTGGTACGGTAAAAGTAATTTTTGGCAAAATAAAAGTACTGCTTGGTATATTTAGGTCTCTCAGATGCAATTAAAGTCAGTTTTCGAACAATAAATATAGATTGTGGAACAATAAAAGTACTTTGTGGTACAATGATAGTACGTTTTGCTATACCAAAGTACTTTTTGGTGCAATAGTAGTACTTTTTAGTACATTGAAAGCAATTTATAGCACGATGACATAAAATATGCATGTGTACTAAAAGTGATTGTGGATTACTTTCTTAATGACCGATTTGAAATTATTTAAAAGTACATATTCGAAAGGGCATAATCTTCATCTTGCTTTAAACTGTTTGTACCTTTAAAGTTATTCTTGAAGAACGACTTACCTTTATTTTTTGCTAGGTTGTAGGGCATTAGATAGTTTTTTTTATACAAAAGTAGCTAGAACCTTTTCGTTTGAGGCATTTTGTTGTGGGAGCAGAAATCTTGAGAAAATTACGCAGTACAACATTTTTCAGTTCATTAATTTGGGACTCAATTCTGATAACTGCACGTAAAAGTAGCCCCAAAAAGAAGAAATTATGCATCAATCGTTTTGTCAAGTTACATGCTACAATAAATAAATATCAACTTGAAGTTAGTAAGTATCGTATAGGGGAATTTGTCATGTTTTAGGCTCTTTAATTTGACATATAAAAAAAACTAAGAATTACAATTCCTTTAATCTGTTCATATAACGTTTCCCTACATTAGCAACAGTTTCACTTTTCCATTCATCAAATGATTTTGAACTGGGTTTATTTTGTAGCAGTTACAATACAACTGTTGTACTGTCGTGGCGTATGATTTTCGTGGAATATTACTTATGATAATCATACGCCACCATGTAACAAGCTAACAAAAGAGCCTAAAACGTGACAAATTCCTCGATACGATACTTACTAATTTCAAATCGATATTAAACTATTATGGCATGTAACTTGACAAAACGAATAATGCAGAACTTATTCTTTTTGGGGCTACTTTCACGTGCAGTTCTCAGAATTGAGTCCCAAAAATCATGTGTTGTACTGTGATATTAGCTTAAAATTTTTAGTTTAATGCAGTTTGTTGTGGGACCAGGAATCGTGAGAAAACTATTTTCGTTTCTTTGTTGACTAAAAAATTTATATTGAAATATTCACCTTAATCTGGGAACTAGTAGTTTCTAAATTCAATTAATATGAATTGACAAGTCTAACTAAGAAATTTTCATAAATTTATTAAAAATGTTAGAAATACAATCAAAGTGTTTATCACTCATTAAATTCTATAAATGAACGCTACAGGCCTAGAAATGATTTTTTGGTTCATTTGATTCAATTCAATTATTTCCTCTCCTCTTGCAATCACCCACTGTGCATCGAGAATGCATCGAGCGCTATAACGACAAACGTTTAACTAACAACAGTCCGCTGTTGAGTGAATTCGCCAGAAAAGGAAATGCTAATGTTTGCCAAAGTATCGCATTCAAACATATAAACACATATATACACACACTCTCCTACATACCACATCGCGTGGCCAATTCATATTTACCAATACTACGTAGTGGCAATGCTCATTTCATATTATGTGTGACCATATTATCAACATTACTATACCACATATGTATGTATGTGTGGATGAGTGTGAGTGCATGCGTATTTGTATTCATATCCGCATCCGGATCTACATCACCAGCATGATCCGTTCGTTATTCCCTTCCGCCTATGTTTATGCTTATGCATATGCATTGGTGCATACATTTACTCATACTCATACATAACAACATAAGAGCTAAGCATGTGAATAATTTTTGTATGCACATGATTGTGTGACAATGTTTGATGATTTATTACGCATGATTGACATTTATATTGTATACAAAACTCCTTTTAATAGGCCGCCATGCTATAAAAAACATATAATACAGGCGTCTGCTTGTTTAAGCGAAGGAATGGGTGAGTATTCTGTCGCACATGCTGCACTAGGCTGCCTTAATACTGTTGTGTGTGTGAGTTTGTAACATAATGTATGCAATAAATCTGCGATTCATATTCAATACACATGAGATCATGGCGATATGTTGGTGGTGGTGTGCTCTCGAGTGTGTGTGTCTGTAATGGAGCTCTAAGCGTTTGTGTGTTATGTTAAGACTGAGACTTTAAGCTGCTGTGAGTTTTAGTCTTTGGATGTGTGTGTGTATGTCCTTTAGTCCTTTTGCCCATAGATATTGTAAAATAATCATAAAAGATGACTTATTTATGCATGAATTTATTTATTATATGCAGTCTGAGAAGTTATTTGCATATAAAGTCAAGCGGGGAGTAAAAGGAAAATACAAATAAATATAAAATATTTACAGTAACATGTTGACAAAATCAAACAATTTTGAATAAGTTATTTACAATATGGCCAATTGATTTTGAATACGTAAGGAGGTTTTTGTACAAATGTATGTGTGTCACATTGTACGCTTGCTCATTTTTTTGAAATTCATTAAAAATGGTATTGTATGCGATTGTATGTACAATTTTAGGTTGTTTGTGGTTCATTGATCTATCTAGACTATATATGTATATTTTGTGTTTCTAGTTTAGTTTTGAAACATTAAGAATAAATGTGTCTTAAGTAAAATCCTTGATTTAATTTCAATAAATGTTTCACTTTATCTTATCATCTCCTTAACAACAAATTAAGAATTCTTAATTTAATTGTATTTTTTATCAGTTTATGTTAAAATGTCCCAGTAAATTTTTGTAGTTTATTTACAAAGTGATATCCCTATCTCAGTTGTATAACAATGAAAACATCACTTTCTAGTGTCTTCTCCACTTGCTCCCGTTGTTTGCGTTTTTCTTTTTCAAGATAAGGCATACTTTAAATTCCTACAGGCTTTATACTTTATCATTGTGTGTGTCTGTGTGTATTGTGTGCCTTTGTGTGTATAGATATGTGTAAGTATGCGGGTAATTAACATATTTTCATGCGACTCTATTAAGTATTCCTGTTGCTCTGCCGCACTTGTAGTGTAAAAGTGAAGGTTTATATCTCTCTCAATAGCATCCTTGTTATATTCTCTTTGTTGTGCTCAACAATACATGTTCTTGATAGAAAATAACTTAATAGTAGTTGATGATAAAAAGAAAAACGGTTGCTTGTCATAAGTTAACGATTTTGCCTATATTAAATACAATCACATACATGCGTATTATATGTATGTAAATGTGTCTGTGTATTAAGCCATATTGTCATGAACTACAGACGAGGATAACGATAGCAAGCGAACGTTTATGCCATAGTTACGGGAAAAAAAATGATTATGTGTGTGCAATTACTTTAAGCACACACACACGCACACTCTCACAACCTCTGTGTAAAGTCAACATAATAAGGATTACTAGGATCTGTCGGTGTAGTGCATGTAGGCTCATCATATTGGGTAAATAATAATTATGTTGCACGAGTCAACACGGGCGAAAATTGATCACAGAGCAGTCGGGAAGGAAAGGCAGGAAACTGCAAAAGACTTTTAAAACTTCATAGGTCAGTTGTTGGTAATTACTTGGGATATTGCACTTTATCATACTGAATAATCCCCATGGGTGAGGATATACATGTATTAAGGTAATTGCACCACCCTCCGCAGAGAGTAAGGGTATGGGTAAGATCTTTAGCTGAATGAATTATTTGAACTGTCACAGAAAAAAACGGACTTCCATAGAAGTATTGAAATTGCTGAATTACTGTTCAGTTCAATTTTGCATACCCACACTTTTTTTGAACTAGTAATAAAATGTACTACAAATTTTCTAAATTAGTGAAGTAAGTAAATTTTAAATAACATTTATTACACTATGCAACAACTTGAGAGTAATTGTCTCGGTGGTGAATAAAACCAATATCAAACGATAGCATTTGGCCTCAGTAACTAAACTTCAAAACTCTATTTGCTCCACCACGTCACAATTTTTTTACAGAGATTTAATATTTCTTACCTTTGGCCAAAAGTCGAATTAACGAATATGAAAAAATATGTGTGATAATACATTTGGGACAGTTCATGTCTTTCGAGAACTATATTTTAGAATTTTCCGGGGAATATTTCATCAGAACATCTTAACCCTCTAGCTGCCACCCATATGGGACATTTTAGGCCCAATTTTGGCTTAAAATACATGTTTGGAAAGAGGTCAAAGTTTAGAATTTTCGATTAAAATATTTTGCGGAAAATATCACTAAGAGTCACCGAAGACAAATAACATTTACGACTCAAAGTTTATAAAATAATATCAAAATGAAATGTTAATGAAAGTCTATTTGTGAGCAAAGTTATGGTAGCGTATGATTATCATAAGTAATATTCCACGTAAATAATACGCCACGGAGTACAACAGTTTTATTGTAACTGCTACAAAATAAACCCAGTTCAAAATCATTTGATGAATGAAAAAGTTAAACTGTTGTTGTAGGGAAACGTTATATGAACAGATTACAGGAATTGTAATTCTTCATTTTTTTATATTTGTTTATTATGGCATGTAACTTGAAAAAACGAATGAAGCAGAACTTATTCTTTTTGGGGCTACTTCACGTCCAGTTCTAAGAATTGAATCCCAAATCAATGAGATGAAAAATGTTGTACTGTCCTATTTTTTTCAGTGGTTTGAAGTTTGATTTTCTTTGATCAAAAGTCGAATCCAAGAATATGAAAAATCATGAGTAAAAATACATTTGAGATAATTCATGTCTTGGGAGATATACATTGACATTTTCAGGATAATATTTCCTCATAACATTTTAACCCTCCATCCCCCACTGCGTAATGTGAAACTCTTGAAAAAAAGTAAAAATACCTTAGGTTAAATTTAAGTACTTTTTTGTACTTACAAAGAACATTACCACATAAATGTATTTTTTTGGCGAAGTAATGCTAATGTTGGTATTATAGGAGTAATTTTTGGTGCCGTGAAAGTACATTTTGGTACAATATAAGTAATTTTGATACAACATAACTTATTTTTGGTACGATATAAGTACTTTTTTGTACAATTAAAGTCATCTTTGGTACAATAAAAGTTATTTTTAGTATTATAAATTAACTTTTTAATACAACAAAAGTACTTTCTGATACAATAAGAGGACTGTTTGTTACAATAAAAGCACATTTGCGTACGCCAAATTGTACTTTTTGGTATAATAAAAGTACTTTTTGGTACAATAATTTTTACCTGTTGGTACAATAAATGTAGCTTTTGCTGAAAAAAAAATGTTGGTATAATAAAACAACTATTCGGTACAATAAAAGTACTTTTTGGTACAACAAATTTAACTTTCTGGTACAATAAATTGCATTACTGCAAAAAAGTACTGTCTGATGCAATAAAATTAAATTTTGGAACAATAAAAGTACTTTTTGGGACAATAAATTTACTTTTTGGTACAATAAATGTACTTTTTATTATAATAAAAGTTCAATATGGTAGAATAAATTTTACTATTTGGTACAATAAAAGTACTTTTTGGTACAATAAAAGTGCCGTTTGGTAGAATAAATGTACCTTTTGGTAAAATAAATGTACCTTTGGCTACAATAAAAGTACTTTTTGGTACAATATAATTTATAATTGGTACTACGATAGTACTTCTTGGTACAATAAAAGTATTTTTTGGTACAATAAAATGTACTGATGGTACGACAAAATTTACTTTTTTGTACTATAAAGTACACTATATTACAATAAATTTTACTATATAAAAATACATTTTGGTACAATAAATGTTCATTTTGGTATAACAGATGTACCTTTTACTGCAATAGAAGTACTTTTTGGTACAATGTAAGTCGTATTTGGTACTACGATAGTACTGCTTCGTACAATAAATTCTACTTTTTGGTACAATAAATGCACCTTTCGCCGCAATGATGATACTATATCGTACAATAAAATTACTTTTTTGTACAATAAAAGTACTTTTTGGTACAAAAAATCTCTTCTTGATACATAAATAGTACCTCTTGCAGAAAAAAGTACTTTTTGTACGTTTTGCTACAGTAAACGTACATTTTAGTACATAAAATTTAACATTTTGGTACAATTAAAGAATTTTAAGTACAATAAAACTACAATAAATTATACTTTTAATACAACAAAATTACTTTTTAGTACAACAAAATACTATTTGGTAAATAAAAGCTTACTTTGGTACAATAAATTTTACTATTTGGTACAATAAAAGTACTTTTTGAAACAATAACTTGTACTTTTTGGTACAATAAATGTACCTTTTGCTGCAACAAAAGTATTTTGTGGTACAATAATAGTAAGTTTTGGTAAAATAAAAGTACATTTTGTTGAAAAATAAGTACATTTTGACACAATAAAATTACTTAAAAACGTAATTTCCCTTTACACCTCATGCATGAGGTGTAGGATGCTTCTCGCGTTGTTGTGAATTAACACGCTTTCTATTTTAGATTCAAAACAATCGGCACCTACTTGTTTATCGATGAATGCAAACGCTTCTGTTTAAAAAGCTTTTACTAGACATGCCGATTGACTCGACTCTTATACTGCAATGTTACTGTCGACAACATCGAGGGGACCGGTAATGAAAGAAAAATGTAGATGACTGGAGCCGGGAATCGAACTCCCGGATGGTAGTCACGTGTTCTAACCACTACGCCACGTTGCTGTTTCTTTGAAAGTAATTTTTGGAATTATTGACAGGACAACATAAAAAATACTTAGTCCAAGTCATGTAATTTTGCACTAGTAGATTTTTAATTCACTATTATATTAATCCTTTTGAAGTTATTTTAAAGTACACGTCCCGAAGTGCTTTATCATCATCTCCTACCGCTCTGCTCGTACTTTATGTATGAATATTTCTCTTGTTTTGTACTGAGATGGTTTTATTTTTATGCAACGATTAATGAGATATTCGTTACTAAAGAAAACATGCAAAGACACTGTCCTTATATCTGAAGATCTTTCTGTACCTATTCAATGATGATCAATATAAAAGTTTGACTTCCTGTTACTACCTGACACGTTTTAATATTATTGCTCCCTTGTTGTGCTCTCACAGGCACTCTGATAGATGAACAGATAGAAACAGATAGAAATTGTACTAACAAATTACAGTTCTCTAAAGAATTTTGTTATGTACCAAATAAAGTGTCCTGATTGGTAGAGGATATGGAATCTGATACTCGTTCTATGCATATTATATATTAAATATAGTTAAATATTCTGAAAAATAATAAAACCATTTCCAATGACGCAATATTGTTTATTTTCTATCTGGGCCCAAAATATAAATAGCAACCCTCATATTGTTGATATCACTATAACATAAGTGATATAATTACTTATATGATGGAAAACGTCTGAGTCACATGCAATTACATTATGCCTCTTTCTGTGTATTACAAATACTAAAATGTGTTTTCATAAATTTTACGGTATTTAACCTTCATTGCTTTATTATTCATGCGCTTAATTTCCATCCAGTTCGCCCATCCTGTGCAGATTACTCACTTTACATGCCCCTAATTAAACAATCATATGGTATTAAAATAAAAATCCAGCATAAACATCAAAATAAATTTGTCATGATTTAAACCACCAAAAAAAGGACAATAAAATAAATAACCGCGAAATTTAGGAAAATTATGGTAATTTTTTTCAGCCTTAACAGCTGTAAGGCTTCTAAGCGGCCAGCCGACGGAAAATTACCGCTTGCTTTAATGACACTGAGGCAGATAAAGGACAATAGAAAGTACATTGTCTTTGAGCACGCTATGTGTAGCACACATATATTCAGTTACACTTACTTACACATATGCAAGTCATCTGGTGACAATACCTCAGCGATATATTAAGTACATACATACATATATTGTGCGCCCATACTCCCTGCCGTAGTTAAAGCCACAAAATTACAACACCAAAAAGGCATAACGTCGTAATAATTCATTCACATAAAGTAACCGTAACCATACGTACGAGCCGTACTCAGCTCCCACAAACCATTGTGGAGCATGAATCCTTTAAGTCACACACACATACACACACACATATACGCACACATTCCAACAGCAAATTTGTTTAGCGACCTTTTGTTTTGCCTGATAATCCTCCTTAGAAAACAGCAAAGAACAATGAGAAAAGCAAAAAAAAATGAAACGTAATTTTGCCTCAGCCATGAATGAAATGGATTATAAGCGTTAGGCAAAGCTGTGGTTGTGTCAGTGGCAGTGTTATTGCATGCAAGTTTATCAGTATGTGTATGTGTGTGAGCGACAGTATTGGGATCGCCTTTGTACGTATGAGTTATAAATATGCTCTCATTAATGTGACTAATACGCGCGTAATAACAATTAATTCATCCAACATTAGACAGAATGCAGAGCAGAAGCGAGGTAGGCATAACTGGTTGTGGTAAAAACATAAGTAAGCTGGGTAAAGTGAAACTTATTTTATTCAAATATCGTCTAACATTGTACCTGTCTGCTGTTGAAAAAACATTACTTATACTTATTTTAAGTCAGCTGGGTAAAAGTGAACCGTCAAGTGTTATAAGGTAAACAAAAAAATGAAGGTAAAACATACATTACATAAATAAAATACATTAAGATGGATGTGTCTCCCTTTGCGCGGTACACCATAGCAAAACAAGATAATACAAAAAAATCAAAGGTTTTATGGCTTCATGTGAATAACAAATAAAGTCCTTATACCGCGATGCCTGTCAAGAAAAACCACAGCACAATGAATAAGACAAGATTTAAGGCCAGACATTGATAAGACGACAGGTCTTGGAAGAACAACAAGCTGTGAGTTGTTGTGTCAGTGCTTTAATATTTAGTGATACGTATATGAAAATCGTGTTTAACAAAACATTTAAAAATCCCCTATGGTCCTTTTTTGTGATATTTTTAAATGAGTAAAACAACCATAAACACTTTAGAAGCTGAAACAAATCAAATATGCTAAAGGATAAAATTAGGAACGGCATCATAAAAAAGTGTTCAGTCGGCTTAGTAGTTAAAAGAGTACAGCACAAATGCATTCACTTTACTAAGACAACAAATGACTTACTGCAGTGAACAAAGCTTTCACTGTTTTTCATTAGTAAGAAAACTTCGTGCTCACCATATTTACTCTTAAGCTTACTTCTCTCAAAATCATTCGTCGTTTTCGTACTGGAGAAGCAATGTAGAGGCTTTTTGTTTAATAGAGAAACAAGTACTTTTAGGTATATTGATAATGGTTTTTGGCTCATTTAATGTACTTTTTGGTAAAATAAAATAACTTTTTGTCACAATAAAAGTACTATTTGTCACAATAAATTACTTTTCGGTACAATTAAATTTTTTTTTTTGGTATAATGAAAGCATGATTAGGTGCAACAAAAGTAATTTTTGGTACAATAAAAGTACTCTTTGGTACAAAAAATTATCTTTTTGGTATAAAAAATTTACTTTTGGGTACAAAAAAATAATTTCAGTTACAATGAAAATGTTTTGAGTACAATAAAAGCACGATTCAATACAATAAATTGTACTTCTTGTACTTGTAAGTACAATAAATAAATACCATTTTGTGCAATAAAAGTACTTTCTGGTACACCTAAAATACTTTTTAGTAAAAATAATTTTTTTTGGTGAGAATTTTTTGGTATATTTTTTTGGCACAATAAATTAAACATCGTTACAATAAAGGTACTTTTAAGTTAAATAAATTGTAGTTTTTTCTGCAATATAATTACTTTTTGGTACATCTTAAGTACTTTTTGGTTAAATAAACTGTACTATTTGGTACACTAAAGGAATTATTGGTACAAAATTGGAAACAAATAAAAAATATTTAGAACAATAAAAGTACTTTTTGGTACAAAAACGTAGATTTTGGTACAATAAAAGGACTTTTAAACACAATGAGATTACATCTGGCACAATATATTTAAATTGTCGATATAATAAATTATTTTTTCTAGTACATTCAATTGTACTATTTGCTATAATACATTAAACTATTTAGTACAATACATTTTACCACTAATTATAAAAAAAGTACTTTTTGGTACATAAAAAATACTTTTTAGTGCATTAAATTATACCATTTGGTACAATAAAAGTACTTTTTGTTATAATAAAAGTACATTTCAAAACAAATAATTGTACTTTGTTCCTACAATAAAGTACTTTTTAATAATAATTTTTGGTGCAATAAATTTGAAACAATAAACTGAACTTTTCGGTAGAATTTGTGTATTTTTGGTACAATTTAATAACTTTTTGGTGGACTAAAAGTACTTTTTGGTACAAAAAAAGTACTTTTCAGAACAATAAATTGTACGATTTGACACAATAAACATACTTTATGGTACGACAAAATTTCACTTTTTGGTACACTAAAAGGTACTTTTTGATATTTGTACTTTTTAGCACAATAAGTTATACATATTGTAACTTTCTGGTACAGTAAATTGTTTCATTCGGTTCATTAAAAGACATTTTTGTTGGAATAAATGTCGTTGTTGGTACAGTTTTTGTGAAAGTTTTGGTTAGAACACGCGACTACCATGCGGGAGATCGCAGGTTCAAACCTGGCTCCAGTCATCTTAAAAGAAAAAAAAAATAAATAAATTTTTCTTTCATTGTCGGCTCCCCTCGAATGTTGTTGACAGCAACTTCGCAGTATTAAGCGTCGATTCAATCGTCGTGTCTAGTAAGAGCTTCTCAAAACAGTGACGTTGGCATCCTTCGATAAACAAGTAGGTGCCGTTAGTTGTGAATCTAAAAATAGAAAGCGTGTTAATTCACAACAACGCGAGAAGCTATCCCATACCTCATTCATGGGGTGCAAAGGGAAATTAAGTTTAAGTTTTAAGTTCAATAAGTTGTACTGTTTAGTACAATAAATGTACTTTTTTAAAACAAAGTGTTTTATTCGGTTCAAAAAAAGTACTTTTTGGTATAACAAAGTCTTTTGTGGTATAATAAGTTTAATTTTTTGTTCATTAAGAGTACTTCTTATTACAAAGAACTTATTTTAGATACAATTAAAGTACTTAATGTTAGATAAAAGTACTTTCTGGTACAATAAAATGAATTTTTGTTCAATAAAAGTTGTTTTGTAAATAAAAGTCGTTCGTGGTACAATTTTTATGTATGGTACTTTTTGGTAAATAAATGTACTTTTTTATAAATTAATTTGTACTTTTTAATACAATAACTTGTACTTATTAGCGCAATAAATTGCAATGGTTCTCTTAAAGTACTTTCAGGTATAATAAAAGTCCTTTATGGCAGAATTAATTTTTGTTTTTGGTAAAGTAAATGTTCTGTGCGATAAACTGTACTTTCCGGTACAACTAAAATAATTTTGGTATGTAAAAAGAACTTTTTGGTACAATAATTTGTACTCTTTGTTACAATAAAAGTACTTTTCGTTATTATAAGTTGTTCTATTTGTTTAAAAAAAGTACTTTTTTGTTCACTTTTGTACTTTTAGTACCATAAATTGTACATTTTGGTAATATTATGCAACAATTTGAGGGTCATTTTCTCGGTGTGAACGAAACCAATATCAAACGGTAGCATATGGGTGGGAGCTGGAGGTTTAAAATGTTCCGAGGAAATATTCCTCTAAAAATTTTAATATAGGTCTCCAAAGATATATCTTGAATAAATGACTCATAGAGATCATTTGTCTTCGATTATTGGTTTGGTGACCCCCGAAAAAGTGTATTGCACTGTGTAATCCGTCTCTTTTCAAAAAAAAAATAATTTTTTACTTGATATGTCATTTAGGAATTTTAAAACTGATTGGCAAAGATTATATTTCTGAAAGAAGTAGAAGTCTATTAAATGACTATATTAAAAATGGATATGCCTTAATGAGATTCCAAAAAATTTCAACTTTTTAGATTAAAAATACCTACGTTTGCCATAATGTTAGAAATTTTATAATGTGATTCATAGAGAGGTTTAATTTAGATTTGCATTTTACTTTAAAATATTGGATGAATATTGTCGAGGTAATTTGTTATTTATAATAAGCATTGGTTGGCAATTTATAATGATAAGGCTCACACCGCTGTAACGTTTTCAAATTATTCAGCTGCATTGCAAAAATCAGAGTTTTATAAAAATTCTCTTATGTGCTCTTGACACAAAATGTAGTTTTTATAATTATCCTTCCCGGCCTAATTCTGCCTATGACTTCCACAAATTTGAGATTCAATGTACGATATTGGAGGATACCTGACTAAAAAGCCCACATCCAGCTCGTAGTGAGGGGAATATTGCTGCTAAAGTGGAGAGTGCAACCTGGCCAATCGATTCGATGCCCCTAGCAGTAATCTTGCTTCTTGTATGCAATAAGTAAGCGAAAAGAATCATGTTTATGGTAATCCCAGGGAGAATTAAACATTAATTTCACATTTCATAATTTTTCAGCTCATTGAATTGGAAAAATTCTGAGTACTACAAGTGAAAGTAGCCCCAAAAAGAAGAAGTTCTGCATCATTCGTTTTGTCAAGTTACATGCCATAATAATTTAATATCGATTTGAAGTTAGAAAGTATCATATAGGAGAATTTGTCACGTTTAAGGCTCTTCTTCTTTTACGTGCAGTTCTCAGAATTGGGTGGTAATTTATTACCAAGTGTTGCATTGTGTTTGTTTCAAAATCCGAACTTAATTACAAATTATTGCATCATTTGAGCTTACATGTTTAAAAATTTAAGAGCAAATTTGTATAATTGTAACATAAGTATACATACCCTATGTTATAACACCATTATACAAACTGTATTTGCTGCTCCCCCTTCTCTCTCTCTCTCAGACACTTGAATAAAAGAACATTTGATAGACTTTGTAGACTTTGTATGACCATTAAATTACTGCAGATTGCTGTTTAAATGCAGTCATAGTTATGGTTTATAATTTCTCTGCATATATGGTTAACACACACACACACATCATACACTAGCTACAACACTTATATGCATACACACATATACATAAAGGCCATTGCACAGACACAACAGCACTCACAACATCCATTAAATGTTATATCAAATGGTGCTAAACATAAATAAAACTTCAGTGCGGGCCAGCACTCCTGCCACTTCCATAGCCGCAACTACTAACTGCTGTTGGTCTGCTGTTCTGAAAGAAGTAGAAGTCTATTAAATGACTATATTAAAAATGGATATGCCTTAATGAGATTCCAAAAAATTTCAACTTTTTAGATTAAAAATACCTACGTTTGCCATAATGTTAGAAATTTTATAATGTGATTCATAGAGAGGTTTAATTTAGATTTGCATTTTACTTTAAAATATTGGATGAATATTGTCGAGGTAATTTGTTATTTATAATAAGCATTGGTTGGCAATTTATAATGATAAGGCTCACACCGCTGTAACGTTTTCAAATTATTCAGCTGCATTGCAAAAATCAGAGTTTTATAAAAATTCTCTTATGTGCTCTTGACACAAAATGTAGTTTTTATAATTATCCTTCCCGGCCTAATTCTGCCTATGACTTCCACAAATTTGAGATTCAATGTACGATATTGGAGGATACCTGACTAAAAAGCCCACATCCAGCTCGTAGTGAGGGGAATATTGCTGCTAAAGTGGAGAGTGCAACCTGGCCAATCGATTCGATGCCCCTAGCAGTAATCTTGCTTCTTGTATGCAATAAGTAAGCGAAAAGAATCATGTTTATGGTAATCCCAGGGAGAATTAAACATTAATTTCACATTTCATAATTTTTCAGCTCATTGAATTGGAAAAATTCTGAGTACTACAAGTGAAAGTAGCCCCAAAAAGAAGAAGTTCTGCATCATTCGTTTTGTCAAGTTACATGCCATAATAATTTAATATCGATTTGAAGTTAGAAAGTATCATATAGGAGAATTTGTCCACGTTTAAGGCTCTTCTTCTTTTACGTGCAGTTCTCAGAATTGGGTGGTAATTTATTACCAAGTGTTGCATTGTGTTTGTTTCAAAATCCGAACTTAATTACAAATTATTGCATCATTTGAGCTTACATGTTTAAAAATTTAAGAGCAAATTTGTATAATTGTAACATAAGTATACATACCCTATGTTATAACACCATTATACAAACTGTATTTGCTGCTCCCCCTTCTCTCTCTCTCTCAGACACTTGAATAAAAGAACATTTGATAGACTTTGGTAGACTTTGTATGACCATTAAATTACTGCAGATTGCTGTTTAAATGCAGTCATAGTTATGGTTTATAATTTCTCTGCATATATGGTTTAACACACACACACACATCATACACTAGCTACAACACTTATATGCATACACACATATACATAAAGGCCATTGCACAGACACAACAGCACTCACAACATCCATTAAATGTTATATCAAATGGTGCTAAACATAAATAAAACTTCAGTGCGGGCCAGCACTCCTGCCACTTCCATAGCCGCAACTACTAACTGCTGTTGGTCCTTGGGACATTTCAGTGTTTTAGTGACATTGCTGCTGTTGTGGACATTTAACGAAAATTATGACCATTACAAAAGCATCAGTAGAGGAAACTAAATGGCCTTTAAAACAAAACAAGAGCAACGACAACAGAAACGATTTTACATCGGCAACAACGACAACGACAACAACAACAGAAGTCATAACAACAGCATCAAGCCAATCCTTTTTCTTGGTATGCGCGTACTTGTGTGCTGTGTGTGTACACACGAGTGTGTGCGACTAAGTACTGGGACAAATGAGAGTCTGAGCCTGTGTGAATGACATTTTGTGCGGTTGGGCCCCACAAGAATGTTGCATACTCACCAACAGTAGCGAATAATTTATTATATTTTTTATGTCAAATAAATGAACCTTTCAAAAGCCTACGTAAAAAATAACCAGAGAGGGGATGAAGTTGACCCCTAAATGATATGAAGTGGGTACGATGATATATGACATGTTATACCCGTAACAACGAGGTTCCGTTATGGAAGTCGGGAGAGGTGTTTACAGAGTTAGATGTTAATTCAAGTAATATAAAAATGACCGAATGCTTTGGACACATTTCAAGGGTAATGTAAAAAAAATTTGCAAAAGAAAAGGAAATGAAATGTTGTAATTTTGTTTGGCTCGAGGTTAGAAAACAACAAATAAGTGTTGGTGTTCCTTGACGACATTATTGCCCATCAGCAGATGATGTCAATATTGAGAAATAAAATCTTCATTTATGGCCTTGATCTGAATGTAACATAGCTGTGTAAAATTGCAGGTCAACTAAAAAACAACGAATTATAATTTTCAATGACAGTATCTGAGCCATGATTCTATGCATATGTGGTTATTAATGTGTTACATAAACTTGAACAAATATATACATATCTTTAAAAAAATAAGGAACTATGAAATGAATCACTTATTAAATACAGATTTTTTAATATTCAGATATGAAACATAATAATTTTCTTAATAAACCCATCCTATTTCGTTAACTAATTTTATTATTTAAAGTAACCCTTATATACAATATGTATGTACTTTTAATGCAACTGTCTTAAATTGATGGCACAGCATCACACTGCTGTATTTTTTAAATTTCAATTTAACAATATATTATAATATATTTATATAGACAAAATGCCACAAACATAATATTATGATTAACATTTTATTGTTATTTTTCCAGCTGCGAGATAAGTCTATCAGGATTTAAAATGAATTTTTCAGCACTGCATATGATATCTACATTAGGTGGACCTTGTGTCGATATTTTGGTAGATGAGGGCTCTATTCCGTGCCTTTTTGAAAAAAAATGACAATGCCGAAAAAAAAAATAAAAAAAAAAAAATTAGGGGTTGCGCACGAGCCGAGAAAAAGGTCCACTTTGCCAAAATTAGGGGGGAAATTGCCATAGGTCATCAGGGGTCACCCGTAGGGGGGAAGAATGTATGGCCGACCCACATTAACTTTTTACCGCCAACATTTTCCCCAAGACACCCACCCCCTATCTCCTCCCCTTAGGGGGGTCACCATACAAAAATGGAGGTTGCTCAGTATTTTCGAAAAACACCATAGGTCATCAGGGGTCACCCCTAGGGGGGGCAAAATATATGACCG